>JAOTQR010000002.1:1468902-1489451 GCA_025774065.1 Solanum ossicruentum | reverse complement strand
TTCTCGAAATGGAAATGTGAACCCGAACCTGAACTCTGGATTTTTAAAAGATTTTTCTGTTAGATCTTTTAAAACACATTTATGGTTTCCTAATTATCCGTAAAATTAGGTGGCGACTCTGTGTCATCTCGAATTTCGAGAATTAATCTGGCTTAAATTAATCGAGTCTAGATTGATTTTTGATTTTCGAAACATTTTTCAATTTTTATTTTAAAAGTCGGTCATTTTTCATGATAACAAAGACAAAAAGAAAATACTCAAGCTACTTTAGATAGTCAATTTTTTTTAATGCATGCAGTTGCAAAAGAAAGTTTGAGGTCGATAACTCAACCTTCTTCTTGGTAGTTATAATTTTTCATTATTTAAGCAACTTCATTTTATGACTTATGACTTTTAAGAAATTCCCAACTTATGACTTTTGACTTTTAACTTATAAGCTACTTAAAAGAAGACAATCCAAACACCCCCTTAGTATTTTAATTTAAAAAAAATTATTCATTTAATAATTTACTCATAAGTAGAATTCATGGAGTGTGATTTATGTGTAATGTGATGTCACCCTTAGTTTCTTAATTAAAAAAAATATTCATTTAGTAATTTACTCATAAATCGCATTCATGGAGTCGTATTTATGTGTAATGTGACACCACCCTTAGTTTCTTAATTTAAAAAATTATTCATTTAGTAATTTACTCATAAATCGCATTCGTCAAATGCTATTTATGTGTAGTGTATACCACTCTTAGTTTCTTAACTAAAAAAATTATTCATTTAATAATTTACTCATAAATCACTTTCATGAAGTGCATTTTATGTGTAATGTGATATCATCCTTAGGGATCGTTTGGTTTGAATACAAGTTATGATGAGATAAGTTATGTTGGGATTAGTAATGATGGAATAAGTTATACTGAAATCATTTCTTATTGGGTGTTTGGTTTGTTGCATAAATTTTAAGAATATGTTATCTGTTTACAAAAATACCCTTCGCTTTATTAGTTTTTTAATGTATTTCTTTGCTAGCTTTAATTATTCAATATTAATTTTTAAAATAAATCTTTCATCTTATATAACTTAAATATTTTTATGTGTGCATGGTATGCATTTAAAATAAAACTTTCTTATTTAATTTAAAAATTGAACTTCTATTATTAAGTTTGTTAAAGTAAAAAAGGATTTATGAAAAATCAAAAAACATATATAAAAAAAATTAGTCAATAAAATTATATTATATAGTGTAATTGTTTAATAGAAAAATATGAAGAAATATCATTAAAAATAAGAAGTGAAGATTCTGAATGTTGCTGTATTAAAAATAATGTAAATATACATAAATATACAAAATGATATATTAAAAAAGATTTAAAAGGATACCTTTGTTATTTATCATTTTTATCCTGAAATAAGTTATCCTGGAATTAGTATGACCCCCAAGAAGAGGGTTAACTTATCCCGGTACTATTTATTAATCTAGGGATAAGTTATCCTGGGTTTGCCAATCAAACATCAATTTAAGAGTCACTATATTTTTATCTCAGAATTAAATGCACTTATCCTTCACACCAAATCACCCCTTAGTTTTTTAATTAAAAAAATATTCATTTAGTAATTTACCCATAAATCACATTCACGGAGTGCGATTTATATGTAATGTATACGACTCTTAGTTTCTTAATTAAAAAAAATTATTCATTTAATAATTTACATATAAATCGCATTCATTGAAGAAAAATATTTTCTCTAAAAGAATTTCTCTTTTTTAGAACTCAGCCTGAAACTATATATTTTAACACTTACATTATTTATATAAAGATGCATAAGTAGTTCCTTTACATTGTATAATAATGCATATTAAATGTATAACAACATCTATACAATATTATACTGCACAAAAATACATCATTTTTTTAAAAAAATTGATAAGAAAAAAATCTTCAATTGCAAATTAGAAGTTTAGTATATTGACTAGGGACATGTTAGGCATAACATTAATCAAGGTAGCCTAACTACCAAACTGTCTTTGTTGTGGGGAAGGGTTGATATAACAACAACAACAACAACATTACCCCAATGCCTCAAAGATTTCCGTTCATTGCGGGGTAAGGGGGGATCGGATGTACGTAACCTGATCCCTATATTTAAAAATATAGCGCGACTGTTTTCGGATGACACATGATAAGCGTCGAAAGTTGGATTGACTAACTGCTACTTTACAATTGGAAGAAGCGCAGACAGTTTAAAGAGTCATTTTGCTTTATTTCATCATATACCCCAAAGCCAAAAAATAGTAAATCGTTGGCTCCATCCGAGATTGATGGAAAGAAAGGGTTAATATAGAGGTTGTTAAAATGTATAATCAAATTATCTTTGTTAAAAAATTATATATTAAAAATAGAAGCGTAAAAATAGCTAAAAATGAATATTTTTTGTTATATAAAATCTGTGTTAAATAAGGGAAGACTATGAGGATCAGGGTTTATATGATAAAAACAACAATATTTACTATAATTATATAAATGGAATTTGGGAAGAATGGAGTGTAAACAAATCTTATGTTTATCGAAGATAGAGAGGTTATTTCTGATAGATTTCCATCTCAAGGAAAAAAGCAATAAAGTGGAGAAGTCATATCAAATACTATATAGATCGCATGACATAACAATTTTAAATAAGAAGCAGCAACTATAATAAATACTATGATAATTGAAGTACAATAATAATAGATAGTAATAAAAATCAAAGGATTAGAAACTGCGGAAGTAATACGATGACTAACTAGTATATGTAAAGAAAAGTGAAACAGCACCCAACCTTCTCAATAAGTGAAATAGTTTTATATTTATAAAGATCGCAAATTTAAAAAGGTTTATAGTCATAAAAATATTATAATAACATACTTCAGCAAGATTATAAGTTTTAAAAAATATGATTTTCTTCTTTAGTATTTAATCAAATTGTATCATATATATTGAACTGGAAAGCACATAATTATCGCAACAATAATGTATACTACTTCGTTCGTCCCATTTTATGTGAAATCCTTTGATTTGACATGATGTTTAAGGAAAAAAAAAGACTTTTGAAGCTTGTAGTCTAAATTTATTCATACATATTTCTATGCCTGAGAATCATCTAATTAAAGATAAAAATATAATTTTAAGATTAAATTATTTTCAATTAGCGTAAGACGACATTTTTTTGAAATCGATCAAAAAGAAAAGCGCAACATAAAACGAGAGAGTTTCAATAATTTAGAAACTTAATTGCACAGCAAAGCAAATTAAATACAAAATCTCCCAACTGTATAAAATGGACCTTATGGCATAGTCAGCACCTTTTTATTTTTGGTTAATTAATGAAATACGTACTTCTAGATTTCCATTTACATGGCAATTCTTGATTGCTTGATATAAAATTCGATTAATTTTAATTTATATCGAAAATTCATATTTAGAGGTAAAACACTAAAAATAATATCAAATTAGACACTATATTATTTAGATCACTAAAATATAAAATATGATTAGATAGACAGATAGATAGATCGATGAATATAATATTATATAATGTTAAAATTTTAAATTTATAAATAAATCATTCAAAACTCATGATGTTTATTATTTTTCAAAAACAATGACCGAAAAATGATCAATGTGAACTATTTCTACCCATATAATATCCAACAAACTCCTCTACTAAAGAAAACTTGGCCCAAAAGAAGAAAATACCAACATATTTCTCTCTTCCATTTAGTACATTTTTGTAGCCAAAAGCTCCATTGATGGTTTGTTTTTGCTTGCTGGTGGATGAAGAGAGGGTGGTCCAGCTGAGTAAGCGGGTGGCCGGCTCGTGTTCACGGTGTGGTCACGGTGCTAAAGTGGCGGAGATGTGTACATCAACTAGGTTTTGTAATGTTCCATTTTATAACAAGTCTTGGAAGGCTATAGTTTGTAGTTTTTGTGGAGCCATTCTCAAGTCCTACGCATAACTCATTAACGATCGATCAACAGTGATCAGTTATATTTCTTTTTTTTTCGAGGCAAAGGTATGATAAATCGATGATAAAGGATGGTTAGTTGAATATCTTACAGCTAGTGTATATTATGTATATAAATAAAATATTGGTCACTAATAGAGTTTGTGAGTTATATATACAACATGATAGCGAAGTTGAATATAGCATGAAGTCATATAAATTTGTTATGATTTACATGTTAATATTTTAAAATGAATTTTCCTCTCTTTTGTAGGTTGGAGTTGAGTCCTGACTTCTCATTTATTATTACTCTATCCTTTTACGACAGATATTGGTGTTTAAAATCCTTTATTCCTCTCTGTCTTTATTGTAACTGCTAACAACAAATAACAATCTATCTACCTTTTTGACTTAGCCTGCTGCGTCATCAAATGATTGTAACAAAAAAATACGTGAAAAATTCAATATTTTAAAAATTGTATCGAGAATGATTGGACCAAAAAAAGATGGAAACAAGACCAACTATAATTTGATCATTATGAACAAATTCAAAATCTTTATACATATGTTTACAACAAATTTTAAAGTGGTGGAAAATAAATTACAATCACAAATAAAATATGAAGAAACGTAATTTTATTCATAAACAATGTGAGTACAAATCTGTTACTTCCTTAATTTTTCTCTTATAAGATAGATTTCTCCATGATTCGAGAGTCGTTAATAGCGTATTTCTCGAATCGTTGGACCATATTTTGATCTATGCGATATTTTAGATTTTAATCTCTTTAGGTGATATTTGAAATGTCTTCTCAAGAGAATATAAGAAATCCGAACTGAAATAAAACTCAGCTGATAGAGTTCTACAAAATTTCAATATCTACGACATAAAATACAAATTTGATAGGACACGACCTAGATTGAATCTAATAAAGTCATATTGATTTATTATAATCTATATGTCACAATTTTCAAAATTTTAATTTATTCAATTATGAGCTCTCATATTATGTTGTTGGCGTACAAAGAGAAAGCATATAGGGGCCCAAAATTGTGTGTGGCCATGTGCATCTGTGTATATATAGGAAATGGACAAAAAGGACTCATCATGTCGCCAAATTGCTAACGGTTTTTTTTTTTTTAAAAAAATACGATGTCAAATTCATCTATATTAGCTAATTAAAATTATATAATATTGAAAAGTATATTCAAAATATTTAATACTAATTTTATCATGTACTATTGTATAGAATATAATAGAAAAGAATTGATTATGGACTAAATTGAAACAGATCATCTCAGTAAGTTTAAGGGGCCTAAAATAAATAAATAAATATATCTATTGAATAGTTATAACTTAGTAAAATTCTATTAATGAGATTTGGAGAGGTGAAGTAAGAATGTAAATAATGTAAATTTTTAATGAAAAATATATAATATAAAGTTAGAATAATAAATATGACAGAAAAATTTGAAAAATTTATACAATGATATTGAAATAGTGTTGGATTGAATTTGGCCGGTGAGTTGATGTAATGATATTAAAGTATTGTTAATTCGTTTTAGTGCTTAAAGTTTGAAGAAAATACCAAAAAATAAATTGATATTTCTATACATACACAAGCAACAGATTTTGCATAATGTAGAAGGTTTGACCGTTTGAGAGATTTTAGAATATTCAATAATGAAGAACAAAAATAGTGAAAGGGGAATTAGAAAAAGTAAATATAAGAACAATTTGGTTCATGATAATCGGACAAAATATAAATGAGACGACAAAAAAAATATATAAATGAGACAACAAAATAATTAGTCACATAAGAAAGAATGTTACAATTAACTAACCATTATTTCATTTCTCAATTATTACAATAATTACTATATTAAATAAGGAAAAAAATTATTATATTTTCCATTCGAAAAATTCTTTTCAAACTTATTAATATGTGAAACTTTTAACAACATATATACATATATATACATTTTTTGGAGAAAATGAAGGGCCTAAAAAAATTGGAGCCCCAAGTGATTTGTTTTAGTGACCTTATGATCAAGACACTTTGAATTGGAAAAAAACTTGTTTTGGTTCCAAAATTTAGCTCCTTTAGCTGAAAAAATATGGTCTACGGTGGTACGATTTAGCTCTTGGGTTTGAATTTACGTGAATAAAAAAATTCTTGTTGAAAGCGTCATTCGCTCAAATGAGTCCTATAATTTTTGAATTCAAATCTAGTTAGCCTCATATCTATCAATCAAGAAGGTAAAGGAGAGATGGTTTCATTGAAAGTAGTACGTCTATCTGTTGTTAACGATTTGACTGGGACACATCCAATTGAAAGTCTAATCCCAACCTCTTTGGAAAGAGCTTCAAAAAAGACTCGACTCCAGAACGACAAATCTTCCTACAAGTTAGCACCAAGTCAAATGTATTTAAAAAGGCTATACCTTTGCCTAGAAAAAGATGACTTCAAGGCAGCCTCATATAAAACATTGGATGTAACCAACTTTCAAAGACAGAGGGGTTGCTCTCTTCTGCATCGACTGCTATGTGCTAAAGGCTACAGAATACGAGCGATAAAGCCATCTTTTTGGGGGTCAATTGGGGGAATCGACTCCAATCCTTACATCCGTACTGAGCCAGATAAATCGCTCGATGATCCTCATACCTCCTTCTCGAGGCTTGTCCAATTCTTGTTCGTACCTAAGTGCCGGATAAATTCTTATCTTTCCAAAAACTTATGAAGAAATTAAATCAATCGACTCATCAGCCTACATAGATGGTCAAAATCGCAGAACAACTACTAAATCAAAGAGAAGGAGTCTATATACTTGCCTTGCTTCTAGTTGGGAATGATGGACGACTAGGAATCTTCCCTCCTAAATCGAATTTCTTCTTTTTTTGGGGGTGGGGGGTGGGGAGGGGAATACGGCAAAAGTAAACTCCCTTTGTTAAAAAGGAATTTGACTTGATACGGAGTTTTAATAAAACAAAAGAGCACTTTTCAATCTTATATTATAAATTATCAAAATGCCCTTTAATTTTGTATTCTTAAATATTGAAAAGTTAGAATTAAAATATTATAAAAAAAGAATTATTTTTTTAACCTACTAAAAAAGAAAAAAAAACTCATTCTTTTTTAAGTAGAGTAATAATAATGGAAATCAAAGGCAAAGTTACATTCATCAATCAGAAAATCTTTTTAAATATATAGATTAAATATAGATATTTTAATATACATCAACTGTTAAATATCGTTAATATAAAAATCAGTCACCCTCTAAAAGTATGAATATACTTGGACGCAAATAGTTAGCTCGGTCACGTATGGAAATATATACTAGTAGCAGTATATATCAAGCCGCGTCGAATGGGGTCCCAGCAAGGCCTAATTATACTGTATGCTTGGTTAATTTTCATGCAAAGCCTAATTATACAATAACTAACATCAGTTTTAATGATGATTTCGAGAACTTTAGTAGCAAAATTCTGCTTATAATACCTTAATCTTGTACTGTAACAAACAAAGTGTCAATGTTTCTTGAAAACAGCTGTTTCGAATTGGGCATGGAAGTGGGGCTCTGAAAATTCATTCTTGTGGGTCCTTCTTTTTTCATTTTTGCTATCCCTAGCCTAATCCACAGCCTGTTAAGAGCTAGCTGTGGAGTAGGAGTGGCCACTGAAAAAGCTCTTCTTCATTGTATTTGAATTGGGTCTTCTTCTTTCTTTCAAAAGTTCCATTTTTACATGGTGGACTTGTAGTATGAAGCTCTTCTTGACTGTGTTTTTATTGTGGCAATCTGAATTGGGTCTTCTTGTTTCTTCCTTTTGGTTCACACCCATTTCAAAAGATTCAATTTTAAATAGGGAAGTTGCTCTAAATAGCTCTTCTTGACTGTGTTTTTGTGGTGACATTGAGTTGGGTCTTCTTGTTTCTTCCTTCTAGTTCATACCCATTTGAAAAGATTCAATTTTTCATAGGAAAGTTGCATTAAATAGCTCTTCTTGGCTGTGTTTTAATGGTGGATTTGCACTAAAAATCTCTTCTTGATTGTGTTTTCATGATGGCATTTAGGTAACCTGAATTGGGTCTTCTTGTTTCTTCCATTTGGTTCACACCCATTTCAGAAGATTCAATTTTTCATAGTAGAGTTGTACTGTGAAGCTCTTCTTGATTGTGTTTTTATGGTGGCATTGAAGTAGCCGTTCTTCTGGTGCACCGTTCGGAACTCGGTGGATACCTTCTCCACTTAAATACCAGGCTTTTTGTCTGCATCAGGGTACACATCAGCCATAGGCATTGCTAGTTGTTAGCTCAGATCTTGTCTAACAATATTTTTTTTGCTTTTGGTGTTAATCATAGTTTATTGGTAGTTTCCTGTGATTCTTCAGTTAAGAAAGCTTTTTTCCTGTATCAAGATTGCTCTAGATAGTTGACTAAGATCTATAATGCTATAGTGTTGGTTTTCAATATCATCTGGTTTGGTTCTTTGCTTATTCAGCTATTTTTAGGTCGGCATTGAGTCGTAGTTATCGTCGTTGTAATCAGAGTGCCTTTGAAAGAAGAAGTTCAAAAAGTTGTCTTAATAGTTATAAATTTTCTTGGAGAATTGGATTTTAGTGTTTAGCAATAGTTTCTTCAGGATGATGAACTTGAGAACAGTGTCATGGATTCCTTTGGTTCTAGCTGTAGTTGTGTCAAATTTTGCGACTCAGCAGTTGAATGCTGCCTTCGTTCCTGCTGATAACTACTTGCTCGCGTGTGGATCATCACAAAATGTGACCTTTATTGGTCAGACATATGTTCCTGATTCGTTCCATTCTTCAGTTGCTTTAGAAAGTAAGGAGAATTCTATTGCTGCAACATCCAATTCTACTGCTCCGTTTTCAATATATCAGTCCGCCAAGATTTTCCATAGTACGGCGTTTTACAAGTTTGATATTAAGCAAGAAGGCCACCATTGGATCCGTCTCTATTTTTACCCTCTTCCGGGGCACAACCTAACGTCTGCCTCAATGACAGTGGTCACTGAAAATTTTGTTCTGTTGAACAATTTCAGTTTCAAGAGCTATAATGGATCATACCTTTTTAAAGAATACGTGATCAATGTCAATTCAGATAGTTTGATTCTTGCTTTGATCCCTTCAAACAACTCCGTTGCATTTATTAATGCCATCGAAGTTGTTTCAGTACCTGATGAGCTGATACCTGATCAAGCAGTGGGGTTATCTCCTGTAGCACCTTTCAGTGGGCTTTCTGGACTAGCACTTGAATCTGTTTATCGTCTAAACATGGGCGGTCCTCATCTCACTGCTCTGAACGATACGTTGGGAAGAACGTGGGAGAATGATGTGAAGTACTTGCACGTCAACAGCTCTGCGGTGAATGTTTCAGTTACCCCTTCAAGCATAAAGTATCCGGCTACTGTAACTCCTGAAATTGCACCAAATTGGGTTTACGCTACTGCTGAAACTATGGGGGATGCAAATGTACCTAATGTGAATTTCAATATCACTTGGGTGTTCCCTGTTGATCCGAACTTCATGTACTTCATCCGAGTACATTTTTGTGACATCGTCAGCGAATCTTTGAATAGCCTTCTGTTCAACCTATACGTTAATGATGACGCTGCTCTATTGGACCTAGACTTGTCAAACTTAGCTGGTAATTTGGATGTACCATTGTACAAGGATTTTGTCTCCAACGCCTCGGTAAATTCAAGTATTCTGACAGTGAGTGTTGGTCCAGATACAAGCGCAGATTGGATAAATGCAATTATGAATGGACTGGAAATCATGAAGATTAGCAATGAAGCTAGAAGCTTGAGTGGGGTTCAATCTGTTGAGACTCTCTTTATGTTGCCTCACAAAAAGAACAAGATAGGTATCATTCTTAGTTCTGCCTTAGGAGCATCAGTTTCTTTGGGGCTTATTGCTTTGTGTTGTTGCTACTTTATAGCCCGAAGATCAAAGACTTCCAACCAAGGGAACTTGTGGATTCCATCCTTGTATGGGAACTCTTTAACTTTGACGAAAACAACAGCTTCTCGGGGAACAGCAAGCTGCATCTCCTTGGCTTCACCCAATGTTGGACGATTCTTTAGTTTCCAAGAAATAATGGATGCAACTAACAAATTTGACGAAAGCTTGCTTCTTGGTGTTGGTGGTTTCGGTAGGGTTTATAAAGGAACAATGGAGGATGGGACTAAACTTGCTGTTAAAAGAGGAAACACAGGATCTGAACAAGGTATAGCTGAATTTCAAACTGAGATTGAAATGCTGTCCAAACTTCGCCATCGCCACCTTGTGTCTTTGATTGGTTATTGCGATGAGAGGTCAGAAATGATTCTTGTTTATGAATACATGGCAAATGGCCCTCTCAGAAGCCATCTTTATGGAACAGATCTCCCACCTCTCTCATGGAAGCAGCGCCTTGAGATTTGTATCGGTGCTGCCAGGGGGCTGCATTACCTCCACACAGGTGCAGCTCAGAGCATCATCCACCGCGATGTCAAAACCACCAACATACTTTTGGACGAGAACTTTGTGGCTAAAGTTGCTGACTTTGGTCTTTCTAAAGCTGGACCAGCTCTTGATCAGACACACGTTAGTACGGCTGTTAAAGGTAGCTTTGGATACCTTGATCCTGAATACTTCCGGAGGCAGCAACTCACAGAGAAATCAGATGTCTATTCATTTGGTGTCGTCCTAATGGAAGTTCTGTGCACCAGACCTGCATTGAATCCAGTCCTCCCACGCGAGCAAGTCAATATAGCCGAGTGGGCGATGATTTGGCAAAAGAAAGGCATGTTGGATCGGATAATGGACCCGAAGCTCGAGGAACAGGTGAATCCAGCCTCCCTGAAAAAGTTTGGCGAGACAGCTGAGAAGTGTTTGGCTGAGTACGGAGTTGATAGACCTTCAATGGGGGACGTGTTATGGAACCTAGAATACGCTCTTCAGCTTGAAGAAGCCTCATCAGCATTGGCAGAGCCCAACGATAACAGTACAAATCATATTTCTGGCATACCATTGACACCAGTTGAGCCATTCTATAACAGTGTTAGCAATATTGAAGGGGTAGTTAACGCAGGAACAGATGATGATGGAGGGGATGCTGCTACTAGTTCTGTTTTCTCTCAGCTGGTAAATCCGCAAGGAAGATGAAAAGAAATACTCCCTCGTATGCATGCTTGAGTGTAGTACTGAATCAAACTTTCCCTACTAAAATGTTTTGAGTGTGTATTGCATATGATTGATGTACGTAGCATAGACGGTGAAATTCGTCGTACAAATACTGCAAATTGTAGTATTGTTTCCATTGTTAGGTGATACATTTCCCTCTTTATCTGATAGATAGTCATGAATATGCATTTGTAAAAGCACTATAATTGTAACCATTCATAGATAATAAATACTAAGCACATGTTGCCATCTCTTCTGTTTGTTACTCCCTCCGTTCTAATTTGCTTGTCTGATTTGACTTGACACAAATTTTTAAGAAGGTAAAAAAGACACGAATTTTACATTGAGTTTACTCTCTATCTTGTGTACTCCTAGTTCAAGGACCATCATCTGCCATCATTCGAATATAGTTAAACCTTTCTACAACAGTCATTCTCTATAACAATCGAATCTTCCTTGGAACCTATAACATCCAGAAAGTATAAGACAAACAACATCGTCATCGTAGAGAGGTGTCACTGTATAACTAATTCGAGTATTTGGATAAATTATATTCAATACCATTGCAGATTCTATAGTTATAACAATTAAGTTTTCTTTGAACCTACTATAACATCTAGAAAGTATATAAACAGACGACTTTATTATGGAGAGATTTAACTGTATAACCAAGTCAAGTATTTGGACAATTCTATGCAATATCCTTGCAGGTTTTCTGCTTCTCTACGACAGTCATTCTCTTATGTAGGTTAATTTTTACCAAGTCACAACGTAACTAACTAGTACTTCATCCATTTCAATTTGATTGTCTTGCTTTCCTTTTACAGTCCGTTTCAAAGAGAATGTTTAACGTTCTGCATGGTATGCTTAAGACCACAAGATTAAAGAACATTTTCGTACGTAAGGTTGATCAATCACAAGTCAAGAAAAAGAAACATGGATTCAGCATATTGTATTCAACATTTATTTATGTACTATTATACAACTAGATTGCTTCAAGGCACAAAAAAGAAGTTACAGAAGCAGCAATGGTATACTACGAAAGATGAACTTTGTAGATCCCGAGCCAAGATTTCCTGCTTTTCTTTTTACAGCCGAGAGCGAATGAAAATCTTTTTTCTATTAGATTTTGAAGGCGTTGAACTCTTGATAGGCTCATCAGAGAACTCAAAGGATTCCAACCCTGTGATGCATTTAGTTGATACCTCATTTTGCTGCTTCAAGTTATTCATGTCATCCTGAAGTTTCTCCATCTTTGCTTGCATCTCCTCCATCACAGCAGGAACATCTTGTTTCTCAACTCTACTGGAAGGACGTGAAGGTGATTGGTCCTTTAATCCCTCCTTCGTAATTTTACTGCCACCTGCCGAAATGATCAAACTTGTGAAAATCCATTTGGTATATCAATGAACAAGTACATAAATATTCGATGGCAACAATAGTGATATCCATCAATCATCATAAGATGTGTAATCCTAGAAGAGAGTGTTCTTGAGTCACAATTCAAGACCATCAAAGAGAATATAATATCAAGAATATACAACTCCAAAGGGGTCAACAATGAGCTGCTTGTATTACCTGAATCCAAACATATCAGGTTCCCAATATTGACAAACATCTAACCCACTGTGGGATTATAGTGTGTCATGCTAACAAAAATAGAAGGGATTGTTTAAGTGTGCCTGCCATACATCCTGCAATGTACTTTGTTATTGAACCAAAGTCCTGAAGGCAGAACACGGTTTATTATCTTAAACCTTACAAGTACGCTCCACATATTTTAACTATGCATGTTGTAGAGAACTAAAACACTTCAACTTATTTTCTACCTTCGAACTAGTACGCTCCACATATTTTCTTCCTTCCAATTAACCTTTATTTTTTGAGCACGTATGACATATCAACTTATTAAAAGAAAATTTGAGGAATCACATAGTATGATTCTATAATCAACAAGAACGGGAAACAAAGGCAAAAGTACGGAACTTTAGGTGTGAAGTTGTAGAACTCTTACTGCATCAGATGCAAGTTTAGCTACTACTATTTTCATCTACACAATAAAAGCCATGCTCCATCTACAGTTCATCAAGGAGATAATACATCACCAAAATGGAGCAGTTGATGCCAATCACTCAAACGCTAGAGTTCTATATCATACAAATGGTCTTGCAAGGGTCACTTTCAACTACCCCCTCCTTCCTCACGAATGGAGAACACATGAAACTTATGAACATTGTAATAGTATTGCAGTAAGAACAAGTGAACACACTGAGTACTTGGTCTTAGATGCAATGGATACGACATTTCGCAGAATGAATGGCTTCCACTCGGAGGCAGATTAAGTCGGTGGGTGTGATGATTAGTATGCATCCTACCTCCCCCCTTTGCACTAGTTTAAGTATTTTAAAAAGTTTCCACTACTGATTACATAATTCACACCAAAGGCAGAACCAACACTAAAATATACTAATACCACCGTCCCAATTCACATGCCATAGTTTGGATCGATGCAAAATTTATGAAAGCTTTTGAAACCTGTAGTCTTACGCATTTCATTTGTATTCCCATGGCTATATAATTTTAGAAACTTGTGGTTTTAAACATGCCATAACATTTGCAAAGAAGAAGAATATCTTTATATTTTCCTAATTTCACTAAAGGAAGAATCAACAGAGAAAAAGGAAGTGTAAGTTAATTGTTTCCAAATTTGTTTGTGCATCTGGTGGCAATGGCAGATCCAGAATTGTAATTTTTCGACGAGGGGGAATTTGGAACCTGAGGTAGTATATGAGTTTCCCCTCACATCACATCAAATGCTGAAGCAGCTAAAAGCTTAGAAGTTCGATTCGATGCTAACAATTCAGAAACACAGTTGATTTCCGCATTAAGTACAGCTTAACCTAATCAATATACTCAACAAAACACAATAATTCCAACATCAAAATTCAGAAATCAATCGAACAAATAATTATCTTTAGCTCTATCTGAAATTCACAACGCAGATTCGTAGAATTCATAACCTCTAAACCTAATACTGTGTATAAGAGTAAGAGAAGAAATGCTGACCAGCGACGGTCTTGAGAGATTCGTCTACAGCAGATACAAGAGCAAATTTGCTGAGCTTGGAGAGAATCCGGCCGATCTTTTCTCGGCCGTCAGGGTAAAAAACGTACTCATCGGTTTTCTGAGCGCCTTCATACTTGACCGGATTGTCGATTTTGGAAACGGCCGGCGTAATACCGGTGACACCATACCTTCCTTTTGACGGTTTCTTCTCAATTCTCCGGTTCAAAAGTTTGCCGGCGGCTGCTCGGAGTTCGTCTAAAATGCCCATTACTCGGTTCTCAGTAGAATGACGTTTTAATTTAGATTTTTTAAAATCGACTCTTACGATTATAATTTTTTCATTTCCAATAAAAATAATTTTTATTATTAAATATTTACGCTATCATGTAATTAGTTTTAATGATTTATACATTGTATAATTAAATTTTACATCATGTCATATTATAAAGTATGTTTTTTTAGCCATTACATTTCATTATAATCAGAAGAAAAAAAAAAGGAAACTGGAGAAGCAATCATATATAAAATCTAATTACATACAAAATTAAAAAATAATGTTTCTCATCGTTAAACGAATATTAAGATAAAATATAATGGTGTATGGAAATTTTAAATATCAATTTTATTTATTTATGAATAAGTAGTGGTGAAATATTAGTATTTTATATATTAATACTAGATACCAACGCTCGTGTCAGCACGGACTTAATATTTGTGATTTTTATATCTCAATTTATATGATATAGATAGAATTTATCAAATATCATTATTTATAGTATCTTTTATATTTATCTAGATTCATAGTAATTTTTACGTAGTTTTCTAATTAAATAATATATGTCATTTCTTCTGTCTAGTTTTATATGACGTCAATAGATTAATTTTAATTAAAAATTTGTCAAATATCATTATTTATGGTAACTTTTATACTTATCTAGATTCATAGTAATTTTTACCTAGTTTTCTAATTAAATAATACATGTCATTTCTTATGTCCCTTTTACTTGGCGTCAATAGATTAATTTCAACGATCAATTAAATTTTTTTGTTTGCTTTTAAAAATTTTTAAAATCAAGCTGCTGAGAGCAGACATGTCGTCCAATAGTTATTTGCTTCAGCTGCTCCTTAGCATCTTCTATATGTATATATTAAAAATATTACGTAGTCTCCTAATTAAATAATATATATTATTTCATTTGTCCCCTTTTATGTGATGCTCCTACATTAATTTCAATAATCATTTAAACTTTGTATTGAAGCTGTCAAATATCATGATTTATAATATTTTTTTTATACTTATCTAGATTCATGGTAATTTTCACGTAGTTTTCTAATTAAACAATACATGTTTTCTTTTATGTGACGTCGATAGATTAATTTCAATAATCACCTGAATTTTTTATTTGTTTTTAAAAATTTTAAAATCAAACAGGTAAAACAGGCACGTCAATGGACAGCTGTCTACTTAAGCAAGTAACTGAAGCAAGCATGTCTTCCGATAGCTTCCTGTTTTAGTTGTTTTGTTAGCCTTCTATATATAATAGAAAAAAATTATTTAAATTTTGTATTGAAGCTGTCAAATATCATGATTTATAGTATTTTTTATACTTATCTAGATTCATAATAATTTTTACGTAGTTTTCTAATTAAATAATACATGTTATTTCTTGTGTTTCTTTTTATATGACATCTATAGATTAATTTCAATAATCAACTGAACCTTTTATTTATTTTATTTTTACAATCAAGCAGCTAAAGCAAACACGCCAATGAGCAGCTGTCTATTTAAGCAAATAGCTGAAGCAGGCATGTCGTCTAACAATACCTTCTTTAGCTGCTCTAAAAAATTTAAAATCAAGTCGGCGAAACAGACACGTCAATGGATCACTGTCTGCTTGCAGCTGAAGTAAGTATGTCGTCCACCACCTGTTTGCTTCAGTTGCTTCGCTAGCCTTCTATGTATAATAGAAATTCACTAGTTAAAACCAAATTGTTAAAAATAACCCAAATCAAAATTAATAAATTTGAATTTTTTTCGCATATTTTATGTATAGATACACAAAAAAATTTCGAGGTCAATAGATGCTCAAGCACTAGAGACGGACCATTTGAATCTGCCCCTGGTCTGAACCCAACACCACTGAATCAAGTGAAATCACATGCAACTTATTTGACATACGAAGTCTATAGTGATACGCTTCCACTTTTATTTTGGAATACATAGTCTCTAATATTTACCATCAGACTTCATATGCTTATTCTTTATCTGCGGACAACACAAACAATGAAATAAATAAGTTACAATACCTCTCGTCATACCCTTCCACCAATAATACTACTTCAAATCATAATATATCCTGACGTTATTCGAATAGATAAAATATATATGTACAAATAGAATATCTGAAATTACGAGTAACAAACTTTGGTAGATATTACTATACTTTCCCTACTCAAAAAAAGGAAAAAAAATAACTATATATAGGACTAGGAGTACCATTTTTTGAAATGCGTACGTCAATCAGAAACGCCCATGCGATTTCTCTTTTTCTCATCCCGCTATACTCATCGGCGGTCGACGAATTAGATCGACGATAATTTTCCGATATCTTCTCCTTTTCCGGCAGCTCCGGCGAGCGGCATTATGAATGAGAAGGCGAATGTTTCAAAGGAACTCAATGCTAAGCATAGAAAGGTTAAAATCGACTCAAATTTCTCAATTTTATTTTTATGTATTGCGTTTGTTATTATTACGATTATGATTGCGGAGTGTTTGTTACAATCTCGGTTATCGTTTGGTGTATGGTGTATGAATATGATTCATTGTTCTTATGTTAGTTTTTATGGATTAATTAACCGTTGATGTATTGATAATTAATAGCTGAACCTCGTGGTTATGATAATTTGATAAATGTGATCTGCTTCAAAGCAGGTGGTTAATCTGTTGTCCAAATGGAAACAGAGTGATATATATTTGAAGGATCAATTTAGGATGCGAGAAGGATAAATTTTCAGGAAAAAAAAAGAAGAATAAATAAAGTTTTTGAGCAGGCATGGGTGAAATTGGCTTCTCTTTACCTTGATTAATGAAATTTCAGATGAAGTTTGAACTGAAGTCTGATGAACGTTTCCCTATTGATAATTATTAGCTGAATCCTTATGGTTATTATGTTTTGAGTAATGAGTATTGAAGTGATGATCTGCTCCAAAACGGGTGATTAATCTGCTGTCTTAGTGGAAATATAGTGCTTTATGTTGAAACGATCAATTTTGGATGCGAGAAAATTGATAGATTTTCAGGAAAAAAGGAGAAATATTAGAGGTTTTGAAAAGGCAGGAATGATATTAGCTTCTCTTTAGCCTGATGAATGAAATTTCTAATGAAGTTTGTTGTTTAATAATAAGATTGATCAGAAGAACAACCAGTTTGATTTCTTTGAGCTGTTAGGGGTCGTCCGGTAAGTGGGATAAAGTGGGATAATCCAGGATAAATATATACCGTCAATTAAACGCAATATAAATCTAATCCCAGGTATCCCACCTTATCCCATCAAACTTGGATTATTTTATGCCACCCCAGGTGAGATAAATTAGTCCTAAGGATTATAATCCCAGCATAATTTAGTCCATGTACCAAATGACCACTTAATCAATATGTCTAAATGTTAGCTGGTTCTAACTAACATTGTTAATTGTTTTAAATAAGAGATAATGGTGAAAAAACACACTTGAACTATAACTTTTTTTGCAAGTTTCACGGCCCAACTATTAATTGTTCCTTTTTCCTACCTAAATTATTGCCATCTAACATAGATAGTGATAGTTTAGGTAGGAAAAGTAGACAACTACAAGTAGTTATGCCAATCACTTACAGAAAGTGTACTCTTTCAGTGTGCTTAAGTTTTAATTGCCAAAGTTATACTACCATTCTTAGTTTAAGGCATTAAATTATAAGTAGTACCATGAAAGTATTCTGCAAGGAAACATACGTTGTAATCCTTCTTAGTGGTGTACTTTCATTTGCCTCGAAAAGGAAAACTCGATCTTTGTCAGAATTTGAAGCAAATAGCATGGCTTGACACACAGGATACTGAAGAGTAGGAAAGATTATGACCGATTCAGAGATCTGATTTATATTTTTTCCTCAGTAGTGCTTTTTGCCTGCACAATTAGTTTCCTGATTGATTTCATTTTCCTTTTTCACATGCATTTTGTTTCTATGTAATGCTGCACTGTTTTTGTTGGCAGATTCTCGAAGGACTCCTTAAGTTGCCAGAGAACAAGGAGTGTGCAGATTGCAAAGCCAAGTATGTAAATATATTTGAATTTGATAGTATGACCTTCAGAACTTATGCTGCTGAGAGGATTGTTGACATTAAACAGAAATTGTCTTATATATGTGGACTTATTTGATAATCTTGCAATGACTATATTCTTTTTTCTTTTAACTCAATACAGAGGTCCTCGATGGGCAAGCGTGAACCTGGGGATCTTCATATGCATGCAATGCTCCGGGATCCACAGAAGTCTAGGAGTGCACATATCAAAGGTAACTTATTGATTATTCTATCCTCATCATGTCTGAGATTTTCTAGAAATATCTGAACTATGAAATGGTGCAACAATTCATGTTTTAATTTCTAGATTTTATGATAATTGAAATGATCACGGTCTACAATCCTATAGTTTATATAGTCCTTTTTTGTCTATTTACTAATGCTATATCTTGATTGACGTAAGATCACATTTGAACCGCTAAATATAAGGGAATGTATATACTAGTACAACGTCCTATCATAGATTTGTGCCCACCTTTATAGAGTTGGATACAAAACTATCTATTCTAGAAATGAGAAATAAAGTAGTAGATCTTTTAGACCCTTATAGCCGTGGAGGAAAAATCGGACTATTCAGGGGAGCTGAAGTTGTAATAGTACTGCTAAAGCTCACGGGGCAAATTTGTGTTTGGCAGAGTAGGTGAGAATACGTATTTCTTTTTTTGATCATAATATCCGATCCAGCTTGCGTACACCTAGACTAATATTACAGGATTCCTACTACCTCCCACCAACGCATGTACTGGTTATCTCTGTCCGCCATGACTTGGATAGATGTGAAGAAATCACCTCTTATTTTTTGCCGCCTCTTGAAATTGAATGTGAGACCTCTTGGTTCTCAATCAACTTTATTGACCACTGGGCGTAACCCTTGGGATTCTTTGAACTTCTAAATATTATTTGAAAGTATACTTATCCTTTTTTGCAGCTGGCAGACCCCTACTGAAGTATGTTTATCCTTGGATTACCTAGATGAAGATGGATATGCATCTATTAATTCACCTTAGTTATGACGTTGCAGTTGGCACTGAGAATGCTTTGTATCAAACATACATTGTACCTTCTCTTCCCACCTAAATTCTATCTCAAGTGGAGGGATTGCAAGTTATTAATGTACAGTGCTTGAACAGCATTCTACTTTTACTTGCCTCTATGGATGAAAATAATGGCTCGATGAAGGCTGTAAATTGAGTAGGACAACGTGTCCATTATACTCTGTTTGTTCAACTTTCCCCAAAAAAATAGGGGTCTCGAGTAGAGAAACAAGCAGGATTGGTTCTCTGTTTCTGGGGCCCCAATAGTTGTTATATATTAATTAATTTATGGTTATAGACCTTAGGCATAAACACTACATAATCATACGTATTCCATCTACCTCCTCCTCCTAAGCCACAGCTTACTGGAATAGGGGTTTCACCACTTACTACTAAGTTCTGGCCTCTCCAATTTGCCCAACTGCCAATTTCTCCATCTCTTTCACTCTGTGTGTGGGCATCTGTCTTCTCTTGCCTGTGTGTGGACGTATTGTCTCAGCATGCCATCATGTTTGTTACCGACACATACATTTCGGCCTAGCAAGAAAACCTGGGAAGTGTTTAGTTATGATAGTTCAATTATGAGAATACGCAATGCGTGCCTAGAGTCATGCTTTTTATTGACTGTTGTTGGATACGTGAACTATTCTTATTATTTAATATTTCTGTTCTATTTTTTGTTATTTGTGTATTTTTGCAGGTTCGATCAGCTACACTAGATACATGGCTTCCTGAACAAGTTGCCTTTATTCAATGTAAGGTTTTTTATGTGATACAGAAGTAGCCTAAAACTGTTGATCCGATACATAAATGGCCTAATAGTTTGTATTCCCTTTTCTGATGCTGGTATAGCAATGGGAAACAAGAAGGCAAATAGTTATTGGGAAGCAGAGGTTCCTTCGAATTATGATAGAGTTGGTATTGAGAATTTCATCCGTGCGAAGTATGTCCTT
>JAOTQR010000002.1:1456432-1468335 GCA_025774065.1 Solanum ossicruentum | reverse complement strand
ATAGAGTTGGTATTGAGAATTTCATCCGTGCAAAGTATGTCCTTGCAATTTCCTGGTTTAAGCTATCCTTTAATCTATTTTGCAACTTCATCCAAGGCAGTACTTGTATTTTGCTTAGGTATGAAGATAAGAGGTGGATCCCTAGGGAAGAGAAGGAAAAATCAGCTTTCAGGATTCAAGAAGGGAGGGCCACAGGGCAACAAAAACATTGTGAGAGAAGTGGGCATGAGCGTGCTAGCAGCTCTGGTGGGTCATCTGATGAGAGGGTGAATCTACAACACTCTTGTGCGAAGCGAGACATACCTGCTGCTAGATTCAGTATACCTATGCCTCCAAGAGGGCCAGAACAAGTATGTCAAACTTAAATTCACCAAGCTGGTTCTTTTAGATCTGTTCCAAACTTTGGATCTTACAGTTCAACTCATGAATAGATATCTTCGGGTGTGCTTCCTCACCAGACAAGTCAGAGGACAGAACCAATTGCAGTCACTGAATCTGCCAAGCAGGTTGCAGAAGTTTCCAATCCCCCAAAAGTTGATATTGCCACTGATTTTTTCGACATGCTTTCGATGGATTCACCAAATGACAACAGTGCAAGTGCTGCCTCTGTAGCTGATAATTCGTGGACAGCTTTTCAATGTATGTTAAGCACAATTTTGTTAGAACTGTATTTTCTTTTTCTTTATCTTTATCCCTTTACCTTGGAGGAGACCATGGTCAATCCCAGCAAAGACAAAAAATTTTAGTTGATCCCCTCCCCTCTACCTAAGTCTTGGTGGATAAGTTACGCAAACCCAGCTTTATCTCTACTTTCATCTTTAGCTTGGGGGAGGACATGGGTTCAAATCCCAATAGGGAATAAAACAAAAAAGCCGGATAATCTCCTCCCATTACCTAAACCTTAGTAGGCAGAGGTACCCAATAATAATTGTACTGGTAGAAGAGTTCTTGTTGCAGTAGGATGAGGGTCATGCAGTAGGATGAGAAGATTAGCTCGGCCACCAGCATTATAATAAAAAAAGAAAACAAAAAAACATGAACATTTATTTGCCCATTTCTTTCTCTTTTTAGTATGATCCATAATTTTCAGTTCCTTCTGTTTCTACTTTTGGAAATAGGGAAGAGAGAAATCGAGAATGATAGTTTGAGAAAAGCAACAACTTGTGGACACTCAGGAACCTGTATTAGTTTCTACTTTCTATATAGTTTCTTTAGCTCATTTTATTCTAATTAAACCTTGTATACTTCTCAGCTTCTCAAGAAGAAGAAGCAAAAACGGGTGTTGCAAAATCTGATCATCGGAAATGCCAATCCGCTTCTGCAATTGATGATTTGTTCAAGGATTCATCAACACTATCATCATCAGTTTCAACTTCTTCCTTGTCCGAGAAGCTTCCGAAAGATGTTAAAACCGATATCATGAACCTTTTCGACAAGGTACTATATGCTGTTTAAAGCTGAAGCTTTAGGTTGTTCTTGGTCTTTTTTTAGAAGGTGCAAGTATACATGTCGAGGATTAAATGAGATAGGTCGCTTATGATGGTTTGGTTATTCCATTATCCTGTGTCGAATCTGAGATGCAACGGTCTGTAGGTGTGAAAATATGGTGAATGTAGGTGTTAACAGGGAACAAGGTAGAGCTAAAGTTACATGGAAGAAGTTGTCTTGAAATACCTATAACCTCTAGGAATCCAGAATAAGGCGCATTGGAAAAAGAAATTTATATAGGATATAAGGATACCTATTAATTGGGACTATATTTTGGTCATATTAGTATATTCACTTTAGGTACTATGTATTCCTAGGAGTCTTACAGTCCTATTTGAGATTTATATCTCAATGGAAAATATATTATTATTGTCAATGTTGAACTTAATTGGCGCAACCTGGTCAATGAGGATTCATATAGCTAGCTTCAACTTGCTTGGAATTGAGGTGTAGTTCTATATAGTCAAAAGATAATTTTATCTAAAATGTACTTTCTGCAGTCCAATATGGTGTCACCATTTGCTATGCATCAGCAACAACTCGCCCAGTTAGCGCATCAACAGGCTCTTCTAATGGCTGCTGCCAATGCTAGTGGCACTCTGAAAATCCCTGGAAATGTTCAACAAGGCCCAAATGGCTCCAACATAGTTGATCAAAGTTGGCCACATGTAAGCTACCAGTTCCCTGGAATGATGATGCCAGCCAGTGGAAAGACTGAATTTGAGAAATATTTGCAGGTAAAATGCACTAATTTTAAATTTTTATTGAAATGTTGTCTATATACTCTTCTAAAAAACTGTTTTTCTTTGCTTGTAAACTAGATGGGCACTGTGGCAGCAACACATTCAGCTGGAAACTTTCTGCCAGTTTCAACATCGAGGTACGTACTTCTTGTTATATGTTATTTGGGGACTGTGTAGATTGATCTCATAACTGCTACATTTAGATGCAGCAATTTCTTTGGAAAGCATTATATGAAGTGAAATAATTTTAAAAAAACGTTAGACACAGCCTGCCTATCCTCAAGCTTTTCACTTTAGATCACGCCTTCTGTCCCATGCCCCAGTATCCAGAAGCATAAAATAGAGGACTGTAGCATAGTAAACGAGTAAAATGAATAACATTAAATATCAACTAAAACAGGGCGACTTTTTCCCTTAAGTTCACAAATCTGAAAAATCAAGAGCATTTAATTTAGTCAAACCTTAACATAAAAAGCTTCCTTGAGAAAGAACTGCATCCACTACAAATTTATGACAATTGGTGTGATGATTAATTACAATTACTGGCAAAGAGAGAGGGGGTGGGGGTGTTAGACAATCACGTGTATCATCTTTTAAAACAAGACATGTGTATTGAATATTGAAGCCTGGCTTCTTGCTTTCTTCCTGAAAATGAAAAAGAAACCATTTGTACTCGCATAACTCAAGTTTCATAATTTTCAAATAGTTCATATATTGAACGAATTGATTTCTCAATTTGAATTTCTGTACTAGCTAAAGTGGTTTTAGGAACCTGAGATATTCTCATCAGTACTAAAATTATTTATCTTATAACTATTTGTAAACCTGAAATTTAACATTATAGTAGTTCACAATCCATTTTTGATAGCTATGTCATTGGCATGCAACCTGATTTTTGATAGTCAAGTTTATTCAACATCTTGTTACCATCATTTCCCTTTTTAAACTTCCATCATTGGAGAACCAGTGCAATGTATGTATTTTTACCAGAATGACACGAGGGGACACAATTTACTGTTATCGAGTTCATCTGAACCTAGTGCTTTCAATGCAGAGTTCAAATTATGTGCAAATATTTACTAAAAATGCAAAGCATATAGCAGATATGAACCCATAAAGCTTAACTTCTAGATCACCTTTTGCATAATATAATATACTGGAGAGTATAGCTGCTATAAACCTGGCCTCCCTTTTTATTTTTTCCTCTTGCATATTGCAGCGTTTATCAAATGGGACAAAACTATTCTGGCAATGGTACAGTCCCCTCTGTGCCAAACGGAGATGCTGCAACCACACTTTCATCCAGTTCTACACAATCGACAAAAGAGGATGACTTTTCATCTTTGACTCAAGGCATGTTCTCGAAACGCTGAAACTTTTAAGTACCAGTTTCCGTATCATAGTATACATATAAAGTTTTAATAGAAAAATAGCTAGACAGAGGGATATCCATTACTTCGGATATTTTAAATTATTGTAAAAATGCAACATTCAGTTTTCTTCATAAATGTTGATTAATATTTGTAGGTAGAATAATAAAGATACTGAACAGCTTTCTTTGGGCAACAGTCCTTTTTTAAGAACATAAACAGCTAAAGTTAAAGCTCAACTTCTAAAATCAGATTTATTTAATGTATTTCTTAGTTTAACTGTGTATAGCAATTTTATTTATACATTTGGAGTCAATTGGTTTTGTAATTCGTTACCATTTTGTCTTTAGTTCTATATCTTTGTACAAGGGATTTTTATTTTTATAATAAGAATTATTTGCTGGGTCCTAGAAGTGTACCAAGCTATCGCGTGAGATTATGAACGTTGTAACATCACAAGCAGGTAATGGCGGAGCCAGAAGTTTTGCTAAGAGATTCAAAATATAAAGAAGTAAATATAAACTCAAAGCGGATGCAATACGTACTATGTATGTAAAAAAAAATGACTAACATATATACAAAGTAGTTTTCGATAAAGGAGGTTTGAATAAACCCCTCCGAAGTTCATTTGAGCAGAAAGCAGGAGAATGCATGAAGCTTTGATATTTGTCAGCTTCTTAAATATAGAATTTCTCTAAGTTGATTTTGTTAAATTTGATTCAATTGGCTCGCTTTAGGGCCAATTATTTCGGATAATGCTTCCATCCATTGTATTACCACAATTGTTGGCACAGAGCTAGGGGTGTCAATGATGTTCAAAAAATCGATTGAATCGAGTTGTACAGAATTTTGATTTTTTAGGTGATTTGAATTTTCTAGTCAAAACTATTCCTCTTTTGACTACTACCTACTACATTACTATGTTCTCATACATAGGGATAAAGTACCCCTTGTTAGCCGATTTTTGTAGCAAATTCTACTTGTTCTTCACTGCATTGGGTCATGTAAATTTGGGGATCGAACACCATTCTCCATGCACTGAAATATAACTTTAGCAACACTGATGGAAATACATACATGCTACAAAAAGATAGGGTCGAGTTTGATACATCAATCGTCTTCTCAAAATCTTTCTCAGGTCAGACATCAAATATTTCTAACACTATGGTATAGTATTAATCAATAAAATAATATGGCTCGTGATATGCAATGAATAAAAGATAATCGAGTTAGGAAATTATGTTAATAAATTATAACTTCTCATATGCAAATACTTGTAGAAGGAAAGACCTCAAATTACAATAACTATGCCTCAGTCTCAAATAAAGTTAAAGACCAACTATATGAATCCTCGCTATTTCTCAAAGTGACCTTTATAACTGCATTTACAGTCGAGTAACTATAGATATTCCATGAATTTCATACTACGTATACATGATCTGAGTATAGCCCCTGTGAACCTCATAAGTTACATGTAGATCCACCTTCGGTAAGTGTGTAACGAGTCGTGTTCCAAGACATCGAGCCAAGATCTGCAGAACATCATAATAGTATATTATCAGACTAGATCGTTGGGACATATAACTTCATATAAACAAGTGTTCCTCAGTATATCAAATAACAGAAATTCAATAGAAATATTACAGTACTAGAGTTTCTCATGCAAAAAAAATAACAAAAAGTTGTTAGGTACGTCAACCGTGATATGTCAGTGTGTCTATTTGACATATAGTTCAAACTTTTTTATGATGACTAATTAGTAGGGTGTGTGGTGTTGTATAAGGATGCAAATTTAGCTTGGTCGTTTTGGGGACAGCCTAGTACATGAAGGATCTTCCGTTCACCCAAGAACGGAGAAAGGAACGCACTTCAAAGGGGCGTGGGGTTAAGCAGCCTGCCTTGACACAAGCAGTTGTTTTCACAGCTCAAACCCGTAATCTATATATCACAAGGAAAGAATTTTACTGTTGCGCCCAAGCTCCTTCAAAGTAGCTTGTAGTTTTCATACATAAAAGTATTTTGGTGGATGAATGTTCTCCTTATATGACAAGTAAAAATAAGTAACCAGCTTTAGTTTCCAAACCAACCTCAGGATGGTAATAGCTTGTTTCAAAGACTAGAAGGGAGTAAAATGAATACAACCCAAATCAAATTTAACTAGCATAGGCACTTGCAATAGCATCTTCCATACCATTTCAGCACATTGTCAGCCATTTAATCTAGAGATGATAGTCAAAAGCACATCGAAATATATTTGTTTTTGTGAGTTTTCAACTTCATCGGGTGGGAGCCTTTAAGGCATTGGGGTGTTGTTGTTGTTGTTGTGAGTTTTCAACTTGAACTATCATGTGATTGTGTTTTCTACCTGAATTATCACCAACTATTAATCAAAAGACACCTTGACTAGCATCTCATGGTGTGTCGTGTACACTCTTTTTTGTTAGAAAATGGTGTCAACTAGCACTCCATGCAGATAATTAAAGGAATTAATTGGAAGAAAAATAAAAAAAGATCAAAAAATACACTTGAAGTGACACTTTTTTGCAAGTTTACTACCTGAACTATAACAATTATTTATTAAAACACATCTCAAAATTGATTACTCAATTGCGATGTGGATAATATTTATGGACAAATTAAGTTGTCATGTGTCTTTTGGCAATTTATTCAAACACTTGGTCAAGTTAACTTCTAAGTGTGCTTTCATAAATAGTTGGTGATAGTTCACGTAAAAATGCAAACACCTGATAGTTCAAATATGAAACTTACAAAAAATAGTAATACTTCAAGTGTGTTTCTGACCATTATTTTTCTTTAATCAAACCAAGTACCACTCTCACCGAGGGGAAATGTTCAAAGTAAGGTAGGGATCAAGCTGAACAGGCCGAACCTGTAGCTTTGGCCCACCTATATAATATGTTAAGAGATCTACTAAATATAACAATAATAAATTGCACCCAAGGATGTGGCCTAGTGGTCACTGAAGTGGTTGAGAAATATGAAGTCTCAAATTCAAATCTCAGCGAAGACAAAAAAAAACCAAGTGATTCTTCCCATATGTCCTAGCCTTGCTGTACAGGTCTCAGGTGCATGAAAGCTGGCCCGGACACCGCGGTCATCAAAAAAAATATCATAAATTTTGCATCGAGCAACTCAAATGGTCAGTGAATGCAGTGGTATACCAAATCTATAAAGTTCAAATCTTTTCAAATCTTGAATCACCACTAAGTCACCTCACCATCAGACAATGTGTGTGATTCCATCATAATAGAACTGAGACTTCTCTTCACCAATGCAAAGTTTTACTTGGTTAATAAAACAACTCAGAAGAGTATGTCTTGCATACCTATGAGGTAGTAGAACCAGCAGAAGTATTCCTTAATCCCATAACCAGTTTCTGTCCCGGTTCAATTCGATAAAAAGTAACTGCAAGCCAAATAACTGCAAGTCAGGGTTACGATAAATGATGTTCCATACAACTACTCCGATAAACCTGAACATGTCGCTACTTATAATACTTTAATCAAAAAATTCACCAATGGTCATCATAGATCCTCAGGATATTCTATCCCTGTTCTCCCTTAGAACTGCACTCTGCATTTGAGCAGCACGTTGGTTTAATCTGAAGGACCGTCTTTTTTGACATTGCAGAACCCCCAATGACCACAAAGAGAGTACACTAAACATTTATATAGATGGATTACTTCAATTACCTACATCTCCTGCTTGCCACTTCTTCGAGACCATGTAATCTCTAAGTCCTTCCAGCACATACATTTTACTCCTAGAATTAGGCCAAAACCGGAAGTGAAAATTCCATTCCTTGCCTTCAGTATCCAGTATACTAATGGGGATCTTGTGTGGCCCGGAAAGACGAGGAAAGTAAGCCTGCAGAACAGGAAAGTTTTGAGAGTCAGAATGCAAGAGAACAAGAACAATAACATACTCAGTAAAACCCCACAAGTGGGATCTGGGGAAAGGGTAGAGTACACGTGGACCTTACCCCTACCTTGTTGAGGTAGAGAGGTGATTTCCTAAGGACCTCGGCTCAAGTGCAGCAAATCAAAATGGTCATGAAAACAAAAAAGACAACGAAGAATTGCCAAGAGAAAATTTACTGAAACAAAAGATGTCGCAGGAATAAAAAATATAAAAAGTAGTGGATAATTACATTTACTCCATAAGGCAAGAGAAATTTTACTGAAATAAAAGATTTCATAGGAATCAAAAAATATAAAAAGCAGTGATATTTATATTTACCCCATGAGACACCTCTTTGGGAGAAGTGTGAAATTTTGGAAAGAACAAAAACCCACCTCAGCACACTTTTTGGGAATCACAAGACGTGATAGTGTGAGATCAGCATCACTGGCAGACAACAGTTTCTGAAACAAAGGTGTGACGACACGCCCACAGCTAAGGTATGTCAAGGAGTACAAGAATATCAATCATTATATTTGAAGAACAAGAAGGAGAAAGATCTTGTTGTCAACCAAGTTTAGGCCTCATTTTTTTTGCACTTGCTGAAAGTTTGCATCTTATGATTAAAATCTTAGTCATTCACTGCTAAGGATCATAGTCAATCATCACCACCACTAGCCACCATTTACAATCGTCATCACCAATCACCATATTATTACAATAGTCACCAACCATTCCAACAATCATCACCATTAGCCACCAGTATACATTGTCAACCATCATTGTTAATTACTGCCATAATTAATCATCACTATCATCCACCATAATTATCAAGCCTCCATCACCAAAAACCACCATCATTAATCAGTATTGTTAGCCATCATCACCACTAGCAACCACACCCAACCATCACCATCAGCCAGCACCACTGCCCTCAGTCAGCACCCAGCCACCCACAACCACCACCATTAGTCGTCAACACCACGAACCATCATATAATTTTTAAAATATGTTGTTGATACAGCATTTTAATTCATTTTTATACTTGTTAATTTTTAAATAAAGATAGGATTTATACATTAAGATGTTGACGGAACAAACTTAATTGTGCACGATACAAGTTTATTACCACATCTAAATATTCAGATATATATATTCAAATTTACACATTTTAATGTTCATTCAAATTCAAACATTATAATCTTTTCTTAAAAAGGGGTTCTTATCCATCACTGAGAACAGAAAATGAGAGCAAACTTTATTTGTTTACATACCACTTATTTTATTTGGTAAACAGATGACTTGAGTGTTCTCCATTTGTTGTCGTCGGTGACCAAGACAACTGTTTATACAAAAAAGGATATTTTATAGAGATCTTCTGCAACTTTGACTCTGTGACACGAGGCATGTACTGAGGTTCTATCACGGTCTGCGTGGCATCCAGCTGAGATTCTCCAGTTGGTACTGGAGTTTCATGGGACAAGCAACGATTCCGTGCCTGCATTAAATAAAATTAGAACTTCATAGCATTGATCTCCTTGTCCTCGAAAGGAAATGGAAACAGAAAAAAGAACATTTTGAAGCATAGTCAGACAATTCTAACCTAAAAGAGTAGAGCTTTGCAAAATTGAGAAGTTCAGGAAGTAGGGAGAAAAAAGGATCATGGTTGGTAGAAGCTACTAAATGTTTAAAGAGTCAACTTTGAAAGAGTCAAGAGAAAACTGGAAATGGTATATGAGCAACTTAATTTAGGTAGACTTCATCCACAACATTTGTCAAATGGATCTTACCAATTACAACCGGCCAAAAGTAAGTTATGCCTGATAACCCCAGAGTTGTCGTTGCTCTAGGAACTTTAACAAGATTCAGCAAAGAAATGATGAAACATGTCGACAATAAACTAGAATCCTAGTGCATACGGTACAAGAGGATAGAGGATGACGAAGCTGAATTCTCAAGAATAATTTTAAGTGAAGGTGTTAATAACAACCAAAGAGATGACCTTGTAATGTGGAGAAGACTTCCATGGAGGAAAAGAAGGCTATAAATTCTGATCACTCATTTCAGATTAGAAGGGAGGGCAGATAAGTCCAGCAAGCAGCCATTATGGTTAATGCTCTTGCACTTCAGTTGGAAGTGCACCATTGTAAGTGGATTCTAGTTGGAGCAGGTAATCAACGTTGCATTTTCTATTATAGATGGTGGATTGTGATAAAGATGGATTTCCGATGAAGGCATACTAAATTCTGCTATCTGGTAAGAAGCTGAGAGAGAGATGGCCAACAAATATTGACAAATGATCCGGAGGGAGTTGTGACTTGTGAGACTCTAGCTTAGGAAAGAGTTCCACCATTGGCCAAATACAGGATAAATGTTGGGTACATACTTAAGCATGCCTTAAATCCTAGTGACGCATTTTAAAGTTGTGCTGGTCTACGCTCATAGCGAACAATATCACTGGCAGACTGAGTCGTTACAGATAGTATCAGAGTCACTCTTCTGTCAGCCTTGTCAACGGCAAGCAAGGGTTCACCTGAGTTTAGGCAAATTCTAGGAAGCGAGGCAAACCCCAGTGTTGAGTCTAGATAAATCTCGTGCAAATGGGCAAGCCTCGGGGAGGACAATGCGTCTAGAGAGGGGGTGTATGTGACACCCTAGCTTAGGAAAGAGTCTCTCACCAGCAAAACATAGGAGAGATGTTGTGTATACAAGTAAGCAAACCTTACATCCTAGTGGTGTGTTTCAAAGTCATACCGCTCTAGGCTCAGAGTGGACAATATCACTAGCAAGTTGTGCCATTACAAGAGTAAAAAAGAGTTGAACTATGAATTAAAAATGCCATAAATATTCTTACAAGAATAAAATTCTTCTTTGAGCACTCCATGCACATAATTCCACCAAAATCCAACAGCAGATATGTGTTGAAAGACACAATACATCCACAATGGATCAACTGCAATGAAAATATATCACTGCTAAGAAATGCTTCTCACAGTGCATATGAGTATACACATGAACAATGACTCCCTTTCATAGACATATCTATCTTTGCAAATACAACTATGACGATACCTTTTCCACTAACCTTCCCACAAGATTCACAGTCTCTCCAGCCATCATCACTTGGATGGAAAGTCTCGCAGAATCTCCCGTACTCATATACAGAACTAAAGGAAAATAAGAAGTAATCAGGCCAATGAAAGTCTCATGTATCAGAAGAAATATTACATTTATTAATAGCCTTGTAAACATCAACATGTTGCAGCACACTAAGCCAAGCGACCACGAGGACTCGATCTCTTCATCACACTCGACAAAATTATGACACACACAGTTTTCCTAACACAAATTATCATCACAAAGAAGGCCTTTTTGTTTCGCATCTCCATGTACTATGTGAGTGTTTTATGGGGAAGTCGCGGGGGGGGCACCTTAGTTGCTCGGACTCGGGTGCGGGTATCCGATACGGATACGGATCTAGAGGTCGGATCTTTCATGATCTAGTTTTTAAGATTCGGGGATATGGATCCATGTGTGGATACAGGTGAGGGGATTTGCCTAAAAATAATCGAAATATCTAAAAATAGAATGATAAACCTAAATTATGAGATATTATTTGGAGAACTTGAAGAAAATCCTGGAAGGAGATTAAAGAAAAATGTATAACATAGAAATTTCTATATAAAAGGTATTATAGAAATTTCAATGTTAAAGATATTCTATTTTCTTCAATTTCAATTTAAGCTTTTTCATTGATTATAGAAATCATTAAAATCGTCCAAACTTTCCCCATCGATTTTGGTTAAAGTACCCGAAATCGGTTGACCAAAGCAAACATGGATCCCACACCCATGTTGTGTCAACACGGGTGCGGCACCAAAAGTGAAGAGTCCAAGCAACTTAGGGGGCACTATAGAGGTGGAGTCAGGATTTAAACTTCATGAGTTCAAAATTCTAGGATTACCACATCAGGCATTAGTAACTGTATAATCTCTTCATACAAATATATAGGCACGGGTTCTACACCACAATTATTTTTTTTTTTTGTATTGGGTTTTGAATGTATTGTTGCATATCAAATAAACTTTTAAACATAAATAAGTTTTGAGCCAAAGCTATTGAATTCTGCCAAATTCGTAGGTAAAGGATCGACTCTACCTTCCAAATACATGATCCGAACTAAAGCTATTGGACTTGGCCAAACCCGTAAGATCCAAACAATAAGGCAATTTATAAGTTTATGGATTCTACACCATAATCTTTTTTTGTTTGCTGAATTCTATTTATACTCCCTCTAGTACTTTTTGTTGGGAAAATAAAACCCTTTTCCCCTTAACCCCAAGATCTCCGCCCCTTTTGCAAAGAAAGAAAAATTGAGAAA
>JAOTQR010000002.1:1430268-1446244 GCA_025774065.1 Solanum ossicruentum | reverse complement strand
CGTACATCCGACCCCCCCTCACCCCGCAATGAGCGGGAGCCTTTTGAGGCACTGGGGTATGTTGTTGTTGTTGTTGGTGCATTGGTGAGCGAAAATTGTGCAAGTTCTACTTTGAACTCTCATTGTTTGTCAAAGTGTGTTTGGTTTTTCTTTTTGGCAGGAAGATTTATGAATTTTCTTGATTTGGTATAGCTTTTGAGACATATTTTGAATGTAATTAATGTGTAGTTATATTAATGGTAGCCCACACTCATCTTCAAACATTTGTATTTCAGAAGCTTTGTGTTTGGTGTCGTCCGAAAAATAGACAATGGGAAGCAGGACAGGTGCAATCAACTTCTGCAGACAAAGTTTCAGTATTGCTTAATGATGGCAGTGTGAGTTCACATGTTCTGGCTATTCAGTATGATGAACTATGAAGCTTAAAACAATTGAATTAAAAAGATGTATGTGTAATTAGACTTTGTCAACCTATAGGTTGTGGCAGCATCTGTTGGAGAGCTTTTACCTGCAAATCCAGATATTCTTCAGGGCGTGGATGATCTCATACAACTTTGTTATCTTAATGAGCCATCGGTTCTTCACAACCTCGAATATAGATATGCTCAAGATAGAATATATGTGAGAACTCTTAAGACAGCTCACTGTTTCATCTGGTGTAGAACTCATGCCTTCATTTAATGTTTTCTGTCCTTATGCTTACAGACTAAGGCAGGACCTGTTCTAATAGCAATCAATCCCTTCAAAGAGGTCGAATTATATGGGAACAAACTTGTTACAGCATACCGGAAGAAACTTTTGAATACTCCTCACATTTATTCTGTTGCTGAAACCGCCTACAGTCAAATGATGGAAGGTCTTTGTAATACCAAAGTTCATTCCTGGTCTCTGACGCTTTTAGATACATCAGTCGAACCTTATCTTTTTGCTTTTCCTTTGTATCTTGCAGATGAAATAAATCAATCCATCATCATAAGGTTGGTTGAAGTGTCTCATTGTTAGAGTTTGTAATGAGAAGTATCTGGTGATAATAAAAATGTTTCTCTACACTGGTTGAGTAATTGCATGTCTTGGCTGTAATGATCAAATTTGTGGTAAGCCTAATGCTTTTATTTGCAAAAAATTGACTTCTCTTCATATCATGTAGTGGTGAAAGTGGATCTGGGAAGACGGAAACAGCAAAATTCACAATTGAATATTTCGTTAAGATTAGTGGAGGCAACAATCATGTAGAAAGTGAGCTGCTGCAGACAAGTTGCATATTGGAAGCTTTTGGAAATGCCAAAGCCCTCAGGAATAACAACTCCAGTCGATTTGTCAGTCTCTACATCTTCTTCTGTCTCTTTTATTTCGCTATCTTTTTTTCTTTTGGGTGCAGGTGTGGGGGTGTAAATGGTGTAGCTTTTTCGGATTGGTTATGCGCCTTTTGCACCTGGACTAACAGAAGCCCTGATGGGTTGCAGGGAAGGTTGATTCAAATTTATTTTAGTGCAGAGGGAGGAATTTGTGGTGCTAATGTGCAAGCATGTAAGGATGTTTATTGAGATGGATGTTCTTATAAAATACATGTCTTGTTACTTGTTATTATTGGTATCTATTCGTTGAAGTTGTTTTGTAATGTTATTTTGGTCCCATTTTACTGACTTCTACAAATCTTTGTGCATGTCTAAAATGTTGATGCTAAAATAATTGACAGTTCTTCTTGAAAAGGTGGGATTTTTCTTCTGTGTATTCTTCCTTGCATTTTCTTGTTAAAATTGTGTCTGTTCATCAGAGCTAAATCTTTTGAAACATGTCTAATTTGGCAGTCAAGAGTGGTTCAACTGGCTAATGGAGAGAGGTCTTACAATATCTTTTACCAGCTATGTGCTGGGGCTCCTTCTGTTTTGAGAGGTTTGGATTTGGATATTGAACCTTTCATTGCAATCTCTTTTTGTTGCTTATTTTACTTATTCAGGCTTTACCTCTGTGGCTTTGTCATGGGCTCCACATTTTAGTTATCTCAGTAGGATATGATTTTTCAGCTATTTCTCTATATGACTTTATAAACATTTTCAAGCCATGAACCATCTTCTGTTGTTACTGTTGCGTTGTACAAGTTGTGAGATGTTTCTCTATCTTTTTCAACATGGAAATTACAATGACTCTAAAGGCAACATTGGAGCTTTAATTTCCTTACAAAGTTCCTTTTGTTAGTAGAAACTAGTACTTGAAGAATTTTTGTTGATGATTTGTTTGAATTTGTGACATTATATAATGGTATATAATGGTAAACATGCGTGAATTGCAGCCACAAGTCTCTAGTTTTTTTTACTAGATGCTGTTGAATACGAATGCAATAGGTTATCTGCTCGGTGCATAAAAGTTTGAGTTGGAAAATTTGGGTTTTGAACATAAACTAGATGGACCAGAGTCGGTAATATCAAGTGACTGGAAACGCCAGCAACGCGAGTTCCTAGAGTTCTATGTACATACATGTGTGCTTTTTTCTTTTGATCAAAAGACCATCTAAAGACAAAATATTAGAAATTCAACTTCTTGGCTTTTGATTATCTCGGAAGTCGGAAGTGGGATCACCGAATACTCAACAAGCTCTGGATAACTCTTTTTGTGTCTCTTTTTGAGAAGGGTGGGTCGGTGTTAAATAAAGAAGTCCTTGGAAGATTTTGCATCTATATTCAGAACATTTGTGTGATTTTTTTGTCAGATAAACTTAAGCTGAAAGGTGCTTCGGAGTACAACTTTCTGAACCAGAGTAATTCGTTGGTGATCCATAATGTCGATGATGCAAAAAAGTTTCATATGCTTGTGGTGAGCTTAGGGGATCAGATTTATGGTTAATTTAGATTTTAATTCTTTTGCTTTCTATTCAAAGTCATGATGTATCTGTTTGTTGTTAATTCCTTCTATGCACTCCCTTTTCAGAAAGCCCTAAACACTCTGGGGATTTCTGAAAGAGACCAAGAGCATGCTTTTAGGATGGTTGCTGCAGTGCTATGGCTGGGAAACATAACATTCCAAGCAATTGACAAAGGAAACAATGTTGAAGTTGTGCAAAGTGAAGGTGAGCTATTTATGTGCAATTTTGCTCCTCCTGTATTCTTGTCCTCCTTGAAATAAATAATATTGTAACATATTTGATTGCTATACTTGTGTCATTATTAATCTCTGCTCCTATTCTTAGTAGTCTATTACAGCCTATACTTCTTAAGTTATATATAAAAAAAAAAGGAGTTCCATCGTGGAAATATGAATAATTCGTGTCAATTAAAAGTATTCATAGCTAATCATCCCAAGATAGTAGCAGTCACTATACTATTCCATTGCTAAAGAATAACCCTTGTTTTGATTGTATGAATTTGTTACATCTTGTGTTATTTTCCTACTCTTCTTGTTCCTAAAGTACATATTTAAATCCAAAATACTTTCGTTCGTTACAATCACTCACCATACATATTCCTATTGTTACAACACAGTTAACGAAAGACTTCTCAATTTGAGCAAAGTGGAAAGTGTTACAACCAAATTACTGTGGGATTATAATATTTACTTAACCTTATATTATAATGGAAAATAGATTTGTATCTCCTCTTGTGTCTATTACTATGTTTCTAGAATCGAAGAATATGTATTTCCTGTATCCCATTGCAGTGTGCCCTTACCTTATTCCCCTTCTTCAGTTCTATTTAGTAATTTCTGCCATACAAGGGTCAAATTGGCACCATCCCTCATGCCATACTCTAAAAAGAATGGTCAGTGTTTATTCTGTTTACCACACATAAAAAAGAAGAGAAATTACAAACACGGAGATGTTCAGGACTCATAAATTTTTGTAAGGAGGATGAACGAGTGTAGAGAAAATGCTTAGGTCTGTGCACAATCAACTATTTGTTGTCTGCTTTGTGCTGTAGCCTATCTGTAGTTTCTTTCTGTGTCAAATACTATATTGTCATTTCTCCATTGAGTAGGAGAGATGGTGTGTCATGTTTTGTCATTGTCAGTTTGGCTACTTTTTCCTGGACTTGTTTTTTTAACTGCAAGTTTAATCTTTTGTAATCATCTTTTTCTCTGTACCTTTGAGGTTCTATTTAACTTTTTTCTTTTCATTCTTTTAGGCCTTGAGCAGGTTATAACATCATAAAGCCTCTTTTTTTTAGGTTTCATGGGAAAATCTTTTGCTTTGGCAAGATAATTCTTTTCTTTACCCTTTTTCCTTGTGTTCTTTTAGTTATGCTATTTTGATTCTTGCATTCCTTTCATGTGAGGATTTTGAATTATGACCTATTGTGATAGTTCCCTAATGCAGTTTTATATGTTCATTATAACTATGTAACTGGAGGTTCTAAGGCTAATTTGTTTGGTATTTCACCATCTCTGATATTGCAGCCGTTATAAATGCTGCTAGCTTGATGGGCTGTAGTGTCAATGACCTCATGCTAGCTTTATCATCCAGGAAAATGCAAGCTCGCAAGGATAAGGTTGTCAAGAGTTCAACCATGCAACTGGTTCGTTACTCAGTTGTATAGGCTGTGCATCAAATACGTTATTTCTGCATATTTGATTTTGGAACCCTTCCGTTTTCTCTTAAGAACCGTAATGGAATGGTTTTAACTCTGATTCAGGCAATTGATACAAGAGATGCATTGGCCAAGTTCATCTATGCAAACCTGTTTGACTGGATAGTGGATAAAATTAATAGATCTCTTGCAATGGGTAAAGAGAAGACTGGTAGAACCATAAATATTTTAGATATGTATGGTTTTGAATCATTTGAGGTAAACTGATTGTCAAGATGTTGTTACTATTGTAAAACATAAAAATATATCTTATATCCCACTTGCTGTTTTTATTTTGCAGAAAAATAGCTTTGAACAATTTTGCATTAACTATGCAAATGAGAGGCTTCAGCAGCATTATAACCGACATCTCTTCAAACTTGAGCAAGAAGTAAGCACATCAACATGCATTATAGTTACTGACTTCTTGTTTCTTCATGCATTTTCTTTTAGGATAATGTTCTTATTTCTTTATTCCTTTCAGCTACTCACTTCTTTATACATAAATAGGAAAACAAAGAACAAGGCTTTTTGCTGACTTTGCATCAGCTGACTATAATATAAGTGAATTTTATACCTTGTAAAAGAAAGAGTGAATTTTTTCATGAAAACTGGAGTGAGAAAGTCTGAGCATATATTGTAGAACCTCATTAATGTCTGCAAATGTTGTTATGTTGTCAGACCAAATAAGGATCATTGTCACACTTTTCTCTCTGTAGCATATTGGAGCTTTATTCAGATTCTTGGAGATACTTATTACAGATTATGTTTGATAGTGACAATAAAACCTATGTATTGTGATTCAGGAATATGAATTGGAAGGAATTGATTGGACAAAAGTAAATTTTCAAGATAACCAAGAGTGCTTGGATCTTTTTGAGAAGGTATTTATGACTTTTGGTTCTTTTCTTTCTCTCATTTCTCATTCAAGAATGCTCAGTCTGCTAAATTTTTTCACTTCAGATTTACTTTTCTTATACTTCAGCACAACACAGTCATGATCCTTGTTTTGTTTTCTCTTGTAGTGTTCTTACTCTTTCTCATATTCAATTGTTGATTTGGATAGGAAGAGATACTTGTTCATCCTAATTATTACAATTTTGATGAGACATCATTTGCATGCACATTGTATTCTCATATTGTAGAAGTTAGAACTGCTTCTCGGCAGTGTTGTTGTGAAAATGCCAACATATTCAGGAGACATCCTAATACTAAATCACCTCCTGATGTATGGATTCTAATGATGCTTTCTGCAGAAACCCATTGGGATAATATCTTTATTGGATGAAGAATCAAATTTTCATGACGCGACTGACTTGGCATTTGCCAATAAGCTTAAGCAGTACCTGAAAGCTAATCCTTGCTACAGAGGAGATAGAGAAGAATTTGGCATTCGCCATTATGCTGGAGAGGTCAGTTTCTTTTAGCAATGTATCCATTTGGTGTCAGAACTTGTGCCTTCTGATATCTCTGTAGTCGTGAAGGATAATTTCCTTGCTCAAACAGAGACTCCTGCGAGGAAATTAAGGTTTTGGACCTAATACATGAGAATTTGCTCAAGGGCAACAATTGATGTTTCAGCAAATGAAGATCAATAAGCTTCTTTTAAATATATCTGATATTGTTGTTCTTAATTTTTTCTGTTTTACCATTGTAAAAGTTATTTCATCTTAATTAGGTTATCTATGACACAAGTGGTTTCTTGGATAAGAATAGAGATACAGTGCATCCCGTCATTATTCAGCTCCTCTCATCAAGCAGTGATGACTTGCTCAAGTTGTTTGCTTCCGCTTTTGCTAATCAGCCCCAAAAAACAGCAAGTCCATTAATTGAGATACCAGACTTTCAGAAACAAACAGTTGCTACTCAATTTAAGGTAGTTATACAATTTTCTTAATTCCTTATAAAACTAACATGGTGGTAAAAGTTTCTTATACTAAAAATTTTAGAAAAGAACTTTTGTATTATGATGCTGCAAAAATTAGTCAATGTGTCTTTATCAAAATCTTGCAGGATGTATTGTTCAAATTGATGCAGAAGCTGGAAAGTACTGCAGCACACTTCATTTGTTGCATAAAACCAAACAATAAGCAGGTGCCCGGCATGTACAACAATAGTCTCGTCTTTGAGCAGCTCAGAAGCTACGGTCTTCTTGAGGTTGTTAGGATCTCTAGATCTGGGTATCCTACTAGGATGACACATCAAGAATTCTGTAAAAGGTGAAATATGTACTCCTCGCTTTGCTGCTATGTTTCCCTTTTGGATGCTTTGTGACTTATAGAGATGTTGTCATTTAGGTATGGTGTCCTTCTTCCAGAAGAGCATGAATGCAGAGATCCCTTAAACATGTCAGTTTCCATTCTGCGGCAATTTGACATCCTTCCTGAAATGTATCAAGTTGGGTATACAAAGTTATATTTCCGGGCAGGACAAGTAAGTTTGTTGTTTTTCCTTAGTTTCTTAAGTGTACCTATGTTTTCTTTCTTTATAAAAAATAATTTTGATTGCCATAAATCATTGACGTAGATGCAGCTTGTAACTTGTTTAATGATAACTATTACTGAATTAAGCAAATAAATATTGTAATGTCTCTTAAAATTAAGTTACATCATGATGATAATTTCAGATTTAAGCAGCACATTTGACCTCTAATATTTCTGCAGTTAGTCCCATGATCGAATAATGAGAAAGGATGAAAAATGTGCTGTTAATTTTCCTATGATAAGTATGGCTAGTTTGGACTTCTAGTGAGGTCAATGCTTGTGCATACTACTAAAGAATGAAATTCCTGGTGTATTGATTTTCTGAACGTCTATCTTGGCAACTTGTAGATTGCTGTGCTGGAGGATGTGAGGAAACAAGTTCTGCAAGGCACTCTCGAGGTGCAGAAGTGCTACAGTGGTCCTCATGCTCGTCTTCACTTCCATGAGCTCAAAGGTGTAGTGATCATACTCCAATCATGTAAGCCAGAACGTTTTGCAGCAGTTTGTATCTTAGAATTTTGTTCAACCTTCAAAAAGCTATTAGTGAACCAAATTTCTCTGGCCAGTATTATTTGTAAAGGAGTATTAGTTTTGTTGTTTCAAACAATTTCTTTTCAGTTTTAGAAAAATAAGTTGTTTTTTCAAAATTATTTAGTCGACAACTTCAAGTTCTTGAGAAGTCAGTGATTCCATATCTAATCTCCTTTCTCTCATTTCTTCCTCCCTTCCTTTCCTTTTCAGTTGGAAATACGTAGCACTTCTGAATGTTCCTCAAGTAACTGATGACATGGAATTTTCTAGAACTTCAATTCATGTTAATTGTTGTTGGTGATATGATGTCAAAATATTTTTTTGTAGTTGTTCGTGGTGAAATTGCTAGAAGGAAGTATAAGGATACTCTGAAGTCTAAACGAAGAGTTGTTAACAAAGAAAATGATGAACAGCTGGTGGCTGTTGTGCAGATACAATCAGGTAAAGTTTTTCCTTTTGGCATCTAAGATTATGAAATGCAAATATGGATTTAAATACCTAGCTTTTCTTTTCTTGCAGCTATTCGTTGCTGGTTGGCTCAAAGGCATCTTAATCAACTACAGAATTCGAAAAAGTTAAATCAAGAGATACAAAGACCAGCCAGAAAGACTCCAGAAGTGAAGGTAATCTGTTTGGTAGAGTATCATCAATGTGTTTATGTTCAAGCTCTCTTGCGTCAACTTCTGTTATTTAAATGGTCCCTAGCATGAACTAGTTTATCATTCTACTAAAAGTTTTTCCATAAGTTATATTGTAACTTGTCTTCTTTCTTCATTCAGAATACTAGTATCTGCTTCAGGATTAATATCTTTAAGAATTTGGTGGGCTGTTGCGTGAAGCCAGTTTTAGGTATCTTTTCCCCCCTTTTAGTAACTCAAATTTTAGGTGTTCTGATACTTTCCTATATGAAAATTAAAAAAAATGTTTCTTAATGTTTTATCCTTCCTCAAGAGGATGAAATACTGAGTCTTGAAATTGTTAAGTGTTTGATTCTTTAATTAGAAGGTAAAAAAGTGAGAAAAATACATTTTTTCCAAAGGATAGGAAGACCCTTTTTGGTTTAGACATTAATCCTATAGCCTAATATGCAGCCCCAAAAAGTTAATTAGTTAGCAACCAAAAAGAAGGAAGAATGACAGCAGGTGAAGAGTAAATGTTGGATTCCAAACCCCTTTTCTCTACTGTATAATCCACTCTGTTTTATATGTTCTAACTGCCGTGGTTGTTGCTCAAAGTGGTGTCTTATTTTAGTAACTAATCTGCAAAGTCTGGAGGCAACAAAGTAGTGCATCTAATACTTCACTTTGACTTCTGAGAGTAAGATTGACTCTGTAGTAAGCTCATATCTTTTTATCTCAGCAGGACTTGCCTGCAGAAATTTTACCTTCTGTTGTCGAAGACCTCGAAAGGCGGCTTTTGGTGGCTGAGGCAACCCTTGGAGAGAAGGAAAAGGAAAATGCTGCCCTAGAGGAGCAACTAAATCAATTAGAGTCTCGATGGTCAGATTATGAGGTCAGGATGAGGTCGAGGGAGGAGATGTGGGAAAAGCAAATGGCATCATTGCAGGTTAGTAATATCTCCAAATCCATGTGATCATAGAGAAGAGTGTGTAATTCTTCTGCAAATAATGTAGCTAATGGTACTTAAATGCTCTATTTGTGTACCACAACTGTTTCTTGTTGCATATTCCAACCATCGGAAAAATAGTTTGTGAAATGAAGTCTAATGGTATACATTGTAGGACTTCTAGTGAGAGCTTCTTCTGATTGTCTTGACTTCTTACTACTGCTGAAGTCTAATGGTTTGGGTCTACAATAGAGAGACGTATTTAGTCCTCCAATTTTCAATGCAAAATCAGCCATAGAATCTCTCTGAAATTGCTAACCGTAATCCTGTTTTGTCAATGTCTTGAAAGCTATTATGATATAATAAATGTGCATCTAGTCATGATGCTTCTTCTTCGGCATTGAACTAGCAAACGTATCTTCTTGGAGCAAAAGAAATAAATCTGAGCTGAGTTTTTCATTCAGAAGTTGATATTTAGGTCGTTAATGTTATTTTAATTTGCTTTCATGCATGGAGTTTATGCATATGTTCTCAATATTCCATATACAAGACTGATAAATCTGCCAACATTTTATACATCAAATGCGTTGCTTTTGCAGGCAAGTTTGGTTTCAGCCAAGAAGAGCCTTGGTGTTGACAATCCTGCCAGTCATCCTGGAAAACCTGAAGGTTCCCCATCTCCTTGCGGTTATGAATCTGAAGACACAACAACATCTATGGGCACTCGCACTCCTGGGGGCAGCACTCCTATAGAATATGCTAGCAACCGTGTAGATTTTGGAGGTATTAGAGAGATTAATGGCGGTTTATGTGTAGTCAATTACCTTAACAGAGAGTTTGAGCTACGGAAACAAACTTTTGATGATGAAGCCATGGCGATTGCTCAGTTGACGTCAGGGCAGTTACAGTCTACTAGTCCTGCAGAAGATTTTCGGAGACTCAGACATAAGTTTGACGAATGGAAGAAAGACTACAAGGCTCGGTTAAAGGAGACAAAGTCGAAGGTAAACAAGCTTGGACATTCTGAAACAGAGAAAACTCGTAGAAATTGGTGGGGAAAGAAGAGCAAAAGATAACTATCTTAAATCATTCTTCTTCTTCATTGTCATCTTTATATTGTATAGATGAAACTAAGTTTTCTAACTATGGGTTCTTAGTGTAGCAGAATTTAGCTGAGACCGGGGAATGTATTGTGCTCCGATCGAAAGGATCCACTCTCTCCTTAGATAGTTCTAGTTCTGTTTGTGAGTAAATCTGTTGTAGACTATGTTAGATTCTTGAAACATAAATCCATAGAGTTTTGCAGTAGTTGTGGTACATCAGTTGCAACTTCAGAAGAATGATTTATTTTACAACTCAAGTGAGTGAGAGAGCACTTTGCTTATTATTACATATAATTTTGGATCCTCGTTCACAACTGTTTTGATTTGATGCACTTGAGTCGACGGTCTTCTGTTAACAACCTTTCTATCTTCACGAGGTCGGAGAAAGGTTGTGCATCCTTTATCATTTTTAGACCCCACTTATGGAATTACACTTGGGAAGACCACCTATCTATGAGAATAAAATGCTTTTAGACACATTTCCCAATGCCACTCTCTCTCCTACTTACTAGGAGAGAGAGTCCCTTCTTTTCGCTGGTCATCGGGATCTTCCTAGCCCCCACCACACTCTTCATCTCTTTCTCAGCTAACTCTTTACGAGGTAGCTTTCTTTCTCTTTCCTACTGCCTACTTTCACAAATGGATAATTGCATTTATTTCGCGATCGTCTTCAAATCCTTCGACATAGAAAGAATCACAGGGACCTTTGGAATTTGGTATGAGTGGACTGAGAGAAGTAGGAATGCAATTACTAGGGCAAGATTTAACAAGGGATCCATGGAATGGATAATAAGAGTTCAAAGGGAAGCTTCTTGTACAAAAGGTAATTTCGTACGCAGGTTGAGGAAGACAGATGATATAGAAGAAATCTACTGTGCTCGAAATTATAATAAGTATGGAAGATACATAAGTTTGATAAGTGTGAGGGGAAGACAGAGGGTAGTTTTGATAATCCCGAGAGGTTGCAGATAAGGTGGCTAGATTTATAAATTCTCACAAGCTGGACAGTAACCCAGAGATGTTTAGAACCACCGAGGAGAATATATCCGATGCCGAGATGGTCAGGCGTTCGAAGTGGGAGAACAGAGCAGGGAAGGGACTTAAAGTTGATGGTTTGAAAGAAGAAGTCATAAGCATTATAGACCCTCAAGTTTAATGAAGTCCTCAAGAGAAGTTTGGTGGGAAAATTTAGAAGGGAGGCGACATTGTCTGACATCATAAGGTGGTCTCAGAACACTTGGAAACAAGCTTATGGCCTGAGTGTCTATGAGATGGACAACAATTTCTTCTTGTTTGAGTGTAATTCCATGCAACAAGCAGAGAAAATTATGTAAGGGAGCTGGGAATGGAAGAAGTCCCTAGTTAAACTCAACCAGTAGGACCCGTTGGCTACCACCATAGAGGAGTCTGAGAAAATCGACTCGACATGGGTCAAAATTATAGGTCTACCGCTGTATCTCTGGTTGCAAACCATATTCAAAGCCATCGACGATCGATATGGTGGATGGCTCGAAACAGAGGAGGAAACCACTCTCACGAACTATCTCAAATGGGCGAGAATTAGGATACACGGTGACTGTCACAATATTCCGAGGGAGATCGCCATTGAAAATGGGGGTTTTCTCTTCAAGTTGCAGCTATGGATCGAATCACCGGTGAGAGTCATTGTCGAAGAATTTTATTTGGCACTTAAAAATTGGGAACTGAAAAGCAAGGAGACAACAGAAGCTGCCAAAGAAGGGGAACCTTTCCTCCAAAAGGTTCATTCGAGAATCAACAATAGTCAGGAGCCACCAGAGATAGAAACGACAACTCCTACAGTTTCTCAATCTATTGCTAGAGAAAAGGAATTGCAAATTCAACAAACTCTTCAACCCGACCTAGTTGATGTTCAAGACCCAGTAGATTCTAAAGTTATGAAAATTGAGGCTTCAAGTTAGGTGAATTCCCATATTCTGGAGTTAAGCAATACCTACGGGGTAGCTTTTGAGGGTTTTGAAAAAAAAACTTTGGAACTCCTTATGAGAATCAACGAACGGAAATCGGATTTGGAAAAGAAGAAACAGAAAGGCAACATAACTCCAAAATATCAAGGTATAGGCAAAAATGAGTTAAAAAAATCTTCCATCTAGTCTGAACAAGGAAGTGGAAGGGACAAGAAGCAGGGGGAAATTCTCTATTTGACTTTTAAATGAAAGTCAAAATTGTGTCATGGAATGTCAGGGGGCTCAACAATGGGGAATCAAGGAATCTAGTTAGAATTAGCCTGCTAAAGTGGAAAGCTGATGTGGTATGTTTACAGGAAACAAAATTGAATAAAGAAGCCGAGAAGATGGATTTAACTATTTGGCCCAGCAGATAGATGAGATGTGGATCCAAAGATGCAGATAATTGTAAAGGGGGAATCTCCTAATGTGGGACACCAGGGTTTAGAGGGGTACCATGGTTGAAGAAAGGAACTATTCTATTACCTATAACTTTGAAGGAACGCAAAATTCTCTTAGCTGGTCCTTCACTGGGGTTTATGCTCCACGTACCAAGAAGGAGAAACTTGAACGTTGGGAGGAGCTGGCAGCTATGAGGGGCTTGTGTGGGGGATTATGGGTGATAGGGGAAGATTTTAACACAGTCAGGAGAAGGGGGGAAAGAAGAGGCTGCTTGAGAACCACCAATATCATGACTGATTTCTCTAGGTGGATTAAGGAACTTAAGCTATACATGACCCTATTCTAGTTGGGGGCAAGTATACTTGGGTTAGAGGGACAAATCACTCAAGCAATGCTAGATTGGATAGATTTTTTTTTCTCATCAGAATGGGAGGAGAGTTTCAAGAAGGTTAGACAAAGAATTTTTCCTAGAATAACCTCTGACCACAACCCAATAATGTTAGAGTGTGGTGAGTGGAAAAATAGACAATCACATTTTAAATTTGAAAACTGGTGGATCAAGATTGGAGGTTTCAAGGAGATGATGCAAGAATGGTGGAATGGGTTTAAAGTAGAGGGATGTCCAGATTACAAATTATGCATCAAACTGAGACTACTAAAACAAAAATTGAAAAGCTGGAGGAGAGTGAATTTTGCTGAGATGTCTACTAGAAAATGTAAATTGTTGGAAGAGTCATACATAAATAAATCTTAGGAGACAGAGAATTATCTGAGGAAGAATTGATGGTCAGGGCAACAATTCTGGTGAATTTGAAACTTTGGCAAAGCAAGAGGAAGAGAACTGGAGGCAAAAGTCAAGAGCCCTCTGGTTAAAGGAAGGGGATAGGAACACCAAGTTCTTCCAGAGGCTAGCCACGACCCATAGAAGACACAATACCATTGATAGGCTGGTTGTAGAGGGAGAAGAAATCCAAGAAGTTGAGGATATCAGGAGTGCTCTACTAGATTTTTACTCCAAACTGTATACTGAGACTAAAAAATGGAGACCCTCATTTACACTTAGAGGCTGCCCTACAGTCACTAATGAGGAGAATGAATGGTTGCAAAGACCATTTACAGAGATAGAGGTGCTGCAAGTTATTCAGAGTTGTGATGGGGACAAAGCTCCTGGTCCTGATGGTTTCTCTATGCAATTCTACAAAGTTTGCTGGGAAACCTTGAAGGAAGATTTGATGCAGACTATTCATAACTTTCACCAAAGGGGAATTTTTGAAAAAGCTTTGAATGCCACTTTTGTGACAGTAATCCCAAAGAAGTCAGGGGCTATTGAAATTAAGGACTTCAGACCTATTAGTTTGATTGGAGGGGTCTACAAGATCCTTTCTAAGCTCCTAATAGAAAGGTTGAAGTCTGTAATTGGGAAGTTGGTGGATGAGCATCAAATGACTTTTTTGCAAGGAAGACAAACTTTGGATGCCTCCCTGCTGGCTAATGAACTAGTAGATTCAAGGAATAAGCAGAAGAAACCAGGGATTTTATGCAAGCTGGATATTACAAAAGCCTATGATCATGTCAATTGGAATTTCCTTCTTAAAATTCTAAGGGACATGGGATTTAGTAGTAAGTGGATTAGCTTCTGTATATCAAGTGTAAGATTCTTCCTAATAATTAATGGCAACACAGAAGGTTTTTTTTCAATCCTACAGGGGACTCATACAAGGTGATCCTCTATCACCTTTTCTGTTTCTTCTGGTTATGGAGGGTTTAGACCATATGCTCAGGACAACAAAGGCTTACAGATGGGTGAGAGGTTTCAGTGCATAAACAAGTAGAGAAGAGGATCTTGAAGTGTCTCATTTGTTTTATGCAGATGATGCACTAATCTTTTGTGATGTAGAAATCAGTCAGTTGAGACACTTAAACGCCATCTTAACAATCTTTGAAGGGATCTTAGGGCTTCATATGAACTGGGAAAAAATTCATATTTCCTATCAACTAAGTTGAGAACCTACAGGAATTAGCTGGGGTCTTGGATTTCCAGTTGGATTCTTTACCAACTAAATACTTGGGACTTCCACTGGGTGCTAAAAAGAGGAATTGAAAGTTTGGAATGGGGTTCTGGAAAGATGTGAAAAGAAACTTTCCAGGTGGAAGTGTCAGTATCTCTCTTTAGGAGGAAGATTGACCCTCACCAAATTAGTTCTTGATGGTATACCAACTTACATGATGAGTCTCTTCCCTATACCAAAGAGTATTGAGAAAAAACTCAACAGGGTAAAAAAAGACCTTTCAATGGCAAGGTAACAAGGAGAAGAAAAGATATAACCTAGTCAAGTGGGATGTTCTAACCCTCAGTATTTAACAAGGTGGTCTCAATCTGAGGAACCTGAGCAAGCAGAATATCTCACATTTACAAAAGCGGCTTTGGAGATTTTGTACAGAAGAAAGGGCCATCTGGAGAAGATACATTGAGGGGAAATATGACCTACTTTCTCAGTGGACTACTATGGAAGTTAAGGCACTTTTGGATACAGTGTTTGGAAAACCATAAGGAGATTATGAGACAGTTTCAATAAGAACATTGCAATCAGTGTAGGCAATGGTTTGAAGACTGATTTTTGGAATGAGATATAGGCTGGTGAAGACAGTCTTAGAGTTTCCTTCCCTCAACTATATACTCTAAGTCTACAAAAAGAGGCTAGTATTTCTCAAGTCTGGAGTCCACAACGCTGGGATTTGATCTTTGGAAGAGCTCTTAATTATTGAGAGATTGGGGATTTAGCAAGGTTACTAGAAACACTTCACTCACACCCAGGCTTATTTATGAGACCTGATAGAGTGAGATGGAAAATCCAAGCCAAAGAGATGTTCACAGTTAAATCCTGCTATTGGAATCTCAATTATATGCAGTCTGTACATGAGAGGTGGCCTTGGAAACTGAATTGGAAAACTAAAAGTCCACTAAAAGTTGCTTGTTTTGCTTGGTTGGTTTGTAAAAAGGCTTGCTAAACTCAAGAAGTGTTACAAAAAAAGGGGTGGCAAATATGCTTAAGGTGTGTATGTGTGAACAGGATGCTGAAGTCAATGATCATCTATTCCTACATTGCAAAATAGCTAGGAATCTATGGAGCATGTTCCTGGCTATGCTGGGAGTGAACTGGATGATGCCTACTACAAAAAAGGAACTACTGAGTAGCTGGAGAGGAATTGGGTGCAGAGAAAAAGTAGACCATTGGTGGAAAACCATCCCAGTTTGCATCTGGTGGACTCTCCGGAAAGAAAGGAACTCAAGATGTTTTGAGGGCCAAAAATCAAACTTACAGAGAATCAAGATGAATTGTTTAAGTCTT
>JAOTQR010000002.1:1401404-1430168 GCA_025774065.1 Solanum ossicruentum | reverse complement strand
AAGGTAGTTTGATAGGGGAGAATATAGATTTGGTAGATTTCATAGGAAACTTGTAATGTACCCCCTGGGGCGAGATGCAAGTTTCCATTCATCATTTCTTTTTGGGATGATGAATGCTTTGAAATGAAATTAGTTATCTTTCTCTCGAAAAAAAGGCCACCTATATTGGTGGGATGTAATTTCCTTCTTTATTTCCTTCTAATTTATCTGCTAATGTCTTAGTAGCTAGAGGAAAAGAAAGCAAAAGCGATTCCCGTAGTATAGGTTTCTTTTGTGGAGTAGTGAGATGTGGATAAGTTGGCCCGAATATTACTTTTGTCGGTGGGAAGTAGTAGGTTTTAAGTGGAACAGTCAGGATTTAGGTGTGTGCAAGCTCGACCATTATTAAAAAGATCATCCCTTTCACCAGAGAAGGGGTGAAAAGAAGAGACAAAAGAAATCTAATTGCAGGACATAGTAAATAATAAAGGTATTCTGATGCACAAAGCATTCCACGTTAACACGATTCCAATAGGACCGCACCCCAACAATTCATCCTAACATAAACATAAAGGTTGCTCTCATGATGTAAAAAAAGAAAAATGAAAAAATGGAACATGATAAAATGATAAAGGAAATATAATGCACAAAACATTTCACATTAACACGATTCCAGAAAGGGCCACACCCCAACATTCTATCATGAATGATTGCTCTCATGATATTAAAAAAAATGCAAAAAGCAATGTGGTGAACGTGGATCGAATACAGGACCTTCAAATCTTTAGTCTGACGTTCTCCCAACTGAGCTATCCCCGCAATACATTTTGGCAATTTAAAATTTTTTATATATTTTCTGTTTCTTTTGCATAATCTCATAAATCAACACTAAAGTTGTATCATGTTAGTTCAAAATTTTCAGAGACTAGACCTCATTTTTTGAAATTAAGATTAACACAAGTAATTATGAACACATATCTAAATATTAAGATATTGTATCCAAATCAAACTATTAAATAACTAAGACAACATATTCATCCATAAGGAAAACATACTGTTTTATCTTCTTAGAACTATTATTGAAGATTGTAAATATTTGTTATGTTAGGAGCTCATTGAGAGGACTATTATTCATAATAAATGTACAAATTAACTGAAGAATGAAAATCACAATGATGAAGAAGATTTTGATGGCACGTGAAAATGTAATCAATAAAATGGTGTTTTTATTTTACATATAACTTTTTGATGTAAACAAAACAAATAATAAATGATTTTTTTTTTTTTGAAATGATGAGGATTGTATTGTACTTTCTTGGAACTTTCAAGGACCTTGTGCAAATTGCTCTTTCAAATAAGTAAAAATCCCTCCAACTTGAAAAAGGAAGGCCAAACGTTCACCGGAGAGACAGTAAACTGGCCGGAGAGTCCCATAGAATCCGATGAAGACACAAACGGGTCTCGGAAAACAGTCAAACAAACTTCCTACCTCAGATCGTCGAGCCAATGGGGTTGAAAATTTATCCAAGAAACGAGACGAACAGTTCGATCACTGGGCTTTTCTGGTAAATTTATCTTTAATCCTTCTTTGGTTTTGTCTAGATTTGTATGTTTAACTGAAATGTGGCAGTAAAAATGGAGTAAAATGGGTACATGGGGTTTATATAGTCACCCCAAGTTTTGTTTTTTGGTTTTCCATGAGCAGACTAAATATGGATTCAAGATGAGAAGTTGGGAGTCCCCATACCAAGACTGTAGTTGAAATGGGTTTGTAGTGGAAAGAGAATGGAAACATACTTGCTTTAATCGAGTGTTGTTTTGGCTTAATTTGTTTTTTTCTTTTTGTTTATGTTAGCAATCACGATTTTGCATCAGTTAGCTTAAGAATCACTGTGTTTCCGGGATTGAGACCCATTTTACGTTGTTGAAATGGGTTTGTATGGAAAAGGAACTGGGATTTTCTATCTCATTTCTCATGGGTACACAACAACAACATACCAGTGAAACAGACCTTACCCCTAACTCGTGGAGGTAGGAGGTGGTTTCCGAAAGAGACTCAGCTCAAGTGATGCAAATCAAAGAGTAATGGAAAGAAAAAATGACAGAGAAGAAAACATGACAGACAACTAATAGGAAAGCAATGAGAGCATACAGACAAGAGCAACAATGTCAACAACATAATGTGATCACCTAAAACACAGTAAACAATAGATGATAATAGATACCAAAAAGTACATGAATAAGGTTAGTACTATGACAGCCTGGTTCTCCTGACTGCCACCAAGTCTTATACCGTTGGAAGCAAGCAATCTCATGGGTACTCTTTTACTCAAAAGCTCTTTTGGCCATTTTTTTCCTAATTTGGGTTTCCTTGTTTGTATTAGCTATCATAATGTTCAACTGCCATCTATTGTAGCTTACGGATCACTGCGGCTTTGGGTTTAAGACTGTAATTGTTGTTGAGATGAATGTTTTGCAGTGGATGTTATGGGTTTCACCTGGTTGAAATGGGTTTGTATAGGGAAAAATAAGTGGAATCCTCTAGCATTTGTTATTGATACTCACTTTATTGAGTTGTTTTGGACCAATTCTTAGTTTGTATTAGCAGTCATGCTTTTGCATCCCTCATTTATCAGTAGCTTACGAGTTGCCATGGTTTTTGTTTAGGTTTATGCCCGGCCATGTTCTCTTATTTGATTGTCCTCAATGGTACTCATTGTTCATTCAAAATACTCTTACGATACTGTTCTTTTGCCATGAACAAAGAAAAGAAAAATTATTTAGTATTGGGATGAATTAGGTTCAGATAGGATGGAATGTGAGTATATGAGATTTATATAGTTAATGAGAAACTAGTTTGGGATTGATGTGGAGTTATTATTTTTCCATAACTTCTCTTTTTCTGTTACCTTGTAACTGTAACTTAATGTGGCCATACTATGTAGAGATTGTCAGATTGAAACTGTTAGAATGGTGTGAAGGACTTTTGACATTTTAGTTATGTAGTTATGGTTGTGATGTTTTCCTGATGTTTATATCTGCAGGATCAAATTGAGGCCCCTGTGTGGGTGGACCTTGCCTTGGAATGTAAGTCTACCTATAAAGACATGTGAGTGGCTGTATGGATTTTGTGGGTTTCTCTACTTTGTGCTGGTTTCTTGGGAAATTAGTTTTTCAATCCAAGCATTTTCATTTTTTTGTTGCAGGGATGATGAATGGTTCCACATTAGCCATCCGTAAGCATCTTCTGTTTTTGTGGACTCATGCAGTTTCACTATAGTATTGTGGTATCTCTAAGTTGAATGAGCTTTCAGGTTTCACCAGGCTTCTTCTCGAGAGTTGAAGTCAGCATTTTCTTGCTCTGGAGAGGGTTCCATAAACCTGGAGCATGTCATGCAGGGATCATCTTCTCCTAAGCTCCCGCCTTCAGTTTCAAGATCAAGAGGCAAAGATTTCCAAAGCAGACAGTGGACTCAAAGTGACCAGAGCCTTACTTTGAATAAGAAACATGCAGTCAAGCACTTAAGTAAAGGGGGTTTAGAAGCTGATAAAATAATCGATCACAACCATGAAAAATTGACAAGTTGTGCAGCTTTAGACTCAGGTTCTGCTTGTCAAGCTTTCAGTTCCAGGGATATAAAGATTAGCTCCAATTCTTTGACTGTCTATAGTGACCAAACCCGTTCAATAAGCAGCAGCATTACATCAGAGAATGGTGAATCACGTCACAAGCAAGAGTTGTGTGCTAGTGATTCTTCAAGTACCATTACATCTGAAGGTTGTGGACAGAAGTCTTTTGAAGTATCTGGTCCACTGCTTGGTCAAACTACTGGGTTATTGTCATCTCTAAGAGTAAGTCTGAGGAAAAGTTGTGTTACAAGACAAGCATCAAGGATGGAGGTTAATGTTTGCAGGCAATCAGAAGGTCAGAAATCTTCCTCAAGTAAGTCAAGTGTAGGATCTTCTTCAATTCCCTACAAAAAAAGGGAAGGTGAAACTGAGAGAGAAAATAAAGAGAAAACACCAAATAGCAGAAGTGCAGCTCCAATCGTTGAAGTGAAACAAGCTAATATGTCCAAGGTCCCTGTTCAAGCTCATAAGAAAACTTCCATCCCTAAAATGGTTTCTGGAAGATCTGTTTCTTCGTCTGTTCCCAGTGAAACTAATAAAGCAAAGGTGAGAGCCTGGAAATGTCGTTCAAAAGCTTTATATGGCAAGCTTCCTCCTTGTTTTCATCATTTGGCAAGTTGAAGATTTTAGATGATATGTTTTGGCCAGGCAAACTTTTGCCTTCTATTTTACTGCAAAAGTTGGGGATTGACAAGGATTTCTGTAATTCTTGACTATGTCTAATTCATTGAGCATTGTAGCCGGACAAGCATACTTTTATAAATTGACTTCCTTCTGTTTGCTGGGAAGGGTGCATCACTAATGTGTCTTGCTGTGTTTAACCATTGATAAACTGATTGCTTTATCCAAATTTTGTGTTGTTATAGGCTCATCCGAATAATGTACAAAGAAAAGCTTTGGTTTCTCAAAGAGCCAGTGGACGTGTAACCTCAATTTTGGTCTCAAAGCCTGGTGAAAGAATTGGAAGTAGCCAGTGTAGAAGGGTTGTGAGCAGCGGTAAGGAGAATGCTGTTGTGAGAATGGGTATGAGCCAGAAGTCACTTGTCACAGAGAACCAGGGGTGTAGTACAGCATTCTCAAGTTACAAAAATGAGAATAAAAGAAGCTGTCAGAGCACAAAGTCGAGTGGTCTTATGGTAACCTCTGTACCTTTTAACCACTTATTCTTGCTCAATAGTTTTACTTTTTGACTGGTAATAAAAGGAAAAAAAATCTCAATAGTTTGAAATGTAATGCTAATTACTGTGGTGGAGCTAAGTCTGAAGATATATTGCAGAATTTAGTATTTGTATTCATCATAGTTAAGTAGCTTCTGGCCTTACTTCGTGATAGAGTGCAAGAGTCGTAAACATGCCATAGACATTTCTATGACTACAAAATCATGTTATTAAGGATAAAATGAGAAGTTAAAAGTTAATCTAAAATAGAAAGGTGTCATTCTCTTTAGAAAACCATAAATGAAAGTGTTTCACATAAAATGAGATACGAGGGAGTATCACTTCTTCGGGGCTTTTGAATAGAAAGCTGAAATGTAGTCTGAGAAAAAGTTAGATTTGGGACTGGTTTCACTCCCAGCATTCAATTAAGTCTCATTAACTCACCTAAGTAGTCCAATTCATGTCGTCGTTAGTCATTCTGTTGCTACGTCTTTTCATCAAAGTTCTTTTGGCATCTTTGCATGCTCATGTTTTGCTACTATCTTGTTTGAACTCTTCAAAAAAATGTTGCCATGCCCGTGTCGGATTCTCCAAAAGTGTACTAAACTTGGAGGATCGAACGTGCACTCGGTGCCATTTGAAGAGTTCGAGCAATGTAGTTTTTGCTATGGTACATCCTTTTCGTTATTCACTATGTTTTTCCTCTGGGCTTTATAATTATTGGCGCCATTAGACATGCCAATATATTCTTGATATATTTCATTCCTTTATAACTCACTTTTTACCGTTACTTTTTATTGGGATTTGAAATATTTTGATCCTAATATATGTTTAAATGTCTATCTCTCTTTGGCCCTGCCTAACAATTAATTTGTGATTGTCAGATAGTCACTAAAATTTGAAACAAGAATCACTTTCTTTACATTTTTTTAAATCAATGCAGGTGAATCTAGATAACAGAAGGGAAGTCAGGAATCGTGCAAATGTAAAGAAGAAGGATTTCTACTGATGAAAGATTGAACCTTTGTGCAAATGTAAAGAAGAAGGTTTTCTACTGATAAAAGATTGACCCCGTATGTAAATAGTACACACTCTACCTCTTCCATTATATGCTAACTGTGCAATGAAAATAGTTAAATGACATGTAGATGGTCTAATACTGTCAAATTGATTTTGTCGGGTTCCTCTTGTTGCTACGCTGCAATATTTCAAGTGCTCCAGAACAGTTCTTACTGTCTAGTACGTAGCAATCTTTTGAGAGGCATAAAATGTTGTTGCATTGTAATTGTTCTTTTCAGCATTGATCAAAAGCAGAGTTCACTAACAAACTCATTTAGACTAGATGTGTTCTTTTCTAATCATTGTGGTTTTCTGTTCAATATGAAGAAGGTTTAGAGGGCGAGTCCATTACCCACCGAGTTTTGAAGCTGAAAGCAATAGATACTGGTTACCACAAAAACATATAGGATAAATATCAATGTTTTACTGATTATATCTCGATTTCCCACGTGATACGAAGAAAGTAGAGCATTACAATAGAGAGAAGAAAATCTTTTGGAATAATGAACTCTTGCTTCAATAGCTTCTCCCTTGGGTTCTTCCTGTACTTGTAAAAGTACATTATAGTGAGATATATTATTTTCTTCTGTGGAAATATGCCAAGGTTGTTCTGTATCCATAGGTTCTTACATTATTTTTTACATGTTTAGGGGTCTCTTTTAAGTCATCCAGTCTTATCCATGGTTATATGCTAGTGAACCATGGTTCAGTGAGAGAAGGCTATGTGCGAAGCCGTGTCATACATCTAGTGATTCCCTGAAAATATCGGGTGCAGGTAAGTTTCTTTACGTTTTCACTTGGCATTATGGTGTATATCTCCGAGTGCCGGGGTCATGATTCTGTTAAAGGTCAAGTCTTCAATCAGCATCAGAAGTTGTGGTAGACTTTATTGGATTCGGTTGTGGCTTTGCTCCTTAGTTAAGCCTATCCTTACAAATAAGAAATTTGTCTGTTAGGTGAATCCACAAAGGTAGGGATAAGGTCTGTGTACGCCCTCCCTCCCCATGGGTATGTTTTCGTTTTTATGCACCCAAGGATGTGACCTAGTTGTCAATGAAGTTGGAGCAAACCTTGGAGATCAAGGTTCAAATTCTGGCGGAGACAAAAGGCACTATATGATTTCGTCCGTTTAAGTCTTGATGGACATAGTTATTCGGTACCTGTTTAGATAGGGAGGTAGTGGGTACATTCAACTCAAACTAGTTGGGTTGGCTATATGAATTCTCTATATTCATTTCACTACATTAAGAATACTTTAGAAAAATAATGTCCAAAAAAGAACCCAAAAAGTCATTCATCTGTTCGAAAAAGGTTTTCTGCCTCTTAGTAACCATATATCACACAAGAATATTCTGGCATGGACTATACATACTATCTCAAAGACAGAGAGGGTCGGACTCATTATCCTCGACAAGGTGGGACGAGTACATGTCACTGTTAGCCATTGGATTTCGAGTCTTGTATCACTGGCCCTCGGGGATTGAGCCAAAATCAGTGGTGTGCCACCATCATTGGGTGGTCTTAGGAATAGGAAGGATGGACCATATCAATGTGTCAACATAGACAAAATCAAAAAAAATTGCTCCAGTATACAATATAGTTTGGAAAAAGTGTAAAAATATGAACTTAAAACAACAACATGAGACCCAGTGGAATCACACAAGTGAGGTCTGGACTTACCACTACCTTGTAGAGATAGAAAGACTGTTTTCAAAAGCCCCTCGTCTCAAAAATATTAAACCCCAAAAGTAGAAAAAAATGGACTTAACGTATTGAAAATAGTTTAAGTTTGTCCTCTTTCCACTTGTTGAACCTCACTTTCCTTTTAAATGTCATTTTGGAACTTGTTTTTTTTTTTTTTTACTTTCATATGGAAGTCATTTTTCTTGATTTTAAGAATTTTTTTTCCAAGTCAAATATATTATGACCAAACAAACATGAGAAAATTGACGTGAGATTTTTAGTTGATCTTTTCAAGTACCAAACGGCTCTATTAATAACATCTTTTTTTTTTTGAAAGTATATTTGATTTAATAGTAATGTTGTACTAGTAGTAACGTAGGATAGTTTTATTTTCTTTTTTAATATTAATTGACTTGCAAACAGACAAAAAAGGAAAGTGCTACGAACTTGTGTTTTTTCAAACTTATATGTGAATATGACATAACTTCTGCACCTTCCTTTTAAATCTCTGTTTTTTTATATGCAAAAAAAATTGTCCTCATTTTGCATTTCTTTTTCCCTTTAATTTGTTCTTCCAATGTTACCCTTTTCCAAACTTTTTTCCTTCTCATTTTTTATTTTCTAGGTCTACGTTTATATATATACATATAGAGAGAGAAGTGTCTTGAATTAATTATCATCCTGTTCGAAATTTATTGGCTCGACTAATTGATATGAAAGGGAAAGTAGTACTTCCTATTGGGGGTTTTTCATTCTCAAAATTTAACTCCCTGATTAAAGATGAAGAGATCGCACCATGGCAATATATCAATATGTGTGTGTAACCTGTAGCCGCTATCCTTTGGATGTGTACAAAGTAAATTTTCACTCCTATGCAATAGCTCAAAAATTGCACTAAGCAAGTTTAGTATGACGAGCTCGACCCAGAAGGTAAATCCCTTGCTTTCGCTGGCAAGGGGGATTGTACACATAACTAAAACCAATGTTAAGATATGTAGTATGGTAAAAATCACCAAGGGCCATTTTAGGGAATTCATCCAACTTGTCTTCTTATTCAATTTAGTTTCATATCTCTAACAAAACTATCAATTATTTGTGTCTTGTTCAAAACCTCTGCTTATATTCTCTTGTCTTCCCAAAAGGCAACCTCCTCTTCAATTCCGTGGATTTCCAATGGACGTTCCTGTCTGAAATCTTGGATTTCGTGACACCCTCCTATCGCGAGAAATACGCGTGTTTCTAGTAGTGTCACCCTCAAGACACAAGAAAAATGGCTAGTCATCATGAACATATAGACATTGTCAATACTGATGATGATGATTATGAAATTGTCGTCGAAGAAGAAGAAGAAGACGAAAGCACGTTGTCACATCATGAGGGTAACAAAACTCATGAACCATGTAGTAATGGTGGTGGTCGTGATGACAGAAATAATAAAGTTGGATTAGGATTATTTTTCTCAAGAAATAAATTCATAGACCCTAAAGCCCAATGGGTTCAAGAATGGAATAGAGTTTTCTTGCTAGTATGTGCAATTGGCCTTTTTGTTGATCCACTTTTTTTCTATGCAATTTCTATAAGTGAAAATTGCATGTGCCTTTTTGTTGATGGGTGGTTTGCCGTCGCCGTGACGGTTTTCCGGTGCATGGCTGATGGTTTACATGTATGGAATATGTGGTTGCAATTCAAGATGATGAGAAATAGAACAACAAACATGCCATACTTGAAGGCTAAAAAAGGTTTCTTGTTTGATATCTTTGTTATACTACCTTTACCTCAGGTGAGTTCTAACTTCTTTTACTAAGTTTCTCGTGATCAGAGTCGAATTCAGAATTTAATGATATTAACGATTAGGGGTAGATACGATCTTTTCATATGTGTATATGTTGAACTTATATTTTGTTTGTTCCAATTGATGCGACCATATTTCTTTTTTTAATCTCTGAATTTGAAAACGATTTAACTTTAAAGTTTCAATTTTACCTTAATGATAAGCTTTTTCTATACCTTCTCTGTTCCATATTAGTTGTCCATTTTCACCTTTACACGCATCTTAAGAAATTATAAATTAAAAGAATTTAAAGATATTTACGAGTTAGGAATAGACGAGATCTTATTGTATGCATATATGTTGAACTTATCTATTTGCTTCAATTTATGTGACCATATTTCTTGTTTTAGTCTTTTATAAAAAAAAATTAACGTGAAGTTTCAATTTTACCCTTAATGATAAGCCTTTTCTTACCTTTGCACGACCCTTAAGAAATTATAAAATAAAAAGTGTTTTACTAATTTACCCCTTAAAATATGTTTATCAACTTTACCAGCTTATTTTTTACACTTTAAGAAAAATTATTATGAGGGTAAAATAGAAAAAAAAAATTTGATTCTCTCTTGGTTTTGCAAATATAAGTAATTTGGAATAACTATGTACGATAGACAACAATATGGGACGAAAAAAGTATAAGTACATAAAGTGTTCTATCTTTAATAACTTAATATTTTAGATGAGATGCAATATATTTATACCTTATTTGCTCTCTATAATTTTTCGATCGACGAAGTAAATTCAATTGAGCCTTACATATTTATACCTCTTTATACTATCACCGTATATAACTTAAATACATTAGATGATAATTAATTTTCATTTTTTTTTGCAGCTAGTGATGTGGGTAGGAATTCCAATTCTATTGGAAAAAGGATTAACAACAACAGTAATTACAGTTTTATTAATTATATTTTTATTTCAATATCTTCCCAAAATTTATCACTCAGTTTGCCTCTTGAGAAGAATGCAGAATCTTTCTGGCTACATTTTTGGCACTGTTTGGTGGGGAATTGTACTTAACACCATTGCTTATTTTGTCGTGGCGCATGTAAGTTTTATACACTGACAGTATACATATATTGATAATTTTAACGTAGATTATCAGAAAATCGTATCAGCTCTAATAACAGATTAACTTATATTTCATTTTATATGACATTATTTCGATTATTTTAATTTGAAAATAGAATGTCACCATGCACTCTTCTACTTTACGAACTCATAAATATTTAAACTTCTTATTTTCTAATTCTCAAACTTAATTATTTACTTCGTTGATTTACAATACTGTTTTTAAATGTATGTGCTCTTTCTATTCCAATTTATATGTCTTTTTAGATTTTGAGGTCTTTCAGAAACAACCTCTCTATCTCTGTGAGGTAGTGGTAAGGTCTGCATACATTTTACACTCCCCATACCTCACTTGTGGGATTTCACTGAATATGTTATTGTTATTATTTTGTCTATAAATATTATATTCTGGAAAAAAAATTATATATTTGGAAATTAGGTAAAAAATATGATAAATCATAATACTTGATAATTAAAATATTCAAAAAACACATGAACAAGAAAATTTAACTCTTGAAATATGAAAGTGGGCACACAAATTAAGATAAGATTTAACTCAACTATTTCTAATTTTGAAGATGCTACTCAACTTAGGTATTTGTACAAATTACTAGATTTCGTATGTAAATATTAGTGTTGGCTCCAAAATATAATATTCGCGCATCAATATTCAGTTTGACTTTCGTACTCTGAATCGAAACATGCAGGCTGTAGGAGCATGTTGGTACTTGCTAGGTATTCAAAGAGCCGCGAAATGTCTTAAAGAACAATGCATAGTAACAAAAGGTTGTGGCCTAAAAATGTTGGCATGTGAAGAAGCAATTTACTATGGCACAAGTAGTTTGGTGAAGGCAAAAAATAGATTGATGTGGGGTGAAACAAGTAATGCAAGATTTACTTGTCTTAAAAATGGACAAAATTATGATTATGGAGCTTATAAATGGACTGTTCAACTTTTCTCAAATGAAAATCGTATTGAGAAAATATTACTTCCAATATTTTGGGGCCTCATGACTCTAAGGTATGCTCCGATTCTTAAAAACTACTCCATCTGTTTATTATTATTTGTCATTGTTTCGCTTGTTGAGGTTAACTTGACTAAACTTTAAAGCTAAATTTAGATGGTTGAAAACTATATGAAAAATGCTATAAGTTGCGCTCTTTCTCATATTAATATGATGGAAAAATACATTTTAAAATGTTGGTCAAAGTTCATATAGTTCGACCTCAACAACAACAACAACATTACCCCATTGCCTCAAAGGCTCCCGCCTATTGCGGAGTAAGGGGGGGTTGGATGTAAGCAGCCTGATCCCTATGTTTAAAACATAGATAGACTGTTTCCAGATAACCCATGATGAGCGTCGAAAGTTGCATTGACTAACTGCTACTTCACAATTTAAAGAAACTCAGACAGTTTAAAGAGTCATTTTGCTTTATTTCATCATACCCCAAAGCTAAAAAATAGTAAATTTTTGGCTCCATCGATAAGTGAAATAGTGATAAGTAAAAGTGAACGGAAGGAATATTATTCTCTTCATTCATTTTATGTGGCCCTCTTTGATTTGACACAGTTTTTAAGAAAAAAAGAATTTTTTTTGAAACTTGTTTTTTGAAATAATCCTAAGATATTATTTGTATGGCAGGGATTTATTTCATTAAAGTTAAATGAGGAATTTTAAAATAAAATTATTTCTATTTGTGGTAAGGTGACTTTTTTTTTTAGATGACTAAACATGAAAGAATGCAACATAAAATGAAACAAGTATGGAGTATTTAAGTTTGTGTTGAATTCTTCAAATTACTATTAAAAAACAATTAGCAATTGATAAATGTTGTTGCTAATTAAACAACAAAATTCGTTGTTAATTCTATTTAATAATGATTAGTGATAAGTTATTAAAAGATTCTGCAAGCTATAAGTTATTTAGCGACAGACTAACGATAAAGTTCATAGTTAATTTTAAACTTTTCATAATTAAAAATGAATATATTTTTAAAAAATCCGATGTGAATGATTATTTTCGAGAATTTGAGCAACATAATTTTTATCTAATAAAATCTTTTGTGCCTTTTTAATTACAATATTCTTTTTGCTGGTCTTGTAAACATTAATAACAAATCAAAATTAATTAATTAATTAATTATTTTGCAGTACATTTGGGAACTTGGAGAGCACAACAGATTGGTTAGAATTGATTTTCATAATCATAGTTCTTACCTCTGGCCTAATTTTGTTCACCATGTTCATTGGAAACATCAAGGTAAATTTAATTACACAATACGCATATTAATTGATGTATAATTTTAGATCGTGAAAATAATTTTTGATGATAAATAATTAATATTGACGGTAAAATATATATTTTTTGGTCTTTTATTGATATGTTAAAAGTGATAAATAAAAATAAAAAATTATTTTTGAAATAGTGGACGAGTAGAAATGATTGAAGTATTATACCTTTATCTGGAGAAAATAAGAAAAATATTAAATAAGTCATAAATATTTGTGTGATTTTAAATCATTTCATTAAAAAGAAAATGAGCATTTTAAATTTAACTATCACTAAATATAAATATATGTCCTTTTTTTTTTCTTTCTCTATTGACTTAAAAAAAGTGAATCATATACAATGAAACAGGGAGACTAAGGGATCGTTTTGTACGGTGCATAAGAATAATGCTAAATGAAATGTATTAATAATGCTTGCATTAGTAATGCATGTATTAGTTATGCTTGCATTAATTATACATAAAATATTTTTATGCATTGTTTGGTTTGATGCATTTAAAATAGTATCTATCACATAAAAAATTTATTTACAAAAATACCCTCCACATTTATGGTGAAAAATATGTAAAAAAAATAAATTAATTAAAGGACAATTGAGTCTCTAACCATACTAATACATGTATTAAATCCCTTTAAATTACTAACACCTACAAATCTATGATATTAGTAATACACAATAGAGTGTATATAATGTATACCAAACATGGTACTATTAATACATCAAATTAATGCATGCATTATTTTTAAAACACTCTACCAAACAAACGACCCCTAATATTCTTGACATGAAATGGATTTATAATTTAGGTGTTCTTGCATGAAACAACCTCAAAGCTTATATACAGTATAGAGTGTGACTCTAAAAATGAAAACTATGACAACTAAAAAGGGACGGAGGGAGTATAGATGTTTATGTGGTTAAAAATTATTTCATTAAAGATAAACTGAGCATTTTAAAGTTAAACTATCACTAAATATAGAAATATGACCTTGTTTTTTTTTTTCTATCGATTAAAAGAGATAATGAATCATATAAATTGAAACAGAGGAACTGATATTCTTGACATGAATTGGATTAACAGGGGCGAATTTAGCCGTAGTGTTTGGGTCATGGGAATCCATGGTCATCCGACTAAATTGAATATATTACTTGTATAATTCTTAAAGCATACATTAAATACTATCTAAAGGAACTTATGCTCAAAATGTCAAGTTGGTTCACTGGTTCATATGCTATTAGTTAGCATGAAGGTTGGGGGTTTCAATCTCAACCAACAACATCATTTTATCCCTTTTTTTAAAATAACGTGATAGTACACCCATGTTCTGACATTCGTAGATTCGCCTCTGATTGGATATATAATGTAGGTGTTCTTGCATGCAACCACATCAAAGAAACAAGCAATGCAACTAAAGATGAGAAACATAGAATGGTGGATGAGGAGAAGAGGGTTACCTAAAGAGTTAAAGCAAAGGACTAGAACTTTTGAAAGGGCAAAATGGGCAGCAATGCGTGGAGTTGATGAATGTGACATGATTAGAAATCTTCCTGAGGGTCTTAGGAGGGACATCAAGTATTATTTGTGCTTGGACTTGGTTAGACAGGTAAAATAGTTTTGCATCTCTTCTTGTTGTAGTAGTAATACTCTGGACCTGAAAATGGACGGATTGATCTGAATTTGAATTGATTATAATAGATTGAATTAACGAGGGTCTTTCTAAAACAGTCTCTCTATTTCCATGAGGTAGTGGTAAGGTCTGCGCACATTTTATACTCCCCAAATCCCACTTGTGGAATTTCACTATTGAATTAACAAGGGTCTTCCAAAAACAGTCTCTCCATCTCTATGAGGTAGTGATAAAATCTGCGAACACATTTTATCTTCTCCAAACTCCACTTATGGGATTCCATGTTATTGTTGTTGTTATAATAGATTGAATTAATAAACGAGTCATTGTATAATAGATTGTTTAAAGTTAAATGGTTATTTATAGATTTTTGCACGTCTATCTACTTCAGAACAACTTTTGATATACAAAATGTGAAGTTAGTACACTGAGGCTTGTCTTCGGACAAAAAAATATGATTCCTGCCCATACAACTTTTGATAATTACATACTAGTAATTATCGTCGCATTAATATATAATTATCGAAATATTATGTATACATTAGATATTATTTTAATGATACTTGCACTTAATTATTTTAGGTACCATTGTTTCAACATATGGACAGTTTGGTCCTGGAGAACATATGTGATCGCGTGAAGTCCTTGATTTTCACTAAGGGGGAAACAGTAAGTTTGAAGTTAACACTAATTTATCGTTGGGTTTTCAACAACAACAACATTACCCTATTGTCTCAAAGGTTTCCGCCCATTGCGGGGTAAAGGGGGTCGGATGTACACAGCTTGATCCCTATGTTTAAAACATAGAGCGACTGTTTCCGGATGACCCATGATGAACGTCAAAAGATTTAATTTTACTGTTTAACTAACAATTTTTTTTCTTGTTAGATATGTAGAGAAGGAGATCCAGTACAAAGAATGTTATTTATAGTGAGAGGTCACCTTCAAAGTAGCCAATATTTAAGAGATGGTGTCAAAAGTTATTGCATGTTAGGCCCTGGCAATTTCAGTGGAGATGAACTATTGTCGTGGTGCCTCCGACGACCTTTCGTCGAGCGGCTACCGCCATCCTCCTCCACGTTGGTGACCCTCGAGACCGTCGAAGCATTCGGCCTCGAGGCTGAAGATGTCAAGTATGTGACACAACATTTCAGGTACACCGTGACACTTCAACTACGTGTTCAATTGAACTCAATATGTTTTATATATATATAAGAAAAGAAAACATTTATGCGACATCAGGGGCGGGGCTATAATCACTCAAAGGTGATAAGATGAACACCCTTCGTCGAAATATTTTTCGAATATATAGGTTAAATATAGATATTTTGATATATATCAATTGTTGAACATCCTTGATACAAAAATCACTCGCTCATTTTCTAAAAATATGAACAACCTTGACGAAAATGTTGAGTGCCACTGTGTGACGTAAGATTATAAGCGTAACGAATTTCATCTACATTGATGAATTTGTTATAAAATCATCCAAAATTCATTACAATTTTTGTAATGATCGATCATAAAATTGTATTTCTTGTAATATATGTTAAAAAATAATGTTCAACTGAATTCAGTATTTTCTACACAAAACATGAACTATCGAGTTGGTACAATCATAACAAGTATCAGATTCTAAACTCATAATTTTAAAAGTATCCTATCGATCGGCAAAACATTTTTAAAAATGAATTTTTATTGAGTTTAAATTCTAAATCCATCTCCGTCTCTATTTCAGATACACATTTGTGAATGAGAAAGTGAAAAGAAGTGCAAGGTATTATTCACCAGGGTGGAGAACTTGGGCTGCTGTTGCTATTCAATTAGCTTGGAGAAGACACAAACATCGTTTGACACTTTCTTCTTTGTCTTTTATTAGACCAAGAAGACCATTGTCTCGTAGTACTTCGCTCGGGGAGGATCGTCTAAGACTATATACTGCTTGGTTGACTTCACCAAAACCCAATCTAGATGATTTCGATTTCTAAAATCATTTTGAAAAATATAATATACTTATAGTAAGTCATATAGTTTATTTATGTATAATATATTGGTTCCATCTATTATGATTCAAATCTATATTTTTATTCGATTGTTTTTTCGTGTATATTATCTTGAATTTTTCGATATATGCTCGAGTGATCTGATGGTTGATCCCAAATTTTGTGGTCCATTAGTAACGACATAGTCCGATACTTATAGTCTCTACAGGATCGGTATCACTTTTTTTGGAGTTCAGAAGTCATAATGTAGGAATCAAGATTTTCACAATTTTTCGTGTGCATTAGTTCATAATTTTTTTAAAATATCACTTTTTCAAATTTTTGTTGACACCAAATTATTTGAGAGCATCCTTAGTGACCTAGTAAACAATACTCATAGTCTCTACAAATTCATGCCGCTCTTTTTAGTGTTTTGGGGGTTACAAAATATGAATTTTGGATTTTCTCAAATTTTCATATGATATTTTGAAAATATTTGGTCGTATTTTTTTGACTCAATCCTTGGGACCATCCGTAATGACCTAATGAATGATACACATAATCTTTATAGGACCCACAATACTTTTTATTATTTAAGGGTCACAAAATACAAATGCAATCATTTTTTAAAAAAAAGTTATTCGTGGGTAATGTCTATGAATTTTTAGAAGTATCATTGATCAAAAATTTTTTGTTCTACTTTTTCGGGATTATTTGTATTTTCCTAGTGAATGATACTTAGAGTAACACCCATAAAAAACTACGAAATCGCCTGTTTCCTGTTTCTTGGCCCATAAAATGCTACAAGCCTCATACGGCCCCATGAAGCTTACTGGGACTCTTGGAAGACTCGTTATGAATGGATGGTGTAATTTTTCAGAAAAAATTAGGCCCGAGCCCCTGGCAGCCCCAGAAATCGTGGGCTAAAACCCACGAAAAACTACTGAAATTGGTTGTTCCTATTCTTTAGCCCATAAAATGCTACCAGACCTTGTCCGACACCATTGAGCCTACTGGGACTCTTATGTAACAACCCATCTTGAGATGAGAAGTCTCACATCGGCAAAACACAAGAGAGATGCTAGGTATATAAGTAAAGGTCTGGTCTATATACTGTGAGGCGCCTTTCGAGGTGTCCCAAAAGTGACAAATCCGTGATGGGCTAGGCCCAAGAGCGGATAATACTTCACAAATCACAATGTTTGGTCAGAGCATTACAGATGGTATTAGAGTCACTCCTGTGTCAGCCTTGTCGATGTGGGTAAGAGTTCAATTAAGTTTAGGTGAATCCCGGTGAGGCGGGGCAAACCTCAGTGCTGAGTTTAGGCGAATCCCATGCGGTGGGGCAAACCTCAGCGAGGACGTTGAGTCCTTAGAGGGGTGTATGTAACAACCCTTCTTGAGATGAGAAGTCCCACATAGGCAAAACACAAGAGAGATGTTGGGTATATAAGTAAAGGACTGGTCTATATATTATGATATGCCTTTTGGGGTGATCCCAAAGCGACAAATTCGTGATGGGCTAGGCCCAAGAGCGAACAATACTTCACAGGGTTGGTCCAGGTTGTTATATCTTGGCAGGCTCATTATGGATGAGTTAGTATGATTTTTTAGGAATATTGGCCCGAACCTAGGCACCCCCAGAAATTGTGGGCTAACACCTACGAAAACTGCCAAAATCATTTATTTCCTGTTGTTTGGCCCATAAAATCCTATCAGGCATCTTGTTGTTTAGCAAGACCACCTAGGCCTCTTGTCGGACTCATTACGTACGGGTCGGTGTAATCTTTTGGGAAAGTTGGCCTGGATCCTCAGTAAGCGCCACAAACCGTGCGCTAACACCCACGAAAAACTACCCAAATCATCGGTGTGCTGTTGCTTTGCCCATAAAATCTTACCAGGCGTCCTGCGGTACCACTAGGCCACCTGGCTTCTTTCTAAGCGCGTTACGGATGGTCGATATAATTTTTTGAGAAAGTTAGCCTCAATCCTCGGGCAGCGCCACAAATCATGGGCTAACACCCACAAAAAACTGCCTAAATCACCTATTTCCTGTTACTTGACCCATAAAATCCTTTAAGGCGTCCTGCAGTGCTGCCAAGCCACCTGGGCCTCTTGCCGAGCTCATACGGGTAGGTTAGTGTAAAATTTTTTCAGGAAGTTGGCCTGGATCCCTGGTAAGCGCCACAAACCGTGGGCTAACACCCATGAAAAACTGCCCAAATCTCATGTTTTCTTGCTGCTAGGCCCATAAAATCCAACCAGGCATCCTGCGGCACCACCTGAACCTCTTGTCAAGCTAGTTACGAATAGGTCAGTGTAATTTTTTGGGAAGATTGGCCTAAGCCCCTGGGAAGCACCACAAACTGTGCGCAAACATCCATGAAAAATAGTCCAAATCTCCTATTTCCTTTGCTTGGCCCATAAAATTCTACCATGCGTCCTACGGAGCCGCTCGGCAACCATGACCTCTTGTCGGGCTCGTTACAGATGGGTCTGTGTAAATTCTTGGAAAAGTTAGCCCGAATTCCCGAGCAACACCACAAGTCGTGGGTTAACCTATAGAAAACATCCCAAATCGCCGGTTTCCTATTTCTTCGCTCATAAATCCAACTAGGAATCTTGCGGCATCGCCGGGCCACCTGGGCCTCTTGCTGGGCTCGTTATGGACAAGTCGTTGTGATTTTTCAGGAAAGGTGGCCCGAATCCCCGGAGCATGGCACCACAAACTATATGCTAACAGCCACGAAAAACTGCCCAAATCGCATATTTTCTGTTGCTTTGCCCATAAAATCCTACCAGACATTCGACGGTGTCATCGGGCTACCTAAGCCTCTTGCAGCACTTGTTACGAATGTCTCGGTGTAATTTTTTTGGGAAAGTTGTCCCAGATCCCAGGGCAGGGCCATAAATTTTTTTCAAACACCACGAAAAATTGATCAAATCACCTGTTTCCTGTTGCTTGGCTCATAAAATTCTACCAAGAGTTTTGCGGTGACACTAGGCCACCTGGGCCTTTTATCGAGCTTGTTAGGGACAGTTTGGTGTAATTTTTTGGGAAAGTTGTTCTAGATCGCAGCGCCACAAACCGTGGGCTAACACTCACGAAAAACAACAAAAATCACCTCTTTCTTGTTGTTTGGCCCATAAAATCCTACCAAGTATCCTGCGCCGCTGTCGCGCCACCTAGGCCTCTTTTCGAGCTTGTTATGGATGGATTGGTATAATTTTTTGGGAAAGTTGGCCCAGATCCCCGGGTAGCTCCACAAATTGTGGGATAACACCCACGAAAAACTTCCTAAATCACTTTTTTGATGTTGCATGGCCCATAAAATTATACTAGGCATCTTGCGGCACCGTCGGGACACCTGGGCCTCTTGCAGGGCTCGATACGGATGGGTTAGGGTATGTTTTGGGGAAAGTTGGCCCGAATCCCTGAGCAGCACCACAAACCATGGGATAACACCCACATAAAACTGGCCAAATCGCATGTTTCCTGTTATTTGGCCTATAAATTCCTACTAGGCGTCTTGCGGCACCATTGGGCCACCTGGGCCTCTTTCTGAGCTCGTTACGGACGAGTTAGTGTAATGTTTTAAGAAAGATGGCCCAGATCCCCGAGCAACACCAAAAAACCGTGGGCTAGCACCCATAAAAAGTTGTCCAAATCCCCTGTTTCCTGTTGCTTGACCCATAAAATCCTTCAAGGCGTCCTGCGGCACTGTTAGACGACCACGGCCTCTTGCAGTGGTCAATACGAACAGGTTGGTGTAATATTTTGAGAATGCTGGCCCGGATCCTCAACCATGCCACAGACCATGGGCTAATACCCACAAAAACTACCCAAATCGCTCGTTTCTTGTTGCTTGGCCCATAAGGCGTTGGTGTAATATTTTGAGAAAGTTGACCCGGATCCCTGGACAGCGCAACAAACCATGGACTAACACCAACTAAAAACTGTTAAAATCGACTGTTTCCTGTTGCTTATCCCATAAAATCCTACCAGGCGTCCTGTGACGTCGCTGGGCCACCTGGGCCTCGTTACGAACAAGTCGGTGTAGTTTTTCGAGAAAGTTGGCAGGATCACCGGTCAGCGCCACAAAACGTGGGCTAACACCTATGAAAAACTACCCAAAACGTACTGTGGATCAAATCAAGGCTATTGAAATTCTTTCATAGGTCATTATGTATAATTTTGTAAACTTTTCATGGAAAATTGACCGAAAGTCATATCAATCTATTGACTAACACACTTGAAGAATAGAGAAAATTATCTAATTTTGATTGAGTCCCTAAATAATAAAAATGCAGCACCAATAAGGCTAGGGCTATTCGAATTATTCTCCAAGTCATTCTAAATGGACACTCAACAATGTTTTGGAAAAAAATTGCTCGAAAATCATACCAGTAAAAAATTCACAAGCTAACACACATAAAAAAAAAACTAAAAAAAATATTTAATTTCAATTAAGTGACTCCTAAAATGTTATAAAACATATGTGAATAAGGCCAAAGCCGTCGAATATCAGACCAATTTGGCATAAAAATTATTCATTTTATTTAAAAATCACTTTTTTCTAGGTTGAAATCGCATTTCAAATTAGAAAAACAGTTTATAACTTGTATTTCAACTCACATTTAACTTTATATTCTAAATACTTTCAAGCCTTTCGAAAATGAGAATCACATACTCCATTTTAAAAACAAGATCTACTTTCCTTTTTGTATATTCCAAAAAAAAAGGATCTATTTTCTTTCTTAGCAAAGCTTTAATTTTAATTTTCCACACATGTTTAACACAATAAAATCAAAGGACATTTTGATACATTTAACATAACTTTAATTTAGAATCACAAAATTGAAAAAACTTTTCTACTTTCTTAAACTCCATATTATATCAAACTAGATCATTTTTTTTAAATGGGAGTATTTGCTCATTTTTAACATTATTCCAAATAATTTCAGCAAAAGAATATAACCAAGCAGAGCTTCATCTTTGACTTCACATACTCAAATAAAGTAAAAAAAATATTTAAAATCTATGACCAAACGCCTACGAAGTATTGGATTAATACAAAAATTCCCTCCCACTTCCTTGGGCTTGATACATAATTGCATGCATTAGCCTGCAATGGACATATCCCTCAACATCTAAACCATATAGAAGAACCCTGCTAATTGCTCTACAGCAATTTCAATCAATCAACTACGCCTCAATCCCGAAAACCTCACATCAATACTTTCTTGATAAGTAGCTTATTATCATCTCACACTGATGGGGGAATACACCCTTATTCTCTAGCCAGAAGTTTGTGTTGTATTTCTCTTCTCTTCCCTGTACTATATATTACTTCAAAATTGTGGAATCGGTTTTTGACGGTTGGGGTGGGGAGAGGAAGCGAGCAAACAAGACCCTTTTTTATGGCGCCATCAACCCTCCAATTGTGTGAAAGAGAGACTCCACCCAATCATCTTTGAAAAGCAACTTTTGCAACGTTTGTAGCACGTCGTATTCTGGATCCAGTTTCCGCTGCCATCCCTGTAGGAAGACAAAAGCATCATGGTATATATTCAAACAAATTATTACCCTAAGCTTTTCCCTTCTATTGGCATTTGGAAGAAAAATAGGGGAAGTTGAAATAATATGGAATAGGGCATGGAAAGAAAAATTGAGGAAAGAGGAAAGGCAGATAGGTTAAAGAAGAAGAGATAAGAGATAACATCTATCTTTTTTCTTTTATTTTTTAATAATCATGTCTCCGGCTTAAACTAATTTTATGAAATACCTTCCACCAACAATAGGTACAGGGTAACTCTATCCACCAAGGCTACGTAACCACCTAAGCCCTGTTTGAAAAGCTACAATGTAATTGGGATTGGTGTAATTGGGTGCAATTACAGTCTTTGTCCTGTTTGGTAGACCAAGTAATTACTTGGCAAGAGAGGAATTGGATGCGATTGAATGGCTGCAATTATTCTCCTTAATTCCCAAGGGATGGTAAGGAATAGGTATATAATTACACCATGTAATTACATGAAACTTTTTTTTAAAAAAAAAAATCTTCCTTTTTTTCTTTTTTGGTTCATTTTTTATTTCTATCATTTTAATTTTTCATTTTCATTATACTAATATTTTCTTTTATTATTTATATTTCATTTCCTTCTCATTCACAATCTTTACTTCGTCATGTGATTTAATGCAACTTTTTGTACTAATTATTTCTTTATTTATTCTAGTTTATTTTTTCATTAGCATAATTTTGTATTTTTGTTAGTTTTCTAATTTTTAAATTAAAGTAGAATTCATTGTTGAATAAGGTGATAGTCTTAGATTTTCTTTTAGCTAATATTAACATTTTTGTTAAACATGCATTTGATGATGTTCATCAAAATTTTGTACTTTTTTTGTTTTTATGATTATTTTAATTAGAATATATTAATTTAAAAATATAATTTAAATATTTTATAACATTAGTTAAGAACATATGTTTATTAATAAATTTTGATGATGTTCATCGAAATTTTGTACTTTTTGGTTTTTATGATTATTTTAATTAAAATATATTAATTCAAACATATAATTTAAATATTTTTTATAAAATTAGTTAAGAACATATGTTTATTAATAAATATATCTTAAATAAACTTAATATTATTTATAAAGGCCCTTATTTATCAAATATAAGTTTTAATTTTAGATAATTAACTTTTATTTTTAAAATTTAATTAATATAATCTTATGATTGCGCTTGTGCAATCAAACAATTCACTTGTAATTATGGCAAACAAACAGGTTATTGTAACTAGTAGGTTGTGTAATTATTGGGTTGGTAATTACTACCTAATAATTGTACCAATTCCAGCAACCAAGTGGCTTTCCAAACAAACCCCTAATGTTTTTGTATTAGGATTTTTTCCCAAGATTTCAGAGGTTTTCAACCCACTTCATTAACCACTAGGTTATTCTTGGGTGCTTCTCAAGCATCTATCTTCAATGGTTGACTTATCAATAATAAAAATGTAGTATGGAACAATTAGTTTTGGCTAGCTTTACTAAATTTCAACAATCACATACGGCAGATTCTTTACCAGAATCCAGATCATACTTGAGAAACATAGATGTAGACGTTCCCAGCACACATAGCAGATCATAAGAACCATTGAAACAGGATAAGTTAACATTAGAATATAGCAGACAGGTCTACGCAATTCAATCAGATGGTAAAAAGCATCAAATAAGGCCACGGTGTACCTCCAACACCAAAGTAGTCACAATCACAGTGCAAATGTTGCCATCAATATTTACCCGATGACGTCTAACTTGCTCAAGCAATTGTTGCATGCAATCTGCCGGATGAATGCCACCCCCTTCAGGTGTCTTCCAAAAGTCAAAAGTTTCCTCCACATCCTATTGCCAAAGTTTACCTTATGTCATTCAACAAAGACATGATGACATAATTCATTAAGGAGACTAAAAAAATGAGTATTTGTATCTCATCAGACAGAAAATAAGGGGGACAAAAGCTTTTACAATTGATCTCATCTTCACAGTGTACACAAGCAAACATCAAAACGCAGCTTCACTTGGGATGTCTTTCACCTATATACTGTGCATCTTCTTTTTTTAAGTAACTTTCTATTATTTTATGGTCTGCAGACATGCTGCATCAAAAGATTTGCCACAGATAGATGGTGTGGTAGCATCATCCTGAATAAGGAAGATAAACTTATAGAAAACTGAATCACATTGTAAGTATGTCTGACATATTCATATATGGACCTAAGACAAGATAAAAGAGGATGCCTTTTTTATGCATCATTTTATTACCCTGCAAGAGGTGTAATGTACTATACATGCACACTGTGCTTGAACTCAAGCTGCACTAAAAATGCAAGATGCGACATAATATGCCTATTTAGCATTTCCTGCTTGGACACTTAATTGACTACTGAGAATCAAGTCGTCAACAGTCTGCCCACATTGTAAAATTATGGATTTCATATTCTTTGACAACAAAAAATTTAGAAAGCACCTTAATGAATTCCTCTGGTTTCGGACAGCTCTGTTGTTTAGATAGTCCAAGAGTACTTTCTGCAGCAGTGCGGCCATCTCGAAGTGCCACAGCCTTGAAGAACTCCAGCAGGAGAAGTCTATCCTTATTAGATAGCTCAGCAGTCATACCCACATCAAGGAAGACCACATGAGGTCTTGATTTGAAAAATCCTTTACCAGAAACTCTGTCTTGCAGATTCTTAACAAGAATGTTCCCAGGATGCATGTCTGCATGTATGAAATTATCCACCTGGAATTGAATAGTATAGTATCAAACAGAGGGCGGAAACAATCTTAATGACTATGTTGCAAAATTGAGGAACTGTACGATCCCAAGGGAAGAGCATTCCCTAAAAAAAGGGGCAAGCCCGGTGCACTAAAGCTCCTGCTATACGCAGGGTCCGGGATAAGGTAAAGGTTTATTGACCAAGTACCAAGAAGGTACCAAAACCAAAAGTTACAAAAGACTGCTAGGAACATACAGTCAGTTACTACATCTCCCTAGCAACTCCAAAATATCCATACATTGATCTATATCATCAATGAAACTAATTTTACACCAACAAAACAAATTATGTAACGACTTGATCATAACTCTAGAAATATGATCTTTTTGCCCATCAACAAAAACTTTATTTCTTTCTAGCCAGATAGTCCAGAATATGCACAAAGGCATAGTACATGTAGGAACTAAGAAAAGAGTACATAATCTCAAGCTGAACACTGTAACTAAGAAAAGTTTAGTCCGAAAGTTTATGGCCTTCTTATATGAAACCAAAAAAAAAGAAAGAAAGAGCTAATACATAATTGTTCAACAAAGGAAAATCTCTGCTTTACTGGAAAGTTGTCTTCAGCAATCAATGAGGTCAACTTATTCGATAAAAATTTGGTGACTAACCCAGAGAGTTCTACACATTATTACCGCCGTAAAAACTCAGGCTGCACTATGCAAAGTTGATTTAGGTATATTTTATATCAGAAGTTGATTTATAACAACATACCCAGTGTAGTCCCACAAGTTGATTTACAAATTTGTTAAAACATAATAAATTAAGAGCTTACAACTAGCCAATCTACACTTACGAGGAACAGAGTATGTTATAATACTCAGAAGTTCTACATGATGCCCAGATAAAATAACCCTTTTTTTGTTCTTGGGTATGTTAAACTCCAACTCAATACACGAGTCAATGGAATCCTTTCTACTTGAACATCACACCTCAATATCGGAGGTGAAGGATTCTTTCCACTAATATATCCTCCTTTTTCTTAGCAACACATTTTTACTTATGTACTTCAGTAGTTCTACTTTCAGTCAAGTTTCCATTGGCATATTCCTTCTTGGATTACCTTTTTTTAAAGATAAAGTAACGTATTTCATTAATAATAAAAATTATAACCAAGCTTTGGCTTTCCAGAATGGCTAAATTACACATAGGCATACCAACATCATCTTCAGTAGTGCATGGGTCCCAATGTGAGCAAGGGCACTTCGGACGCTCTCACGTCCATCAAACTCTTTAATAGATTCTTCAAGCTCTTCAATGTAGCGCAAGATATTTTCACCATCTTCATAGGTTTCCACCAAAACCGCAGGATGCACCAAAGGATATAGAGGTCTGGGAAATGATACATCCTTCCATCTGCGGAAGTTGTATATAAAACGACTCAAGTTAGCTGCTTCCCTAGAAAGATCAACTTGAGACATCATAAAGACAGCAAACTGCTGTATGCTTTCATCCAGTCTCAACCACTTCAAAGTAGGGAAAACCTTTGAAACTTTTGCAAACATGTTAATTAGTACGAAATCCCTCCTGATAGATTCACCAACGCCTGGGTGCCTAACTTTGACAGCGACACGAATGGGTTTAACCCGTTGTCTAGGATATCGGAACTTCAAGGTGGCCCGATGAATTTGAGCGATACTACCCGATGCAACAGGCTCCTCCTCAAAATTTTCGAATATTTCGTGCAGCTTCCGTCCAAACGCCTTTTCAATGCTTCTTTTTGTGTATGCATAGCTATGTGCAGGTGCCTTAGAGTGGAGTTCTGCAAGTTCATTACACATATCATCTGGAAACAGATCTGGCCTTGCTGCCGCCCATTGACCCCACTTAATAAATGCTGGACCTGCCTTTTCTAGAGTTTTTCTCACAGCACGAAGCCACTTCTTCCTAAACTCAATACCAAAAGAGTCTGCAAAAGGAGCCATTAGAATACAAGGGGAGAACAAGAAAGCTAGGTATGCTGCTCGCAAGAACAATATAACGCCCTCAAAAAGCAAGAAGATAAATGAAGTCACATAGATATGTCCATCCTTTGCATGCATGTAGAGCGATTCCGGAGATGTGAAACCTTCTGCTTCTGCAAGCACACTTCGCTTCCATGCTAGCTGCCCGATCAGGAAGGCCAAAATGCCAGGAGATACCAGATGTGAGCGAGACAAAGCAAGACTCATCACACATGTAACCCTACTTACTGGTGACAGAATTGTTCCACAGCTTGAATGAATTTGAAGTAGCCGTTTCCAGGCAATTCGAGCATGGTGTGTGACTTTATCATTCGTAAGGAACAAACAACTAGTTTTCAAATTGTGCGTCTTCCATAAGGTTCCTTTGGCCTCATATAAAATGCTGGAGGTAAATCCTCTATGATAAACTCTACATTGTGAATGTAATCTGGAAAAGTAAGAAAGTCCAGCAGGGAACGTCGTCCAAACCGCTGAGTTCTTGGCCTTGGGGCTGGCAAGAAGGGAATGAGCAACCCTTTCAACACTTCCCTTCACCAAAATTCTACACCTGACAAAATAAAACACATATTAGAGCAGTCAGATTTAGCTGAGCAAAGCTCCAATTGCTGGTGTAAAATAAATTTGGAAGAATAACAAATATTTTTTGTCTAATATGTTCCTTGTTACAATATTTTCTATTAGAAATGGTAAGAATAAAAAGGAAAATAGGGAGCTCACTAAATTTCAACCTTGTTGAAATCATTTTCGGTGTACAGTTACCTTAAATTGTTGAAACTTCAATCCAAGAAAGAATTTCAACCAAAAGGGGGAGAATAACTATGCTGCACACGACAGTATTTGTTTAACTTTTGGAAATATCAGATTTGTACTCCATGTCACTTGCTTCATTCAAGATTTGAACATTGTTGTCAACATTTAATCTTCAAAAATATCATCAACACTATCGTTATTTCTACCTCATAAGATTACCATATTTCATCTACTTTATTTTGTCAAAATTTTGAAAATCGATCAGAAAACCATCTTTTAAGAAAAACATTTTTCTCATACCAGTCACAATCAAACCCTCTTTTTTTATATTCCTGGCGATATGATCCAGATCTTTCTCTTTTTTTTGAAACTGAAAAAAACATCCAGATTTCATTGATTACATTTTTCTGGCAATTAGATTAATAACTAATGAGCTGGCTAGGTAGTTCCATGGTGGTTAAAAGTAGTTAGAGTTCTTAGAAGGCACGTGCAAGCCTACTGTTCCGGAAGTAGTTGCCAACTTATTTCCCATCTCTTTCCTTCTTCACTTTTGTATATAGTGTCAAAAACATATCAAGACTGCCTCCTTTATTTTGAGTTTCATACCTTACACTATTAGGAGTGCGAGTTTCCTACCTAAACTATCAAACTTATTTGTTTGAGACACACAAAGCGAGAAGCGAAAAAAAGCGATGAGGTCTCGCTTCACAGAAGCGAGAAGCGTGAAGCGAAGTGTGAGCAAATAACATAAGTACATCACTAAACAAAAAATTCACACTGAACAGAATACAATTCACTACAAGCACGAATCAGAAAAACAGTGACATCACTGAACAAAAAATTTACACACTAATTGCAGAGTGCAGACGCATAAGCAGAAGAAGAAGAAGAAGAGATGTTGCGAAGTAGAAGGAGAAAGCCGCAAAGAAGAAAAGACGAGATGTCGCGAAGCAGAAGCAGAAGCTCTTAGTTGCGATAGTAGGTCAAATTAATTTCAAAACTATTAACATTACAAAAAAAATTTAAAAAACCCTAAACTAAAAAAGCATTGCTTCAATGCTTCTCGCTTCAGTGCTTCGAAGGGTGAAGCGCGCGCTTTTTCAAACGCCTCACGCTTCAGATCTAAAAGCGTAAGGGCCTCGCTTCGCTTCGAGGCGCGCTTAAAGCGCGCTGTTTTGCTCTTTTGAACACTGCACACATCACTCTTTTATTACACTATCTTGACGGTGTGTGTACTACATTCTTTTAATTTTTTTAAAATTGACACATGGCATATGGAAAAAATACTCCACCTTTACAAAAATTATTAGTATTAGTTAAAAGTTAAAGATTAAAGGATCATTATCCCTAAGAAAAAGAAATTATTTTTAAAAAAAAATTCTCTTATCCCATTCCA
>JAOTQR010000002.1:1357446-1401304 GCA_025774065.1 Solanum ossicruentum | reverse complement strand
CATCCCATCCTCACCCCCACCCCCCCAGCCCCTTCCAAAAAAAAAATTAGATATTATTTTTTTTATAAAAAAATCCTACCCTAACCCTCCGCTTCCCAATCTTCTATTTTATTTTTTTTATTTTGTGTAATATATATATGTTTTTAGAAAAGTATTTTCTAGTTGCTGCAAGATTTTTTTAAGTAAAATTTTCATTTCTGTTACATTTGGTACGCAAGTAGAAAGCAAATATTTTCCTAAAAACATATGTATATATCTCATACAAAACGAGAAAAATGTAAAAAATAAAAAACTAAGAGTGGAGGGTGGTTAGATGGGATGGAGTAGAAATTCTTTTAAGAAAATAAAAACAATATCTAAGATTTTTTTTTGGGAAGGATTGGGTGGTTGTGTGTGTAGTTAGGGGAGGGAGAGATTGTCGGAGAGTACGAGGGGAGGTGGTGGTGGAGTGGAGTAAGAAATTAATATCTTTTTTTTTTTGAAATACTGATATTATAATTGTTAAATTTTGTTTCTAGATGAAGTATTTTAATCTTTAATTTTTAACTAATACTAATTGTTTATTTAGCTTTTGTCAAAGTGAAATGTTTTATCAATGTGGAATGCCATATAACAACGGTTTTTGAAATAAAAGAGTGTATTACACACACCTTTGTGGCTTGTCAAACTAATGAGTGATAGGTATAAAACTCACACATAGTTTAGCTGTGTTTTTGACACTTCACTCTTTCTGTATATAATTTGCTAAGGATGATCATTGTAATCACTTATGGAAGTATAATCAGTAAAGTCAATTCTCTTAGTGATAATTAGTGAGCTAGCAAGTTAGTTACGTGGTGGTTAAAATAAGTAGTTAAAAGGCACATGCAATTCTCGCAGTTACCATCTAACTTTCCCTCTCTTTTTCTTAGTTCTAATCTGTATATAATCTGATGAGGATGAAGATTGTAATCACTTTTGAAAGTATAATCATAAAGTTAGTTCTCTTCTCTCAATTGTCTATGCTTCTTTCTTTCAATTGAATCTCTGTTTAAAATCATTTTGTAATTACTCCTTAGGATATTCTTCTTCTTTCTTTCTTAAATCATTGCGTAAACGGTCAAAAACACATCTGAACTGTCTTTTTCACGAGTTTCACACAAACTATTCAAATAGGAAAAGGGAACAACCAATAGTTGAGGTAGGAAAATGAAACAACTGATATGGAGTGCGAAATTCGCAAACAAGTAATAGTTCAGGTGTGCTTTTTACCATTATCTCTAATTCATTTTAGTTCATCCATGCACCTTCCACAAGGTACATGCTGTAGACTCGTATTTATGCTTCCCAACCCCCTTCATTCACCACTACGCCACACACTTAGGTTCTCAACCTCAATTTGGACCTTATACTTCCATGATCATAATGACACACCATCAAACAATTAACCATCCTTGTTAAGTCCAATTCTAGACCTAATTAGAAATACTCAATTATAAGCAATACAAAGAGATCTAAAACTAAGGAAAAAAAAGATCAAAAACATAAAACTAAGACAAATGAAGCAGTATCAAATACGAACCTTGATGCAGCCATTGATAATTGATGCTGATAGGTGTTCTACTACGCAAAACTGATTGATACAAAACACTCGCCGGCATTTTTCACCTTCGACGAAAAAGGTATCATCGATGAGTTCTCGACACCGAAGGTGGATGGCTGAACACTACAATAGTGAAGAAAATGACACCGCATTGATCGGAAAAATCAGCCGCGCACGGCGGTTTTGGGTTGTCACCGTCGAAGGGCGAAGTGACTGAAAAATCTACCGGGTTGTATAGAGTGTGGAAATTGACCCGCTTTTGAGTTCCCAAATTTTGTTTTGAACATTTTTTATTCAAGTAGCCACTTTTACATCCACCTATTTTATTTGTTTTCTATTATATTAATAATTTTTTATAAATTTTATTCGCATTAATGATCTATTGAAAATTATTTTATATTTTTATAATGTAAGAATATGATATTCATAAATAATTTTATTTTTTAATTATATGTATATATCATCTTTTCTAAAATTTACTTAGATTATGCTATTTGTTTATTTATTGTATTGAATTTGTATCTAAATTTTTAAAATTAAGGGGTCATTTAATATAATGTATTAAAGAAAATAATATTATTATTAGTTTTGAAATATTATTTAGGAATTGTTTAATACAGTATGAGGTATTAGAGAAAATAATATTAATAGTATTAGTTTTGATATAATTTACTTTTTTGTTTAGTTTAGTTTTAAAAATTATGGACAAATATTATTGTTCTTTCTTCCAATCTTTCTTAATAGCCGTACGTACTCCCTACATTTTAATGAGTTTCGGATAAAAAATTTAGGAAAAATTAAAAAGATTTTAAAATTTTAAAGTCTTAAGCTAAAATACGTATAATGTAATAGTAACTTTTTTTAAATTTTTCCATCAATCTTGGATGGAGCCAAAGATTCACGATTTTTTGGCTTTGGGGTATGATCGAATAAAGCAAAATGGTTCTTTAAATTGTCTGTGCTTCTTTCAATTGTGAAGTAAGAATTAGTCAATACAACTCTATGCTTCTTTCAATTGTGAAGTAACAGTTAGTCAATGCAACTTTCGAGCTCATCATAGATTATCCGAAAACAGTCACGCTATGTTTTTAAACATAGCTATCTGGCTGCATACATCCGACCTCCTTATCCCGCAATAGGCGAGAGCCTTTGAGACATTTGGGGTAATAATGTTGTTGTATAATATGTGAAATTGTTAAAAATTTATAAATTAAAGATTGGCTATCTGTGCACTTTTAACCAATTTCAACACGTCAATTGCACAAATAGCCAATTAAAGCACCATTATTTAATGTTTAGCAAATTCAGATAACATGAATTTAGAACTGAGAGTTTCCATGCCTGTTCCTTTCATCAATTGAGCATTTCCGGCGAGCAAGAACCACTTTTTCCGGTATGATTTCTGTCGGAATTGAAAACGCTAAATGGAAAATATAACTGTTAATTGCCTGGTTTCCTTCTGGTTTTTTTTTTATTATTTTTTTTTTGCTGTATGGTCATTCCTTTTGTGTTTGGGGCACCTAGGGTTTTATTTTCTTGTACTTGGTATCTACTGATAGTGATAGAGGTGTTGAAGTTCTTCAATCTTGGTTTTATAATTGACTGCTAGGAAAATTTTTGTTTTTTTTGGGGATAACTGTGGTGTCCGGGCAGCTTTTGTTTTTCGCGCTCGACTAACTCCACTGGGGCAACAGGTGTTAGGTAGCTCTGTATACCAAGGCTAGAATAGATGGGAAGAAATTACGTAGTTAGTGTTTTTGTCTATGTTTGGAATTGAACTTTTGAGAGTTCATGGTGATCAACACATGTCGTTGATCACTAAGTCACACCCTTGAATGCTAATAAAAGTTATGTTTGGTTTAGCAATAAGGGTTGTAGTAGAGTGGTAGATATTTCTTTATACTTAACCAGAGACCTTGGGTGTTAATAAAAGTTATGTTTGGTTTACCAACGAGGGTTGTGGTAGAGTGGTAAGTATTTCGTCATCCTTAACCAGAGGTTTCGTGTTTGAGCTCCTCTGGCTACAGAATCTCCTTTGTTTTGTTAGGGTGCGCTTTACAGTGTGAATCTGGATTTAGTCGGGCTCCAATGCGGGTACCGGATACCGGATGTGAAACCAAAAAAGAAAAAGTTACATTTGGTTGGAAAATTCTTTTGGATTGATACAAAAGACGCTATATCTATCCTAGACATATTAGGTTCCTGAGGATTGTAGACTGCTCTGTTAGCTCTTTACACTTGTAAATATCGTTTCTGTAAAACCCATGTACTGATTTTTAATATATACAACTTATTACCTTTTCAATTGTTTTTAAAAAAGCATTTTTTTTGAATTTGTACCATTTGCTTCTATTTTCTAGTTGGTATTTACTGTCATTGATCGAAGCATTGAAGTTCTTCAATCTTGATTACATAATTTCCTATGATAAAAGTTATATTTGGTTTGGAACTGTTCTGCATACCAGATATTAGAAGCAATTGTTGAATTCGTATTATTTAGTTATTCAGACCTTTTTTTTAATGTAGTATTACATTTGCCACCCTTGTGAAGTATTTTCCGTTACAGAGAGAATTCAAGTACGTTAAGATTCTTATTATGCTTTTTGGCCTTGTTAAATCAGTTAATCTATTCTGACAATCAGAGTACTGAAAGCCAACAATAAGTAAGACAAAACTCCTCAGGGGTCTATGGAGAAGGAAGCAGAATCAAGGCAAAAGAAAGAGGTTCTAGAGAAGGTGGGTCAGGTCATTGCCTCGATCAAAGATGCCAAACACGTCGATCAAGTCATTTGTGCTCTTCATTCCCTCGCCCTTCGTCTCTTCCCTCTTGACTCCCACTCCCTCGCAGGTGTTGCTCTCAGTGTTAATTAAACTTTTGTAGTTAATTAATTCTAACTTTCTGTCTAGCTAGTAATGTTAAATTTACTCAAGTCTTTGTTTTGTGAAAATAAATATTCTTTTTCTGATTTTGGCCAATTTATAGGCAGTGTTAACGAGACGTACAGGGAACAGGTACACAACTAACTTTTTCTTGGACTACACTATTATGTTTACTGGGTTTTCTTTTTCTTATAATGTTCTAATTGTTTTTTTTTTTTTAACTAAAGTTAACAAGTGCAGGACTCCCAGATACACACGAGAGAGATGAATGGTGGCAGATTTTCTACCAAGGCCCTGCATTCGCAACCTTGGCTAAGATTTTGTTACATGGTAAACTTGATAATCCTGGTCACTTAGGAAGTAAATGTGAATGAAACTTTTAATGCGTGTTGCTCATTTTGTTTGTTGTATTCAGATCTCTCTTTGCACAGCTGATGTCTTTGCATAGACACATTTTTAGAATAATAACTTTTGTAATGATGCTTTTGTGTAAACTAATATGCATCCTTAGACAGAGAGTGCATCTGCAATTATCCTCTAATATCTTGGTTGATTTCTTATAATGATAAGTCTAATCTTTTTTTTCCCTTTTCAGATGTGGCTTATGATTGGCTGGCATGTCTCCCCATTTCTGCTAGGATGCACGTCTATGATGTGTTCTTTTTGAGAGGCCAAGCCATTGAGGTTGTTAATAAATTGGTTCCTTGCCTACAATGGAAAGGTAGCAGTGATGATGACACTCGTACCGTTCACTCAAATGCTGAAAGGTAGCAAAGCATCTTCCACTTTTTTGTATGTGATTGATAGAGCTTTTATTTAGTATGTGTTCTCACTTTGTGCAGCCAGTTCCAGCAAAGTAAGTATGTGTCTTAACGATTCTATGCTGTCATATACATGCACATGTAAAAGTTTTGTCTTGGCATTATTTATCCCATTTTATTGCACTAATTCAGACTATGAAGAATAAAACCATTGTCTAGAAATGTGAAGGTGCAAAACTAAAATATGTCGGCAGTTATCTCTTTAGAACTAGTCCAGAGAAAAAGCTACATGTTTATTTAATTATAGTCCCAAGATGAAATTGGTGGGCAGCTATACAAGTTATATTATGTGAGTGGTTTTATTGATGGTCGTTAGCACATTGGTCGTTAGCACTTTGGTCGTTAGCACATTGCTTTGTTCTGCCTAGTGAATTTTTTCCGTTCGTTTCATGGTTGTGTGGTTCTGTCTAATTGTGGTGCAATGTTTGAGTACTATATTGAACGCTGATGTCTAATCAGACAAGACAGTGTAGACTTGTCTGAATGTTTCCACTCTCCCTTCTGAGATATGCGCACAAAGTAATGGCTTCCTTACTTCTCATCTATTAAAGTCTGACTGCAGATTGCTTGTGCTTTGTTTGCTTGACAATATGGGAGTTACTCAGATTGCTCGAGAACTGTCTACTTACTGTCGGGAAGATCTTGTCCATGAAGAGCTCACGCAGATTATCTCCCGGGTGGTCCAACTCCTTACGTCTATACCTGATAAAGCACAAGCAGGAAGCCCTAATGCATTATCATCACAGTATCCTTTTTACCTTCTTTTTTGGGATAAATTTCCCTCTTACTAGATTGCCTGCTTTCATGCAGTAAGTACTTGTTGAATCTATCATGATGTTAAGTTGAGCTCACAAAATGAGCTGAAAATTTTTTCAATCATCTGTGTTATATTCACCGGAAACATAGAGACAGCCCTCTCTCCCCTCCTCCCCTCCTCCCCACACTTCTGGGTTGTAATGGGTTGTTCACTTTACAATTGAATTTCATTTTCAATTCCTTTTCCCTCTGGTACGGCAGGGGTCACTACTTGTGCCAATTACGATTCTCTTTGAAGCTTCATGTCTGCATACTTACTGTAGTTTCCTTCTCTTTGTTCTTTATTCCTTTTTTGCCACCTTTGTCTTGTTCCACTCTTTAACAGTGAATTTCAGCATGTTCTTCAAACATATCACAGTGCAACTTCTTGTTGGAGCACATGAATGGGACAAGCTTTTAGATGGAGGAGATCACGTTGATAAAAACAAATTAGGTGGCGTTATGCTCTTAATGGGTGAAGCATTTGCTCGTATTAGTCGGCGAGGATCTGTAGGTACATTTGATCAACACAAGCAAACTGTTCAAAGAATCTTAGTCCCTTTGTCCCAATTTATGTGATGCACTTTCCTTTTTAGTTTGTCCCGAAGGAAATGCTACCTTTCTATGTATAGAAACAATTTAACTTTAAACTTCTGATTTACTCTTAATCAGATGATTTATAGCCACAAAAATATCTATGGCTTGTTCTAAACCACAAGACTCCAAAGTCTTTCTTTGTTTCTTAAACTGCGTGCGCTGTCGAGTGTCAAATTGCATCACATAATTTGGCACGGGAGTAATTTTTTATTTGTACAAATGATTTGATATATCAGTTTATAAATTTGAATCAATTTCTGGAATTGTAGATGTGCTGTTAGCTGTAGTGGTTCCTGAAATACATAAACACATACAGAACTTCTTACCACCAAATTCGGATATCCCTATTGATGAAGCATTTCAATCCACACCTGGTTTACGATTTTGGTTGAAGATGATGGAGTCAATCAAAGACCCTTACTCCTTAGAAAGAATGACTGAACATCTACTCAAACAATTAGCAGCTCAAAATACAGGAGATATTGAAGCTCACTGGATTTTGTGGATATTGTTTCATCAGGTTTACCAGCAACAAGCCTCAATTAGGTTGTGAAAATTCACTATGCATTATTATGATAGAATTCGGTTTCCTTCTTAATTGTCTTGAAAAGATTGTTAATCTGTGATACAACACTCTGTTGTATGTTTTGACACTCCTTTGGTTCAATTTTCACTTTCAGGTCCATGTTTCTTGAGAAATTTTTACTGTGGAAAGTATTTCCTAGTAATTGCTTGAGATGGATTCTTCACTTTGCTGTTTTTCAATGTTCCCCTGAAAATTCCCCATCAGTAAAAGCCCGTAACCTCCATACTCTCTCAGAGACTCTTCAGCGGCTTGTCACGGCTTGGTCCAAACGGAATTTTGTTCAATCAACTTCAATTGAGCAGCAAGCCTGTATCTTTTTCTTTTCTTGTAGCTGGAATCTACTTTTTTCCTTCTGGCTGAGAAAAGTTGTATGATATGCATTTTCTTTAGGTTCTACTCAACATATTTATGGTTCCTTAACTTAAGATCCAGATGTAACTGCTGCCTTAGGCCTTTGCTTAGAAAAGATGTCTAAAGAAGATTTAGCTGCAACCAAGGATGCAATGCACTGTATTCTTGAAGGAGTGAGCTGTAAAATTTCACTCTTACTGCTGTTCAATGATATATTTCTGGATCACTATTAACTAATTGACTTAATTCTTCTCATATCTTCTATGGTTGCTAACAGGTAGGTTGGAAAGTGCTGACCATTTGATTCGGAAAATGGCTAGCAGTGTTGCATTAGCATTTTCCAAAGTAATTGACCCCCAAAATCCTCTCTACCTTGACGATAGTTGCTGTGAGGAAGCTATTGACTGGGACTTTGGTCTATTAACCCCAGAAAAGAGATTATTGGCTAGGCCCACAAACACAGGTGGAAATAAGGGTTGTTCAACCGCATTAGCTGGAAAGGTATTAAACACTATAGCTGCTGACAGCACAAATGATGACATGACGAGTAAGAAGAAGAAATTATTTGGATTTGAAGCTGTTGATCCAGATGAAATCATTGATCCAGCATCCCTAAATTATGAGGTTGACTCCAATAAAGATGATGAGGATAATGCAAGTGAAACTTCTGAGTCCTCGAATGACTCGTCTTTGCAGCCATATGACTTGTCAGATGATGGTGCAGATCTGAAAAGAAATTTCTCACAGTTAGTGGATGTGATTGGAGCACTAAGGAAATCTGATGATGCTGATGGTGTGAGTACAAAATCCTTATATCCATATATCAGACAATCTGTAGAGAATTAATTTTGTTATCCTTCTAAGAAATGAACAAGCTTTGATACCCTTTTTGTTGCTATGAATGATTTGTACCATCTTGTATTGTAGAATGAAAATCGGTCAGCTTACTAGTAGTTTCTAGCTATCAATATTACTAGAAATAGTTTGGTATTTAGTAATAAATATGCTCCGAGGCTGTCACTGAAGTAGATGAAAAAGTTCTCTTTGTTCCATTTTTGACGTCTTTCCTCTTACCAGGTTGATCAAGCTATTGATGTCGCTGAGAAGCTTGTACGAGCTTCACCTGATGAGCTCAAGTTTGTAGCTTCTGATCTAACCAGAAGTCTAATACAACTTCGCTGCTCTGATTCAACTATTGAAGGGGAGGAAGAGTCTGCTGAAGAGAAGAGACAAAAAGCGATTGTTGCTTTGATTGTCACATGTCCTCATGAATCTCTAAGTACACTTAATACATTACTATATTCACCAAATCTGGATGTCAGCCAGCGGTTAATGATACTTGATGTAATGACGGAGGCTGCACAGGAGCTTGCAAACACAAGGATTTCAAGGCTTAAACAACGGTCAAACACTCTTGTATCATCCATGGATGATGAAGCATGGTTCATGCCAAAAGCTATTGGTCCTCCAGGAGCCGGCCCTTGGAAAGAAATCTCAACACCAGGGACTCCTTTTAATTGGTCTCATTCTTATGAGAGAGAACTTCTCCCTAAATCAGGTCAGACCAAGAGAGGGAAGACACGTCGTTGGAGCCTTCATTCAGCTTTACCGGTTAACCAGCTTGAATGGTCCCAAAATAGGTTTCCCCAGTATGCAGCGGCTTTCATGCTTCCAGCCATGGAAGGATTTGATAAGAAAAGGCATGGTGTAGATTTACTTGGCAGAGACTTCATTGTTTTGGGGAAGTTGATCTACATGCTTGGTGTTTGTATGAAGTGTTCAGCTATGCATCCAGAGGCATCTATTTTGGCGTCTCCTCTTTTGGAATTTTTGAGATCAAGGTAGTAACTCTAATAAATGATGTCAGGGAATAATTCCTTCTTACACAGCTAGCCATCTAACCTAGCAAATGTCTTGGAATAGAAGATGAGTTTACTGGAGAAAAATGTCTCATCTTTTTAATTTCTAAAAACTGTCCTTTATCCAAAAAATAAAACAAAAAAGAAAAAATGTTATCTTCTTTTTAGTTGAAGTGACCTGTCTCTATTTGTAATTGTTACTTGGAATTGGACAATGCACTAGTTTGTCAGGGGGTATTCCAGCCTTGTTGCACTTAAGATTTCCCTCTCTACTCTGGCAGGGTGATATCGCATCATGTGGAGGCTTATGTTAGGAGATCTGTCCTGTTTGCTGCTTCATGCATACTGATATCTCTTCATCCCTCTTCCGTGGCAGCTGCCTTGGTTGAGGGGAATTCTGAAATTTCAAAAGGACTTGAGTGGGTTCGCAGCTGGGCACTTCATATTGCTGAATCTGACACTGATAGGGAATGCTACACAGTAAGTCAAATGAGCTAAATGCACTTCTATAATTTTTGTTCAGTTTGTTTGTGTACACCTATTACTGTGTAGATTGTTAGCTGACTATGTCATAGACACCATTAGTACCGCATCCCCATTTTCAGGTAGATGCATAATATAAGTCCACATAGAGACTAAAATCTGAATTTTCCAAGGCAAGTTTTTGTAATTTGTTTTCTTTTAAGGTGTTCATAAACAGATAGTATGCTTTTTTTTAAAAATAAAAAGGGGGGGCGCGGGGGGAGGGGGGGGGGCCGCCGGTGCACAAAGCATCCGTTCTCATGTAGGGTCCATGAGAGGCGTAGGCAGTCTACCTTGACGCAAGTATCAATGGCTGATTCCATGATTCAAACGTAGCCTATAGGCCACACTGAAACAACTTTACTTTTGCTCCAAGGCTCCCTTTCAAAAAGAAAAAATGAGCAGAAGGAAAAATAAGAACAAAATCCTAAGTGTAAGAATCATGTAAATGAATCCCTTTGCAGGAAGTCATTAGAAACTTTATGGTCAAAACTCATGATTTGTTTGCTCTAACTTCATGAGTTGTTAGCCAAGGATTCAAGTAACTTGCTTTGCATTGGGTCTTATTGTGTGTCAGCCATGAGAAATTATCTAGTATTGCTTTCAGGGTACTCGGTAATGATCTTGCTTTGCTTGTTTCGGATGAATCTTCTTTTTGCTTTAATGTCATTGATATATGCTACAACTGATATATCCAAGGTATAATTCTTAGTACCATCAATCACTCCTTATGAACAGTCTTCTAAATTATGTTCGGTTTTGTTTTCTGGTCTCTTAATCTTGATTTTCCAGTTCCCATATTCTCGTATAATACCATGTTTGAGTTTTCTTCTCTGCTTCACTTTAGCCGACCTAATCGCTTCTAATTTTGCAGCTGGCTATGACTTGCCTCCAACTCCATGCTGAGATGGCTCTACAGACTTCTCGAGCACTTGAATCACCAGAAAGCTTGGGATCCAATAAGAGCAGTCTACCATCAAATATATTGAGGGGGGTCATCAAAATCCCCAGTTCAAATGGTGGCGTTCTTAGTACCCCTTGGATATAATTGACATGCCTATTACCTCACCTTCATATTTGATATCCCTCAGCAAAAATGATAAAACGTTTCTTCCTTTCTTCTAGCCTATATCTTTCTATTGTTGTAGCCATTGCCATCCAAATGCTTTTATTTAATGAATTTCAGTATCTTGCTAGTGCCCTGCTCAAGCCGTCTGATGCATCTCGGATAGTTTGGTTCAAGAAGGTAAATTTCTTAGAATCAAAAGGATAACATGTGTTTTCATTTTCTTTTCAAATTAACTTGTAATTTCTTATATCAAAAATGCAGCATAAAAAGCTTACTTCAAGAATTGGTTTGGGATGTATGAGATTTTGACAAGAAGGCGTCTTTTGAAGAGTATGCATTCCTTTTCCTATACATGCATCCTGCAATTTCCATCATGTACATACAAATCATAACCCTTCAAACAGAATGCAAGTCCTTGGACATGGAAACAGTTTTGGAGATTTTAAAGCTCTAGTCAAGGTAGCTTGCTGATATGATCCTGGATAGCCCGGTTTACAAGAGATCATCGCAGAAGAATCAAAACGTCTCAATGGTGTTTCTTGTTTTCCTCTGAAAATGTGACTTGGCTTGTGTTGTGTTTCCTTTGCCATATTTGGTTTAGTATTTGTTTCCTAGAATGTTCCTTTTCTTACAATGTAACAATGGATTGGCCAAGAATATGTTTTCTTTGGCTTCCTTCTGTGTGATCCAGTCTTTGGTTTAAAACTATATTTCAATTTTATGTTTTTCTCACATCAAGTTATTTTATAGTCATTCGTTATAATAATATTTCACTATAATGACTTGATTTTCTTTGAAATCGATTTTTCATATTATATTTTATGTATCTTTAATCATTCTACCTGTAAGAGTAGTGACATTTATTATAGCAAAATACATTCTTTGTAAAAATTGCCCCTCTATAACAGCTATACTCAAATATTGTGTTATAATATTCGGTAAGAAATATATTATGCATAAAATGTGATTGGGAAAAGGCATAAATTCACTTCTTGAATTTGTTTTGAAAAGTCGATTACATGCTTAAACTATCGTAGTTACTACATACCTATTCTTGTTCAAAGTGTAATTAATACCACCCTAAAACTGAGTGAAAATAAAATTGAATCTAAAAGTAGAATGAGTGTGTCAAATGTTGCTCTGTTGTTCTCATCGCAACAGTTCGTTTGGTATTCTTTATAATCAAAAGAAATGGTCAAAAATATATGGAGTCATTTAGATGAGAAAGAAAAGATAAAAAATGGTGTCATTCAAGTAAGGAAGAAGAGAAATGATTGAAAAATAAATAAATTACACGTGTAAGATTTTCCAGATTTGTCAGACGCGTGTACACCACGCTATATTGTGTGACCGATTTAGGTGGTATTAATTACATTTTGAACACAGAGTAGCATTGCACTCTGAAATCAAATGCAGATAACTCATGACCAGAGCTAACACAACACACTGAAGAGAAGTCAACAGTTGGAATTTAATATGAGATGTTTTGGGCGCACAGCCAACTGTAAATAAAAACATGATCAAGAAACATTTGAACCTAGTATAACAAACTCCATTGTGGTCGAAAGACCAAAACTGGAGTGAAAAGAGAAACAATTCGAAAGTAATTTACAAGGAAAAACTAAGCTTGATAAGTAACTAGCTAACGAACACTTCCAAGGAAATCCTACGCCTTGATAAACTACCTAAACTTCATTCGCTTAGGAGCAGCAGAACTTGGACCAGATCGTGACTTGCCAAAGTTCTTCTTTCTTCTCCTCTCGTCCTCGCTGTCAGGTTCATCTCCTTTCTCCCTATCTGCGTTGCTTGCCTCCTTCTCCAACTCTTCCCATGTTTTGCCTTTTTCTTCCTCCGAGTCTTCATCTTCCTCAGAGTCTTCTTCCTCGGAATCCACCAGAGATTCACTGTCAGAGTCGTCATCGTCTGAATCTGACTCAGGTTCAGCATCCGAAGGTTCATAACCTTGGTCCGACTCCTCTGAATTTCCAGATTCTGAGTCAGAAGCATCTATGTTTAAAAACTCCCAACCACCTTCATCTATAAATCTTTGGGGATCTTCAGTTATGGTCTTCAGTACTTCACGCCAATTCAGATTCATCTTGCTCTCGTAATACTTGATGTCAGTTGTGTCGAGCCACTCCTTGATTCCTTCAAGTGCGGAGACAGGTATAGAATCTATGCGCATGACATCACGCTTGAAGTCCTTAAAGACAATTGCCATATCAAAATTCTTCTGCCCAAATCCAACTCTCTCCAGGTTAACAATCTCAATATCACCTAGGGTTATCACGAGAAACGGGGTCTCTATCAGCTCAACCAGACAGCTTGAAGTTGGCACAATGAATGCTGATGATTTATAGGGAACCCCATGGAATCCAAGTTCTCTCAGAGGTTGATCAAACTCCAGGTCGAGTCCTTTAAACTGGGGCTGGCTCCACATATCATTCACCCGGTTCACAAAATTCTGGAAGTCCATGTTGAATTTGTTCTTCCGATCTCTCTCTCTCTGTTCTTCTTCAATCTCATCTGGGTCATACGCAGACCGCTTTCCACCTCCAAGTGTTTGCACCACATCCATTACCTCAACATAGAATTGCACGTCCTTGGTTTTCTTGTTTCCTACCATTATGTGGTTATGCAGGTGAAAGTGAAGAAGGGTAATCATTTCCTTCTCTGCTGGCTGGAAGAACGCATGCTTGATGTTGCCAAACATGATGTCAACACGCTCATCTGGTCTTGAGGTCGAGTACCGGAAACCATTAACATGAGCTTCCAACGTACCCGGAAGCTTTCTTGCACGACCACCAAAAGAGGGACGAATCCATAAGTCAGGCAGCCTAACTGGTTTGAACTTATTCCCAGCTAGTACTAGTTTTTCCTGAGTCACCAAAGTTGCCCTTTCGGCTCTCTCAGACTCCCTGGCCATAACATTCCGTCTAAGAGTTTTAATCTGCTGAACCACTTCACTTATGTGCCTTGGATCCTTGGAACGAAATGAAACTTCCTTCAGGTAAATAGCACCCTGATTCTTAGAAGCATTTGCATCAACAGGTGTAAAGGGCGTACCAGGGACATTGAAAATGACACGGATATAACAGTTACGGTTGGTATCCTGCTGGCTCGAAACAGTCTTAACAGTAGCCACATGGAAAGGAACCATACTACCATATATTGGTAGAAGAATGGCTTCATTCTTTTGGTCAACCTGAATAGTCATCTCCCTAGGAGGTGGTAGATCATTAATGCTCTTATAGGCAACAAGGTCAGTTGAGGCCCTAGCAGCACTCTTGTTATTCCCAGTTAAAGCTCCGCCACCAGCAAGACGAGCAGCAGTTTCTTCATTCTTCTGACGGGCAAGTTCTGCTTGGTGCTGCCTTCGGAGCTCTTCTTGGTTGTTTGACCTAAGTGTTGCCTTGGAATACAAGGCCTCCATCCTGTTTGAATCAGTTTTCACTTTAACCACCTCCTCCTCTTCCTCATCTTCATCATTGAAAGAATAGGCTACATCCTTCAAGGCTTTGGAGCTCAAATGAGTAACCACATCATGACCGTCACTTGTGACGATAACTGTATCTGCTAACAAAAGTGAAAAATTCCTACTCTTTTCACTGCTGGTCTCAGCTTGCAAATTGTGGAAACCAAGTGACACATTGAAAACCATTCCTTCTCTCAGCACCTTATCATTCTTAGCATTAATGATCAACCCAGATTCCCGGAACTCAAGACCAATCCCAGTACCAGCAGATTTTGTCAGGTTGTTAATAAATTCAGGAGCATCCCTCTCAACCACTGCAAGAGCTGCTTGATACACAGAACTAAGCTTGTTTCCAGGCTTCAATGCAGCAATTGCTGCCTCGTGAGCTTTAAGAAGAACTTCATAAGCCTTGTTCTGCGTCGAAGTTGAATCAATGAGAAATGTTCTGGCAACATTTGAACAGTAGCTGTTGTATCGTGATCCAACTGCACATATGATGACACTGGCAGAATCATAATACAAATGGTCATCATTGCTTGTGGCACTAGGTCTAAGATCGAATTTCCCACCACTCTGGAAAATTGGTGGGTAACATATATCAACATTCTCAGCTTTCAGCTTCACCTTAATTTTAGCAGGTTCCAGAATAGCCTTTTCTGTGTCATCCATTAATAAAGAATGAGTTACTTTCTTCTCCTCATCAATAACTTTCTCAAGCTTTGGAACAACAAAGTTCTTCATTGCAGAGGCAGTCAAATATGCAGCTTTCTTCACATTTATTATTTCACTCTGTTCCTTCACGGCAAAGAGGTCAGCCAGCCCATTTGAGATATCACTAAGAGGAAGGCTTGAATTTTTCATCTTATCGGTCCATATCTCCAAGAGTTTTCCTTCAGGGGCCTCTTTTGCAATATATCCAATGACGATTGAGGTATCAGGACCATCTGACTTTGTCTGCATACGGATAGAGTGAAGCACATTATCCATTTGGGCAGTCCCATCCTCATTTTTTGCCTTCACATGCATGATAATCTCCACATCTGCAACCTCTTTAGCAGCAGATTTTACAACATTAAGCAATGATGCTTTCTTCTGGCTACACAGAAAATGTATTTGCTTCTCTCCAAAAACCATAATCGTCTCAGGAAACTCATACCCTAACAACCAAATATTTACAGCTGAAGATTTCAAGTATCTCAAGTCCTCGGAAGGTGGGGGCGTAGCTATAGCAAGGACATCAGAAGAGCCCCAAAGGTCATCCTTATGTTTGTTCCAATGTGAATATAAGGCCTTCAGTCGCTTACTGAAAGTATTCAAGTCAATTGTATAAGCATTTCCTCCTGCCAAATTCCCGTTTGAAGGTGTTCCACTTCTCTGTTCCACCATGGCCGTGTCAGCTATTCCCGACTAATCTAGACAAGAAAAAAAGAAAATTTTCACTTGTGAGTTATTCAGCAAGGAAAAGGCAACATAATATGCACACACATGTCTTTGTACAATGCCAGCTGATACTAGAAAATTGTTGAAATCTCATTATTAAAAGAACTTCTGATTCAATGAAAGAATAGCTACTATTTTAAAGCAGCATAATAGAATATATCTGCTCACCCACCCACCCACCCACCAAAAAAAGAAAAAACTACTCCCAATGAATTTGAACCAGCTTTCTTTGTTTACTTCGTTAGCGACAAAAAGACCACTCGATTCCCATGCAAAAATCTTAACGCTAGGATTGGACAGTAGGAATTACGCATAAACAAACAAACAGAAACAGAAAATAAAGTTCATTAATTCGACATCATAAAGTCTTGATCCATAATTTTCAAGACAAAATATAATTACACGGAAATAAACAAAGAGAAACAGAAAATAACGTTCATTAATTTGGCATCATAAAGTCTTAATCCATGATTTTCAGGAAAAAATATCTTTAACTAGTTTACAATATGAACTAACAAATGCACCTATTAACTATTCTCTCCGCAACCCCTAAGCTACTCAGGTAATATATCATTTAGTTTCCTATAATGTTCGTTTCATCACGATTGACTCGGAACCCTGTAAAACTTGGAAGGAAAGAAAAAAGGAACATTATTTCCGACATTCAAATTAAACAATTTGCTGGATGGTTTTTGCAATTCCCGAAGAAACATCAGCCTGTGTAGTTCCAAGTCGATTAATAGAATACAGAAAAAAGGGGGTGGGAGGAGGTTTCACGACGTGCAATGGACCAACTTATTAAATCTTCTAGTTAATATCTCTGAATACTCGGTAAACCAGCGCTTCACAAAACGATAAGGAACCAAAGAAAAAAAGAGAAACGACTAGGAATTGTTAACAGCATACAATGCGACAAATTATGTTCCCGATAAAACTAGGTCTCTTTAATATAAGACAGCAACAACAACACCATACCCAGTGAAATCCCACAAAGTAGGGTCTGGAGATGGAAAGGGCTTTAATATACGACAGCAAACAGCCAAACTAAAATCTCGACACAAAGTTGAGAACTTTGAGAAGCTAATATTTATTAACACAGCCTTCAAAACAAACTTAAATACCTCAAAATTATAATATTCCCCCAAAACCCTGCACCGAACACAAAGTTTCAAGAAGCTAAAATTAGCACAACCTTCAAAACTTCAAAAACCCCAAAACTGTAATTTTCCTTGAAAACCCTACACAGACCTAGTAGAATAGACAAATCATTTCCGACAGACCCTTAGCTAATCAAATAACAAGCAAACATAAAAATTGAAATCAGCAAGAATCAAACTTTAACTGTATATAAGAAATGCATGCAACAGTCTCAACCGGAGATACATACAAGGAGAGATTTAAGGAGAAGTTTCAGTAACCCTAAATTCACAAGTTTTATACTTTCCATTAGGGTTTCTGCGACCACGAATGAGTGATAGTTATATCTGTACTGTCCTAGCATTTTGTGTGAACGAAGTTATCTGGTACCTGTTACGGCTTTCTCTCGTGGAATTAGTCAAATTAATCGAAATCGAGGCGTACAAAAACTGAACCGACACCACGGTTACCGTAAAAACGATACGAAAAAAGCAAAAAATCGAGAATCAAAAGCAAAAAATCGAACAGAGTAACAGATTGAGAATGCAAAAATGAAGAAATTTGAGCAAAATAAATCATCAATGGAAGGAGAAAGCATACCTTGTTGGATGAGAAAGATGAAAGAGGATTTTGCTGCGTCTGTTTATTAGGGATTTTTTGGGAGGAAGAAAAATGGCGACTGGATCCTTCTAGAGTTCTTTTTTATAAGAGCGTATGTACAATTACCGTTTTGTCCTTCTCGAGTTCAATTTAAATGGCGATGATTGCAATTACCATTTTGTCCTTCTAGAGTTCGATTTAAATGGCGGATGATCCAATTACTGTTTTGTCCTTCTAGAGTTCAATTTTAATGGCGGAGGCCCAAATTACCATTTTGTCCTTATAGAGTTCTATAATGGTGGATGATACAATTATCATTTTATCCTTCTAGAGTTCCACTATTTTTAACGATGGATGATATCTATTTGCTGTTTTGTCTTTGTAGGGTTCTATTTTAGTGGCGGATTATGCAATCCGTTCTTGTAGAGTTTCATTTTAATGGTGAATGATATAATTACTATTTTATCTATCTAGAGTTTCATTTTAACAGTGGATGAATGATTATAATTATCACTTTGTCCTTCAATGAAGTTAGATTTTCGTAAAATATGTCATTGCTCTTCCCGCTCATTGAACTATGTAGAAAATTAAAAATAAGATCGAACTTACGTGATTCTTTTTTCCTCAATCCCCTAAAAAATATTGAGAATTGGCATAATTGGGGACTTGAGCGACAAATGTCAAGTTGATTGTATTATGAATTACTAAAAGTTTTACTTTCTGGGTCAAGCTCCTCACACCCGGCACCTCTTTTATGTGTTTTGCGAGCTTTCGTATAAAAATAGAGATTTACCTTGTGAGCACAAAAAAAATATTTTTTAGGAGAGTTTAGTGTGTCTAAGCACCTCCCTCCAATACTTTTTCAGTCGACCTTTATCCCTCCACATATCACTAAATTCAACCTCTCTCATCTCCTAATAGGAGCTTCTCTACACATGTCCAAACTACCACAGTATCACTTCTCTCATCTTGTCTGCCACAGATCACCCCTAATTTTTCCTGAATGATTTCATTCATAATCTTATTTCCTTTGGTATATCTAGACATTCATCTCAACACTCTCATCTCTTCGACTTACATCTTCTAAACATATGAAGTCTTTTATTGGGCAACTCTCCACCCCATTTACCAAGAACGATCTAACTATTATTCTATAAAAGTCACCTTTAAATTTATGTGGTATCTCCTTATCACACCATGCTGTTCTACTACGACGTATGACATCATCATCAATATCGCCACTATGATGAACCTAAGATATTTAAAGTTATCTTTCTTGGGAATAGATTGATTTGCAAGTCTCACTTCATCGCTCAAAAATAAAAAAATATTGTTAAATTTCAATTTTAATTTAAAATAATAAAAATATCAACTAAATTAATTTTAATTTTAACAAAAAATGGAACTTATGAACATCCTTTGTCATTGCCATCAAAGAGGGACGCTCGCTCCAATTGTGATTTTTAAAAGCCTAACCCTAGCTCCGAACAATCAGAATGCAGAAACAGCCACCGCACACGGCGGATTCCGGCATCCCAAACCTCGCGAACATCAAAATCAAGTGTTCATCTCCACGTTTTCCACCACCGACTACTCCTTCCGCCACCGAAACCCCTACCGCCGGTGCGCAGCGCAAAATTGGAATCGCCGTTGATCTTAGTGACGAGTCTGCCTTCGCCGTCAAGTGGGCTGTCCATCACTACCTCCGTCCCGGTGACGCCGTTATACTTCTCCACGTCCGTCCTACCTCCGTCCTCTACGGTGCTGATTGGGGTTCTGTTGATCTATCCATCGTCGATACTGCTAACGTCGAGTCTCAGAAGAAGCTTGAAGATGAGTTCGATGCGTTTACTTCTGCCAAGTCTTCTGATTTGGCTCAACCACTTGTTGAGTCACAAATTCCTTATAAAATCCATATTGTGAAGGATCATGATATGAAAGAAAGGCTGTGTCTTGAGGTTGAGAGGTTAGGATTGAGTGCAGTTATCATGGGCAGTCGAGGATTTGGGGCTACGAAGAGAGGTCATGATGGGAGGCTTGGAAGTGTTAGTGATTACTGTGTTAGGCATTGTGTTTGCCCTGTTGTGGTTGTGAGGTATCCTGATGAGAAGCATGGTGGAAATGCTGCTCGTAAGCGCGGAGTTTTTGTGGCGTCTGCCTCACAAGAACATGAGGAAGAAGGCGAATACCATGATGCTTGTGATGGTCGTCAAGGTATGTGCAAAAAAAATGACTCTCTCCGTTTCAATTTGTTTGTTTGTCTAGTTGAAATTGAAGAGTTGGTAAAAAGGAAAGGAACATTCTTTTTGAAATATGACTCTTGGAAAGAGTTGAAATTGAATAGTTGCTAAAAGGAAATGGACATTTTCTTTTTGAAATGTATTAAAAAGTAAAGCAAGACAAACAAATTGAAACAGAGCAAGTATGTGCTTATTGGTTCCAACTCCTTATCCTAATGTTTGCTTAGTTATTTTCGGATCTTTATACATGTGAACTTATGCAACTTTTGCTGCTTGTTATCAGTTTTGCGAGTTCCCTAATTGAAATAAAAGATCCTTTCTGTTTTATAATGTAAAATTCAATGTGGTAATACTGCTGCCGACCCTGTGATTTAATGGTGTTTTATACCAAAAGCAAAATTAGGTGGCTTACAGTTTATGCATAAGATTTGGACATGCAATATGGTGCAGGACACCTCTGATATTTGTAACAAAATTGTGATATGTTGGCAACAATAATGTTAGAATGTATAGGGTTTAAATGTACTGAAATGTGAAAGCATTGTTTTGGAAAATGAAACAAATGCCTAATGTTTAAATGAGAACTTGGAAAAAAGCAGCCTCAAGAAAACTTAGTACGACAGTGGTCAAACATTTGTGCTGAATCCTGAGGCCACTCTTGTTTTAAATTGTCAAATTCCATGAAGCAGGATTACAACCAGCAATAGGAAAAGGCTCGGGAACTGACAATTGACTTAGAGTTGCTTTAGAAGTCCTTTGAAGAGACAACAAGCGAAAGGTACATTTCTTTTGTTTATTTTCAGTAAACATCATTTCTCTACTTTCATTTTAAATTCCATTACTTTTGTATTTAGATCATGGAACATTGTACTTTTGTTGCTTGCGCCGGTTACAATTGATAGCTGTATTGTTTAGGAGCAGAATTTTGGGCATGATTTATTTGTGCGGTTTCTCTCTTGTTGTATGAGACAGTAGGGTTCTTGTTAGGATACTTTCGACCCTTTAATAGAAGTTTGTGAGAGCACTTTGATTAAATTGTTTCTCCCTTGTTTAAATAAAAAGAAGAAGAAGCTTCCTTCCTAGTATAATCTAATTTGCACCACAGTGGCTGCTTTTTGACGTAACATTTAATTGAGACGTTTGTTAGGACTAGGTTGTGTTTTCTCCACACTTGTTGCCTGTAATAAGCTTAATTCTTTCTTGGGTAATGGATGGGACTTATCAACCATGATTTCCATGACAGATTTGAGGAAGATGTAATTATTTTTATAGCTATCATTGGTTGTGAAAGTTTCATTTTGGGAGAAAATACAACATTGTATAATATTGAAATAAAAACTTTGACAACGGAAACGCAGCTCAACCTAGAGCCAACTTGATTCGAATTTCAAATATTTGAACTTTAGGTCTTGTTGAATTTTTCTAGTGTTTTCTTTAGCTTGATTTGCCTTGTGAATTGGTGGTTCAATGTGCTTATGAAATACAGTCTAGCCACTATAATTTGATTTTTTTAGATTGGTGGGTGAAGTCAAATAAACTTTGTCATGTCACTAAAGATTAGATAAATGAATTATTTCTCTCCACTGAGCTCTTTTTCAGTGTTGTGAAAGATGTTGGAGGAAAATAAACAATTCAAATATCTAGGCTCGACGTTCCTGGAGAATCAAATGATATATGCATGTGTTGCACAAAATCTATATTGGATGAATGGAGAGATAAATGAAGATGTTTCACATAAAATCAATATCAAAAAGATCTTTCCTTTATCCAAGAGATTGTAGAGGTCTTTCAAGACAAGGGGGTTTGGTCTGTGATACCACTTAAATCAAGTAGTTCTATGCCTTGATATCTTATTTAATTAATATTTGTGCTGTGGTGTGCACAATAAAGTTTGAAGCTTCTTATCAATTCTCTAGTCCCTTTTCTCTAGTGACTTCATGATTATTGATAGTTCTCTTTGTTTGTTAGGACTTTGATATACCTACTTCTTTGGTGACAGATTCCAGGCGCGGAAGTTGGGCTAAGCAATCCTTTGCTGCACAAAAGTTTGACTGGCTTGTGTGAAAACCACTTGTTTTCTTGTTATATCTGAAGTCTCATCTTCTGTAGCTGAATTGTGGTTGCTCCTCTCTTTCACTTTAGTTTATCATAGTTCGGTAGATGATGTTGCATCTCTAAGGTTGTAGTCTTTATAGAATTTCACTAAACGAGTGCCCTTTTATCATTTGTGATTTTTCCGGTGCAATCTGAACTCTACTTTAGGATGTAATTTCTATGCTGCTGTTCTTAGCACCTTGGTCAAGTTCAGATCAGTATGCATTAGAAATTTCCTGCTAGTATGGATGTAGTCTTAATGTTAATTCTACTTTTAAACCACAGTTGCCCTTATCCTTACTCAGAACAGTCCTTGTTTCCATTTTCGCTGTTTGTGAAGGCAATGCATACTTCGCAAGCAAAGCATTTTCAGCTTCCATTTTATTTCCTTTATTTCTTGATAACCGAGAAATTCCTGAGAGCTAGATTGTGTATTTACTTGTTCTATTTTATATGAGTTTAAACGTCTACATGTTTATGTTGACTTCTTTTTATAGATGGACTGACAAGGATTCAGTGCCAACAAAGGCCAACTGAAAGTAACAGCCTGTTACTCTTCTTTCCAGCATGTACTTGAAGTTAAGAATTTGAGATAAGAAGGGATATTATTGAAGGGAAAAAGAAGTGAAAGTGCATGAATGAAGTGTGCAGGGTAGAGGGGATGTATTTCCCTAGTTAATAATCACCACAAGTTTGATTTGTTGAACATGAAGGCCATCCCTCTTACACTTGGGAAAAAAAAAATAGTGGTCCTATTACCCTGCATTGATGCCACTTGGAGACAATGGATGGGAGGGAGGAGGGAGTGGGGTTGTTCGATTTTGATTTTATATGACATTATTTGATTATGATAATAATAATAAAAATATATTTTTGTGTAATTCACAAGTAGAAGTTAGGGAGGATAGTGTGTACGCACTCTTATCTTCTGTCTTATCTTCTGTCAGGTAAGTAGAGAGGTGGTTTTTTTATACATCTTTTAATTCTAAAATTTTGTTATGATTACTTTTTGTACATTTAACATACTCTATGGATGAAAGAATATATAAAGTTCTTCCAAGAGAACGGGAATATATTAAGTTGAACATAATAAAATAAGAAATTAAAAATTAAAATATATAATAATTGAATTATAATTTGAGATTAAGGTTGATAAAGTTAGCACATGAAAATGTAATCTACTCAACTTGCTCAAGTTTGAGCTAATAATTGATATGTCTATTTATTAGTCTAATTCATTTGATTTGATTCCATCAAAAATTAGATTGATATGTAATTCATATTGAACCACGAAAATTTTGTCAAAATTGATTCAAAAAATGATTTATTTTTATTTTGTATATTTTATATAATCACAGTTAAAAAAAATCAATTGCATTATGTTCTAACTTTAATAAAACAAATAAATAAGTTTAAACTCAGTAAAAATTGAGTGGGCTGTGTTTAGATATGTATAAATACTCTTGTAAGAATATAAAAGTCGAGAATTAAGAAAAAAGATTACCAAATAATAAAAAATAATTCAATTTATTTTAGCTCAAATAACTTTTAAATGAATAAAGAACGTATTTATTTATCAGCTCAATCTTTATTGATTCAAATTTAACTTAATCTGTTCATTTTACGTGTCGACCTCCAACTATTGAGCAACAAGTGGCAGATAAATTATTGCCAATTGTTTTGTCTGCATAATATAATGGCTCACAATAAATTCAATTTGATGAGCATATAGTTCATGCATATGATGGGTTATATTCCTAACGTACAAAATACAAGAGGCATTGCAAATTTTGTTTTTAATTTTAAAATTTTACGTTCGGTTGAATAATATCATATAAATTGAAATAATGAAATTCACATCATATTCAACAATATAACACCTTTCTAATTTGAATAACTAAGAAACTAATTTTGTAAATTTTAAATTTTGAATTCGTCTTTAAATATTAACAACAACAACAACAACAACAACATATCTAGTAAAATCTCACAAGTGGGGTATGGGGAGAGTAAAGTATACGCAGATCTTACCACTACCTCATAGAAGTAGAGAGGTTGTTTCCTGTGGACCCTCATCTCAGAACCCAAAAGACGATAGTACTAGATATGACAAATGAAAAGGAAGGAACCAAAAAAGAGCGACTAGATCGAATTTAAATATTAAATGATTATAAAATTATATTTTAATATATATATATTTTTGTGACCCAAAGGTCTTATGGATGTTATGATGAAAGTTTGCAACTTTAAACAATTGTTTTGGTGCCCTTGGTCTTGATGCAAAGCACTTCTTATCCACAAATTGCTTTCATAGTTTAAAATTTATTATTATATTTATCTCTATTATAAAAAATAAATTATATTCATTATTGTTATTTGTATTGTTTCAATAAAGATATTCATACAATCAAACTTGAGAGTTGTATAAATTATAATTTTCCCAATACATTATATTTATTATTATTCTTAAATATATTTAACCCCCTTTTATATTATCAAGAAAAAAAAATATTAAAAACACTTCTAAACTCTATATAAATTATTAGTTCTATCATGAACTATTGATAGTGTTACAAACACCCCTCTACGTGACTAACTGAACTTAAATGCACTCCTGATCTTACGATAAGAGTGAAATACATTCTTAAGTTCTTGTCAGGTTATGGGGTAGTTTTAATAATTATGGTGGACCGGAAGAGGTGGAGTACTCTAGTTTAGTCATTCAAGTGGAGAAATATTTTTAAGATTGTCAATAATTTGAGAACAAAACTAATAACTTGCTTCAAATTTAGAGGTGTTCTCAAACTTCTTTTTATTTTTATTCAATTAAAAAATATATAACGATATAACAACATACCCAGTGAAATCCCACAAGTAGGGTCTAGAGAGGGTAGGTTGTACGTAGACCTTACCGCTATCTCATAGAAGTAGAGAGACTGTTTGCGAAAACCCTCATCACAAAACTCATAAGCAGAAAGAACTAGATATGACAAAAGGAAATGAAGGGGAAGGGGAGGGAACAACAAGTGTGATTATCAAAGAATAACATATGCCAGTATGTAAATATGATAAAACTAATACATCTCCGACTGATGGTGAAAAGAAAAAGGAAACGGATAATAATAGTAGTAATAATAATAAGAAAGAAGAATAATAGATAAATATAATCCATAAATTTTTTTCTCACACATCCACATAAAAATGATGACAAAGCCGAGATTTCGTCCACGTCAGCAATATTGGGAATCTCGAGGAAGGAGGACATACTCATTTGATGCCACGTCAGATATATTAACGTGGGTCTAAATTCCACGTCATCAATTAAAATAAACCAAAAACTTTGTATTTTTTTATTCCTCAACCCCATCACTGTCTCACTAATTATTCATGATGTAGTCCACGTTTTTAAAATTTTTTTTAAAAAATAAATAAAAATAAGTATGTCAATAAAAATAATTAAAAATCATAAAAGTATACACTGACTATATAATATAGTTTATCTACATATGAGCTATATTATATATTATGATTTACTTGAAAAGTTGAATATAATTTAATTATTTATGAAGTAAACATTGATTATATATGAAGTATATACTTGCTATTTTATCTCGACTAACTTAAAATCACCTTTAAATAATTTCAAATTTCAAAAATGAAATCCTCAATAAAATTAGCAAACTTTGTTGAATAAAAAATGTCCATTAGCTATTTATAAAAGTTTTTTTAAAGAGGATTATTTTTAGTGTAAAAAATGTAGCTTAATAAACATTTTATTCAACTTATTCAATAATATATATTAGGGTATTAGGCTAGTAAAATTAGTTGTGTCTTTATCCATTTGTATATGTTATTTTTATCGTATTTACATATTATAATTTATTTTTCATTATCAGTCATTTTTTTTCTTTTCCTTTTTTTTTCATATCTAATATTTTCTGTTTATGATGCTTGATATTCGAGACGAGGTTTTTTTGGAAACAACTTCTCTATCTTTATAAGATAGTACTGTAATTCTGCAATCGTTTCTTTCGAATATCAGCTTCCAACTTCCAATCAACAAACAAGAATGGATAGAGTTGACTCAAAAGAAAGCATGAAGCGATGCCTTTCTAATCTAAGGTGGATTCCTCGTGGAGGCAAATACTTTTACGCATACCTCTTCTGGTTGATCCACACCATCCAGACTATGGGTATAGACTTGAAAGCACCTTCATTGATCATGGACTACTCAATCAATCGGACAACCGCTAAGGACTACTATCAGAAATTCCCAGACACGGAGTTAAGGATAACTGCAATTCTAGTAAATCGAGTGATAAAATTCACATATATTTTATCTTTCAAACTCTATTTATAAAATTTTATTATTGTATTAGTATTATTTCCAAGATAAGATTGAGCAAATAGATTAAAGCTAAATTATGTTGACACCCTTATCCAAGTCAAATTCTTTTTTCCTTTGTCCCCTTATCCAAAACAACTTTTTTTTAATTCTCACCAAAAATATAAAAAAATTTATTTTTTTATTTGGTTAGTAAGCCAAGACAATAATAATTATATTAAATGCCCATACCCCAAATTTAAATATTGTTTTTTTTGGGGGCTATGGAGTGCAAGTGGTGTTCACATGGTTCAATCTCTTTTGTGAACTAAAAATGGCCATGTAAGCAAATGTGACTAGAATCTAAATTCTTGGTCATTTTAATTTATATGTAGCCACTTGCATTTAAATAAATATGTCCTTTTAATTTAGAGTCATGAAAGGTACCTACTATCTTATTTTAATTTCAATTTACACCAAAAATGAAAAAGAAAATGCACAAACAAAAATGAATTTTGAATTTTTAGTTACATTGAGTTATTTTTCCATCAATCTCGTATGGAGCCAAAGATTCACTATTTTTTGGCTTTGGGGTATGATGGAATAAAGCAAAATGACTCTTTAAACTGTCTCCGCTTCTTTCAATTGTGAAGTAACAATTTAGTCAATGCAACTTTCGACACTCATCATGGGTCATCCGAAAACAGTCGCGCTATGTTTTTAAAATAGGAGTCAGACTGCGTACATTCGACCCCCTTACCCCACAATAGACGAGAGCCTTTGAGACATTGAGGTAATGTTGTTGTAGTCACGTTGAGTTATTGAGTTTTAAATTACTAAGTTACATGACTAATACATTTTGAAAAGATCTAGGCTGAATTGATTAATTGATACAATATGGCCAACAAATAGCATACATCTAAAATAAATAATAATAAAAATATTTTTTTTCGTCTTAATTTATATGATATTTTTTTAAATTTTAAAATTTAAATAAATTTATTTTTATCGTAAATCTTTTATATATTCTCTTTCAATATTTTAAAATATAAATTATTATAACTTATAGGAATAATACTTTAATAAATAAATTTCATTTCAAAAATTTAAATATTTCAGCAATAAATTTTCAATCAAATTTAATTTGTTTGACTCTTAAAAAATAAAAGTATCGCATAAATTGAAACAGAATGAATATTATTTTGGCCAAAATAACTTGCAAAAACTTCTAAAAACATTTCTAGATTTAATGCAAATTATAAATATTTTCCCTTAAGTATTAATTGGTTTAAAAACAATTCTTCTACTCGACTAATTAAACTTGCATATACGTCAATTTTATGGCACGAATTACAAAAAATTAAGATAACTTACTATATCATATGGTAGATCAAAAATATATTTACGTTTTAGTTAATTAAATAAAAAAATATTTTTAAGAGCATCAACAAATTGTTTAAAAGCAAAATCAATACTCCATATGTCCCATTGTGACACCTTTTTCTTTATGTTCTATCTAAAAAAAATAATTTCACTCTAATTAAAAATAATTTAATCTTAAATTCTCATTTTACCCTTAATGAAAGTATTATTAGCGATTTTAATAAAATTATTTTTAGTCACACATATATTTCAGAATAATTTTAGATCACAAATTTCAAAAGTTTTTATCTTTTTTTTAAATATCATTACCAATCAAAAAATATCACATAAAATGAAAAATAATTAAAATAAATTTTAAAAGTATTCTCAATACTTTTCTCGAACATTCCCCTCTCTCCTTCTATGACCCCTAAATTCAAGAGTGTTTTCAATACTTTTCTCGAACAGTCTTCACTGCCCCCTCCCCCCTCCTCCATCCCAAACCCAACACACACCTAGTTTAAATTTAAGCAACTTGACTCCCTTTATTATAGAAACATAAATATAAAGAGAGTTGCAATTTCATCTTTCTCCATTCAAATTTCTCCAATAGAAACAGAAAAATGAAGAAGAAGAATTGTGAATTGTGTGGTAACAACAGAGCAATAATGTATTGTGAATCGGATGAAGCTCATCTCTGTTGGGATTGCGATTCCAAAGTTCACTCAGCTAATTTTCTCGTAGCCAAACACACCAGAAATCTCCTCTGTAATTCATGTCTAAATCTAACTTCATGGACAGCTTCTGGCCCTAAGCTTACGCCCACCCTCTCTCTCTGCAATTCCTGCATCGAAAATCCCAATTCCGCCCCGAACCCGGTTGGAGAAATTCGGGAACGGGTCGAGGAAAATTATCAAACGGAAACTGATAATGACGAAGATGAGGATGAATACGAGACCAGTGAGAGTGAAATCGATGAGTATGACGACGACGACGATGATGATGGAAATCAAGTTGTTCCTCTGTCTTCTTCCCCGTCGAGTGACTTCTTTCCGCCGTCGCCGGCGCGTTCAGTGAGCTCTTCCGGTAGTTACGGAGGTTTCTCGGCTGCCGGAGAAGGCCACCGCGCCGCGGCGGCGGCTGTTACTTCATCTCCGTGGAAGAGAGGTCGGGAAAGTGATTGCCTACATTCTGAGGTAATTAATAATTATTGCTTTTTCTTTTCTTTTTTTTTAAATATAAAAAAAGAATTTCTATCTGTATTTGTTAGGTTTAAATGTGAAATAAAAAATGTGAAGGAGAGCTAAAATTTTAAATTTATAAGTTTCATTGATAAATTATGTATATAAATTAAGTAGATTTTATAATAGAAATACATAGTCTAGACTCAACACAAAAGCTAAGCTATTGAATTCGGTCGAACCTGTGAGCAGATCTATAGTTTCGTATCATCTTACTAATATTAGCAAAGTAGAATAAATGCAGATCTTATTTTTATTTTTATAGGTTAGAAAGACTATATTTCCACAGCCGAATGGAGCCAAAGATTTATTATTTTTTGGCTTTGGAGTATGATGGAATAAAGCAAAACGGCTTTTTAAACTTTCTGCGCTTTTTTTAAATTGTGAAGTAGCAATTAGTCGACGCTCATCATGGGTTATCCGGAAACAGTTGATCTATGTTTTAAATATAGGAGTCAGGCTATGGGCGAGAGCCTTTGAGGCAATGGAATAATGTTGTTGTATGTTAGAAAGACTATTTTCGACTCAAGTTTGACTTCAGTGCGTTCGTTTGACATCTCTAGTCTAATACAATACGTGTAATTATACATTTATAGTTTATATGTTGGATCCGCCTCTATATTGTGATTAATATGTACTCTATTGATAATGCAGGATGAAGAAAACAAGGAGGGAACATCATCTTCAATAGGGTTCTTGAGACCAATGAAGATGTTTAGAACAAATGAATTATGTGAATAATTAGTTCTTATTTTTGCCAACTCTTGTTCATTTGACTACAAGAGAACATACACAAATACAAGTTTATTCTTTGTCATTTTATTTGCATTTTTCTTGATTCTCTTGTTTACTCTTTGTAATGTACTTAGAAAGGGCTTAAGGACTTTAAATTTTCCTCGTATCTACTTATGGGGTTGATATTTTTGAGATGAGAGTTTTCTAAAAATAATATCTCTATCTCTATGAAGTAATGGTAAGATCTGCGTACATTTTGCCCTCTATAAATTTCACTGGATATGTTTTTGTTGTTGACTATTTGATATTTGAATTTCACTTATTCAAATACTCCATATATGTATCTCATAAGGGAGAAACATTTTCTATTAGGATTTTTTTATTCGCGTGCTTTAAATCGAAAGTTTAGGTTAGAGGATGGAAGGAATTCATCCATCCACCATAATTATCAGTGGTCATTAGGACTCATGTTTAAATTTAATGAATCATAAGAGGGAAGTATTTCTTGCAAAAAAAAAAACTTTTCTCTTTTCAAGATTCAAATGGAGAATAAAGGGTTAAGAGTGGGTGAGTGAGCGGATCTTATCCATAACATCACATTCTATGGTGATAAAGAGTCATTCAAATTTAATGTATCACAAGGGTGAAGTACTCTCTATCATTAAGTTTTTCATTTTTAGGTATGAAATCAAAGCCTCATATTACCTTTGTTCACTTTGACAGTTCATTATTTCATTTTTTGAGGTCAATTTGACTAGATTTCAAAGTTAAAATTGAAGTAATTGTATATGATTGAAAATTATACGAAAAATGTTAAAAGTTGTAATCCTTCGCATATTAATATAATGAGAAAATCTATCTTAAAATATTGGTCAAAGTTCATATAATTTGACCTTGATAAGTGAAACAGTAATAAGTAAAAGTAAACGATGGAAGTATTATAAGTGATAGAAATTTCATTCATCACATCATATTTTTAGGCATGAAATCAAAGCCTCATATTATAAGTTAAAAGAAATTTCATTCGTTACATCACATTTTTTAATAATTTTTAGAGATCTAAAATTTAATATAAATATATTTTCTATCAACAAAAAAATAGGGGTTGGGGGTGGGGGTGGGGGTTCATTTTAATTTTAAAGATTAATATCACTCACCCCTAAAGAAAAAAAAAGGGAACTTGGAATGAACTTTCTACTAATAATACACTGTTTCCAAAAAAGAATTCTTGTGGCATAGAATTAGTCAATTTATTATGGAACTTGGAACACTTGACTAAGTCATACATTTCTATTTGGAATTTGAAATTTGAAAATTGAAATTAAATTTTTTTGTCTCCAATTATAATATTTGTATTAATATTCGATTAAATTTAATTTGTATCAAAAGATTTTATGTTACAAAATAAAATGCTTTTTTTTTAATAAAGACAACTCATACTCAAGTATTTGAATCTAATGAGATTTGAGGTTGAAAAATAATTCCATCAAGAAACGAAAATAGTCAAATAACTTTCAATCTACTATCAAATTTTCGATTACATATTTTAACTTCACGAGAATTTTATCATCCCTTGAACTCCTTAAAATCGAAGCGAAGCCACTCTAAAATACTATATCTGATTATGTAATTTGTAGTGAAACACACACACATAACACATCAATACCATATCAGTGCCATATAATAAGTACAATAAATTTCTTATTTTTACTATTTTTTTAATTTTTTTTAAGTCAATTGAATTTTTCTATAGATTCTTTAGGGCAGGCATATTTTGGTTAAAATTTAAAAAAAATGATTTTATTTTTTATTTTTTTCAATTTCGAATTTGATTTAATTGATCAATTTTGATTTTATATTTTAAAGTTTCAGTCTTTCAATTCGATTTTTTATTTTTTAAATAATTAAATTCAATTAATCAACAACAACAACAACATACCCAGTAGAATCTCACAAGTGGGGTTTGGGAAGGGTGAAATATACGCAGATCTTACCACTACCTCGTAGAGGTAAAAAACCTGTTTCCTGTAAAGTCAATGAATAAAAAAAATTAAATTTTACTGTTAGCCAAATATGTTAGACATTTCTCAAGTGTATTTGTTGGGCCAAATTAAAATACCAGCCCAACCCAAACCTGAAATCTCTAAACTTTATCACAATAATAGAGGAAAAATTAATTGGGCGAGTGCTTTTTTAATAAATAATTATTGAGTTTAGTCATATTTTTTATTTATTATCATTTATAGTAATATTATGATAGATTTGTACTTATATTAAAAAAAATTATATGTTTGCAGTAAAAATGTATATAAGTGTTTAAAAATATATTTTGTTTGTCTGGTAAGAAAATGACACAACACGTGAAAATGTGTGATAAATATATTATCCATCAATAAAACTTGTGTTATATGTTTTATAAATAGTTCTTTATAATATATATTAATCTGCAGTATAAGTGTTCAATAAATTTTTTTGTGTTGTTCTATAAACGATAGATATTTTCTTAATAGTTAATACAATTGTTACATAATTTACTCTTATAGGTTTCTTACTCAATTCACAACTAAAATCCAATTCAATTTTATTAAAGTACAACAATATAGTTAGTTATTAAAAATAGTATAACTTATAATTCTTCACATATTAAATTTAAATTTTAAAATATAGTTATTCAAATTTGTGAAAGAAACAAAAACATCCAATTAAAAACCCTAAAATGGTAAAAATCTTAACCATATGATATTCTTCCATTTTGGTTTATAAATACAATTTTGTGATAATGAATTAAAATTGTTCTCCTAATATAGGTATTAGAAGATGCACTATTATTATCTTCTTATATATTTTTCTATTAAACAAAAAAACGAACCGTATCGTGATTCATGATGAGATTGTTGAAATTCTTTCATTTTTAATCAGAAGTTTCAAATTTGAGCCTCTGAAAATGAAAAGAGAATTTTTTTTTAGTAATGCCATCCTCCAAAATAAATCTTATAATTTGTGAATCTGAATTTAGTTAGAGTCTAATACAGATATCGAATACTAGATAAACACAAAAATTTCGAAAAACGATATTGTTGTTTTGTCAATTTTCATCAATAATAATATGCATTGGATTCTAAAAAATCATAAATGATTTTAGGTTTTTGGTAAAGGACAACATGAGCAATTAAAATCACATATATTGTACCACACTTATCACTAAAAGACATATGAAGCTTCCTCAACTAACATTGTTGTTAATTAATTCGACTTAATGATAAATTAGCGATGAATTAGTAAAAAATTATATTAATTATAAAATATTTAGTTACACAATTAGGTTAGAAAAGTATTTCATAATTAATTTTTTTCTCATTTGGTATTCAGTATTAAATGGTCCCACATCAGTTGTAGGATGTGAAGTTGATTTATTTACTTTAAAAAATTTCGTAAATAGAATTATTTGCATTTAAATTTACAAAAATAAAAGGTGAGATTTTACTTAATTATGAAAAAAATCAGTATTTTGGTTTTAAAATGCAACAAATTACATTGTATCATTCGTACATGTAATAATAGTGAAATACATTGCATCCACATATCTAATAAGTGTATTTAGGTGTATAAAATATCTCTACCTAACTGTATTCATACGAATAATAAATATATCCACGAATATTTGCAATGATTTTGTCATATCTAGTCTTTCTGCTTATGAGTTTTGAGCTGAGGGTTTTAGAAAACAGTCTCTCTACTTCTATGAGGTAGCGGTAAGGTCTGCGTACAATCTTCCCTCCCCAGACCCCACTTGTGGGATATCACTACATATGTTGTTGTTGTTGAATATTTGCAATGAAATCCATTGATTAATTCTCACTTGATAAACTACCTTTTGAATAGAATTAGACCTAAGATCGATTTTCTTAACATGATATTGCAATCATACTTCAGTTTGTAAGGCTTGACCTGTAGGGAGTGTTACGTTATCCTATAAGCAAATAAGAATATCAAATCATCAATATTGATTATTATTAGTTAAAATCATAATTAAGTAAATAAAAATATACATTCGACATGATTTCAAATTCTACACCATCATTAATTATCAAAACACACTTACTAGAAATCACTTGATACACTTGTATGATCATTACAAGACATAACAATTATAACATGCTCCTTATCTACTAGTAGAAAAATTAAAATAAAAAAGGAACATAAATCTCATCAAAATGACAAAATTAGAAGCAAAAAAAAAACATAGCTAGGAATTAGCATTATACCTCAATAAGTCCCTAGTCAATCATACAACAACATCATTACCTCAGTGCTTTAAAGGCTCCCGCCCATTGCGGAGTAAGGGGCCTAATCAATCATACATTTTTTGAAAATCCAATCTTGACTTCTAAAACGAAAATATCGAGCCCAGGTGAGAGGACCTGACTATTCTTCTTTTATTTAGTTAAACCAACCACCCGAAAAAAATCAAACTAGGAAATGAGTTGTAAGTCGTTTGGATCGTATTCCTCCATCATTAATCCAGGACTCAATCTACACATGAGTGAACAAAACTCCATTTGATTGAGAGCTCCATCTCCATCTAAATCTCCTTCAGCCAACATGCAAACAAGTTCATCATCTTTCAACTCATCCAATCCCATCAAGATTGTGTTCCTTTTCAAGCTTTCAAATGTGATGAGCCCTACACTTACATCCATTAGCATGCAAAAACCATTGCATAGTTCTTCAATGAATCTTTCAACCCCCAATGTGTCAATCATTAAAGGAAAGTAATCTTCAAATCCAAAAGGATCCTCATGATCAACCGCGTCCATGCATGAGATCATTGCTGATAGAGTCAGGAATTCTGATAAGGGCGTACGTTGAAATAATGCAAGAATGTCACAGCTAACGAAATTAGATATTTTGATAAGGGAAATCAGAACAAAGTTGAGAATCCCGACAAGGAAAGTTAAAATAATGCAAGAATGTCACACCTGATGAAATTAGGTTTTCTAACAAGGGATATCAGAGCGGACTTGAAAATTCTAATAAGGAAAGTCAAAATAATGCAAAAATGTCACACTAGATCATGAGATTTGAACGGAGTTGAAAATTTTGACAAAGAAAATAAAAATAATGTAAGAGATTATCGTAAAGGTGAAAATTCGTTAAAATGATAATGCAAGAATACACTTGAAAAATCGAAACCTACAACCTAAAGTAAATCTTGAACTATCTTTTACTACTACAATACAAGCTTCCCAAGAGTGTTGTCAAACCTGAAATTTGAACTTGCGACCTAAAGTAAATCTTGAACTATCTTAATCGTTGCAATAAAAGCTTCCCTTATGACAAACTTGAAATTTTAGTTGCATCAAAAGTAAAATTTTGAACCACCTTTTATCGTTACATTAAAAGCTCTCCTTGTCAGAAAATTTTTTCATGACTCTTTTTTGAAGGATAGATATGACCACCTCCATAAATCTTACAAAAGTAGTCCAAAAGAGTGGAAAAAGAAAAAGCTGGCAAAATGTACTGTTGTGAATGATTGGTTTAATTTGTTGTGAATAATTTGAGCATATTGGTACAAGAAGATGATGATTTATATATTATTATAATATGTTATTTATCATGTGAATATGTGGTTGGTTGTTCACCTTCCTGGAAGTTACATGGAAATTAGAAGAATCATAAATCAATTGAAAAAATTGTCATGTGGTTTAAAAAGAATAAATTTTGTTTTAACTTTTAGTGAGTGAATCATTCTTTTTTGTATTTTTTTCCATTAATTTCAAGATGCAAAAAAGGTGTTTGTGAATATTGATAAAAGTTATATGGGTCCATTCATTATTTTTCTACTATATTTGATTCACTCTTCTTAGTGGAATTCCAGCTCATGTGAGATAGTAGAGTGTATACACTTTGTATCAACTCATTGTATACTTATTGTATCTCCTTAGTATATACAAGAGTTCAAGAAGTAGGTCTTGTCTGCTTCCTAGATAAGGTAGTTTGATCATTTGACTAACACTATACCTTTGGAATGACAATAGTGAGGAAAAGGGGGGGGGTGTGTGTTTTGTTTTAGAGCTATATACACAATATTTTTATCGAGGTCATCGAGTGTCGTGGTATCCCCATCCTTACACATAGATCTGCCCCTGATTGAAATCACTAATAATTGTGGATCAATAGAGGTTAATTTAGGGAAAGTTATGTGCATAAATTGATAATTATCAGAACATGCAATGACAGTGATGGACTCTGAAATTGTAGTGAAAAGTGTTAACAATAATAAAAAAAATGTAGACACATAAAATAAAGAGAGTTAACCTATGACAATAAAAAAGAATATCATCAGATTTTGATCAACTTGCATGCACTTGAACTTATTTCATGCTGTACTTGTTTTTTCCTACCAACACAAGTAGGGTTTTCTCTATTCATAAGGCTTCAATATAGCAAAAGAAATCACCTAATGTTTAAGTAGATAATCGTGATGTCTTAATCAATTTATGCGCACTTTGAGTAATTTCAAGAAACACATACTAATCGTGATATCTCAATCAATTTATACAGGTTTTGACAAATTTCATAAAATATATACATCTTGTGACCACTTTGGGACAATGAGTAAGATGAATATTTTTTGTGTTTTTCTTTTTTTTCTAGAGACAAGTAGAATATTTAAATAGTGATTGAAGATTCCCTGGAACAAACTTCTAAAATTGGATTTGACAAGACATCATCATCAACAACTCACTATAATTAGACGTTTCAAATTTAGATTTTGAATAATGCTTTATTCTTAAAATATTAACTTATTTAGGATTATCAAAATTTTAATATCCTTAGTTATAATCCAAAATAAATATCAAATATCATATAAGAATGCGTTTATTAGGGTCTCATTTTCACCTTTCAATTTCTTTGGCCATTTGGAAGTTTCAATGAGGCTTCCTATATTTATTTTTCTTGTAATAAACGTGTGTTTGTCTCCATGTTTAAGTAGATGACAAATTATCTAGCATTTTTTTTTTGTCTCTCCTGAATTTCGAATTTTATTTTTTTGAAGTCATGTCCAATTCATAGAATTTTAAATTATAAATTTTCGAAGTTGTGTCTATTTCATTGATTATCAAGACGAATATAATTGAACCACAATTAGTGAAATTATGAAAAGTGAAGGCAGAGGAGGATGGAGTGTAAGAAAATCATACCACATATCTTTAAGGTAGAGAGATTATCAAGTTACACTGATAAGTGCAAATTTAGTTAATTATTTAATGAGAAATCGAGGGAGAAGGGGATACAAAAGGTTGAAAAGCACTTATCTATACAGATATTTACATCAAATTGTATCACTTTATGAGGGTTAAATGATAACAACAACATTACTCCATTGCTTCAAAAGCTCCCGCCCATTGCGGGGTAAGGGAGGGTCGAATGTACGCAGCCTGACCCCTATGTTTAAAACATAAATCAACTGTTTCTGAATGACTCATGATGAGCGTCGAAAGTTTGCATTGACTAACTACTACTTCACGAGGGTTAAATAATACTAGTTGACCATATATACAACTCCAACTAATTTCATAAGATACAACTCCAACTAATTTCATGAGATACGTACTTCTTCCCACCAATACAACACAATTATGAGGTAACTTTATGCGTAAAGAAAATCATGTAGTATTTTAAGTAGATAATTCTGGTGTCTTGACCATCTTATGCACACCACGACTAATTCTACGAGATACCTATAAATCTATCACTTTCCACTAATATAGTCACCGAATAACTCACTACAACCAAAAAAAAATTTAGTGACAACTACAATCGTCATTGTATCCTTTACCTATCATTAGTCTGTAATCATATCTTGAAATAATTAAAGCCTTTAACGTCTATTCACACAAGTGCTGATAAAGATATATTTTAGATATGTCCACTAAAAACACTAGCTTTAACAATAATTATGATTATTGCTAAATCCAATTCAAAATGACTAATTATGTTCTTTTAGCATCAACTTTTATGGCTAATAAATTCAATAAATTAAATTGCCACTAAAACTTGGTAGCTCTAAGTACAATTATTTTTGTTAACTAGAATGACTACAATATCCCTCCTAAAAATGTTAATTTACCCTTTTATCATCCATTTTTATAACAAAGTAAAATCAATTTTTTTTTAATGATGAAGGGAACCGTAGCTCAACCCCAATGGTAAATTTCTTGCTTTCACTGGCAAAGATTTCCAAACCTAAGACCTCCAATATGAAATCTCCAAATCCAAATCGCTGAATCATCCCGAAGGATAAGTAAATTCAATTCAATTAGCAGTAACAGTCTACAATTATTTATTTTAACATATATATTACTCCATCTGTTCTATTTTATGTGACACCTTTTTCTTTTTGGTTCGTCCCAAAAGAATGTCATCGTACTCAAATTAGAAACAATTTAATCTTAAAATTCTCATTTTATCCTTAATGAAATGATTCTCCATCACACAAATATCTAAAAATAATTTTAAATCATAAATTTCAAAAATCTTATATTTTTTAAACGTCATGCCAAATCAAATGAAACCACGTAAAATGAAGTACATTATTCTTTTTTATTGATGGTAAATCCAATAAAAATCCCACAAAAAATCACCCTTTTGGAGACAAAAGAACACGTGTTTGGCACAGTTGTTTAAAAGATGTCGGAGGTAATACCACCAATTTGACAAATATTATCAGATTGTACACAACCATTGTAGGGGTCACGGAGTTGATTAGAATTATAATAATATTAAAAATACATGAATTAAATATGAAAAATTAATAAATTATTTTATTAATTTTTGAACACGTATATTATATGTGTATTTTATATGAATTTTTATAAATATGTTAGAACGATTATATATAAGGAGTAATTAAATACAATAATTTTTTTATATATTTCAAAAAGCATGAAATAAAAAGTGACAGCTCGGTATGAGGGATTTCATCCACAAACGTGAAGTTTATGACTGATTCACATTATCCATCACCATTTAATTATTTTATTTATTTTTCTTGTTGCTGGTCATATAGAACTAATTTTGAGATTAGGCGCAGTATGAAAGATCTTTTAGATGCACATAGTCCTTCCAGGAGGCGAACTTTTAATAAAGTCACAAATGATTGTTGCTTCATTACTAAAGCTCTTGGTATACGCAGGGTTCGAGATTAAAAAAATCAAATGAGGAATGCATTTTAATATTTAAAATTAATTAATCCACCTCTATTGATATCATGAGTTTAGCATGTATTAATCTGACAGGATATAAAAAAAAAGGAAATGTCAATATTCTTATTTATAGAAAGTTTTATTATTAGCTTTAAGTGAAGCAACATAATTATTAAAGACTGGAATGTAAATGAATATAAAAAGTAAAATGGTTGGTAAACTAAAATGGCAACCAAGGAATGAATCATCAACAACAACAACAATAACATATTTAGTGAAATCACACAAGTGGGGTTTGAGAGGGTAGATTGTATGTAGACCTTACCGCTACCTCATAGAAGTAGAGAGACTGTTTCCTAAAACAACCAAGGAATGAATCTGATTCGGAATAATTTCAAATATATACAATAAGTTAATTAATTTACAATAAATATAGTCATATTTTTATTTATATAAAATTAGCCAAAAATAATAGAAAATATACATGACTATATAATATAACTTGCCAAAAATCATACAAAGTATACATTGACTATACAATATAGATTACTTAAATCATACAAAGTATACATTGACTATACAATATAGATTACTTATACATGGGCCATACACTTAATATACATTATGATACACTCAAAAAGCTGAATATAACTTAAATATACATGAAACAAACACGAATTATACATGCCTATACAACGAATAAACATTTTTTTATAATTATTTTGATCGAATGACCATATACTATAATTATACCATTTGATTCCTACATACTCCTTGTTAAATTTTGTGTTGATAATTTACGATGCCACGACTAAAGAATGTGATAAGTTGTTATTTAGTAACATTAGAAACAATTAGCAAGTTACTTGCGGAATTATTTGCCTTTCCGTTAACTATTGTGATCCAACATTTTTTTACCTTTTTGTTTTCTTTTGAATTGTATTAAATTCATTATTTGCTTATTTAAATTTCTTTATTTAAGGGTCCAAAGGTTGTTCAACATGTAAAGGATAATTTGGTCAATCAACATTTATATTAATACTTTTATAATAATATAAATATAGATATACAACAACAACAATAACATACCCAGTGATATCCAACAAGTAGTGATATAGATATAGATATGATGATGATAATATGATATATGATATAATGATGCAAAGTTTAGTTATTCGTGTATTATGCGTTCCACCTCATAGATTTCCTCATAACTTATACAAGGTTCAAAGATCACTCGACACTTCACGCTCGTTACTTTGAACTGTGATTCTATTTTGTATATCAAAAATGCAAAGTTAGAAGCTCTGTAGAGTGAGAAACATACCTCTGATGAATGGTCATGTTCATCCAAGTAACTCCTTATTGAAGCCGATGGCGGAAGGGAAGCCATTGTAACCAGTCATCGCGTTACTTCCCTGTCATGGATGACGTAGACAGAGCTCGTCAGTGCAGAGAAGACATCCTATCCTTTTGCTTCTTCCATCCAACTGCAACCAGGCAATTTGTTGTATCCCTTTTCTTCAACACCTTTTCTCAACCTCTCAGCATCATCCCACCTCCCCGAAGAAGCGTAAATATTTGCAAGAAGAGAAAGATAGCCAGAACTGTCAGGTTCCAACTCAATACAATGTGCGGCTGCAATCTCTCCTAGCTCTAAATTGTTATGCAAACTGCAACCAAGAAGTAATGCTCCCCATACACCAGCATGAGGCTGTATTGACATGCTTTTAATCAACTCATGTGCTTCTTTTAACCGTCCTGCCCTACTTAGGAGGTCAACTACTATAGCATAATGGTCAACTGACGGAGAAAGACCATACTTGTGTAAAGAAATAAAGCAACGGTATGCTTCTTCTACCATTCCAATGTGACTGTAGGCAGTCAATATCCCTGTGATGGTAACAATGTTCGGGTTAATGTCAGAATTCATCATCTCATCAAACAACTTGATGGCGTCATTAGCCCTACCATTTATTCCACAGCCCAGTATCATAGCAGTATATGCTACCAAATCTTTCGTTTTCAAGCCATGGAACAGCATGTAAGCTTTATCAATGCTTCCACATTTTGCATAAAGGTCAATCAAACTGGTGGCCAAGTAGTCATCCATTTGAATTCCAGTTTCACGAATGAACGACTCAATCCAAGAACCAAACTTTAGATCTCCAAGCTGAGAACAAGCAGAGATAACACTTGCCAAGGTCATTTTATCAGGTTGCAAATCTAATCGAAGCATTTCATTGAATAGCTGCAAAGCCTCTTTTGCCCGGCTGTTCTGAGCATAACAAGCTATCATAGCATTATATACAAGTCGATCTTTCTTTCTTAATTGTCCAAAGAGTTCCTCAGCAGATTCAACATCTCCACATTTTGAGTATCCAGAAATCAATACGATATACGAAACACTAACTTTTTGGTCCATCGCCTCAAAGAAACTCCGTGCTAGCTCTATCTTCCCACATTCTACATATCCGCTGATCATTACATTCCAGGAGGCAGGACTTCTCTCCGGCATCTCTCTAAACAATGCACCTGCCCGCTCCATATCCCCCATCCTGGCATACCCAAAAACCATGGAGTTCCATGAAATAACATCTTTCTCCGGCATCTCATCAAAAACACTCTGTGCCATTGTTAACTCCCCCGATTTCACATATCCACCCAACATCGAATTCCACGAAACAATATTTTTCCCATCCATCTCATCAAAGACGCATCGAGCAAACTCCATATTACCTACTTTCGAGTAAAAATCTACAAGAGCTGTCTGCACATAGACCACATTACAAAAACCATACTTGTAAACTTGTCCATGAATCGATATCCCACCAGAACTATACAAAATCTTTCCACAAGCCTTTAAAGCAGATGATATGGCAAAACTACTCGGACTAAGTCCACATCTCTGCAATTCTCCATATAAATCAACAGCCTCCCTAAACTGACAATGCCCAGAAAAGAAACGGATGGTGGAAGCAACCGAGAAGACATCTAAATTTCGCAAATGATTAAGAATTTGTTTAATATAATGTGAGGTATTATAAGAGTGATTACTTGTAGATCTGATTATCTGCTGAACTAGTGAGGATTCGAGATCAAAAAGACCATTAACAAGTATAGCAGCATGGATTTGCTTTGTTTGGTTAATCGACAATCGCTTAGCCAACAACAAAGTAACTTTAGACACCAACATCAGTAGTTTTTGGGCAACAAATTCCCAAAAACACTAAGACGAAAGCAGAAAGTTCATAGTGACAAGCTAGTAAGACTAATTTCATAACCAGAATGAGTGATTTCACAGTAAATACTTACATTTCAGTTAATTTCTGCCCTTATTGCTTCTCGGAATCTGCAAAAACAAATTGTGAAAGAACATTATTGCAGATTATGATAATCAGATCTATATTTGGAGTTGGCTATAATGGCGGAAACGTGACGGGTCTGAAATCGGGTCAAAAATGACCCGGATAGAGGTTGAAGGTGAACTTTTGGGGTTCTAGAAATCTAAGGCTAGCTTATAGTTTTGGGCTTCTATTTCAAAAAATAATGGGCCTTGGTAATGACTTTAGGACTTTTAGGAAATTTTTGTGGATTGGTGTTTAATATTGGATAAATTATGCGGATAAATATATATATACTAGTTAATTAGTTAATATAGATATAGTTTGAATTAATTATAGTTTGTGATAAATATCTAGCTGCAATTACAGTCGAGTTTTGTATAATTCGTGTGATTTATACAAATGTTGTGCATGATATATAAAAATTGTGCGCGAATCAAATTGTATAGCTAAATATACAAATTATACGATTGTACAACAGTTGTACGCAAATCAAATTGTATAGCAAAATATACAAATACTGTGAATTGTATAGCGAATTATAGAAATGTTATGAACGAATTGCATAGCAAAATAGATAAAGAAATGCCATACATCTATATATTAATTAATCATGGTTAAGTCATAAGATTGTATATAAAAGAAACTTGTTATGCACTTAATATTTGACGTAAATATTGAATGTGAGTAAATTTTAGAATTTTTTTATAAGTGATTGAGGTAAAATTAACAGAAGGACTACTTTGTGAGGGCTTTTTAATATTTTAACCTTGGTACAATTGTTTCGAGTTCATGAAACTCTTGAGAAAGATAGAAATGGACATGTTATCAATTAGTTATGTTGCTCGAACTCTTCATAAAATATTTTCAGGGGCGTTGGGTTCTCCAAATGTAATGAATTATGTGACATCAATGCCCCTGAAAATATTTTATGAAGAGTTCGAGCAACGTATTTGGATAGCAATCTTTTTGCAGATAAAAATCACATACTTTCATATAGACATATGAACCAATTATCTAACTTGTTCATGTCATTCTTGTGCGTGGAGACTATTACATTCTTTTCTGTATCGTTTCAATTTTATGAAAGGTTCCTGATGGAACTTTAGTTGGACTTATGAGCACAAGTAGAGAATATTTCTCCTCATATTGTAGGCCAATTCCTTATGTACATGCATTACAATATTTAAAGAATGATTAAACAAAAAAAAGGAATAAGAAGCTTGGTGTACTAAGTTCTTTTTATGCGTAGGATCCTGAGAAGGGTTGAACTACATTGTGTTAGGAATTAACGATTTGCAAATTAAAGTAGAAGGAGAAGAAGAACAGTACGTCTGTTCTTAGAGAGAAGGCAGAGAAAAATGTTTAGAGAGAGAAAGAAATATTTCGTAGTAACGCCCAATAGGTAAATTGCACGGCGATAGGGCTATATATTAATGATATTCGAATATTTACAATTACAGGGCTATATATATTAATGATATTCGAATATTTACAATTAAACATAATACAAGTATACTGGAAACAGCCGCTTTATGTTTTTAAACATAAGGGTTAGGCTGCGTACATCCGACCCCCCCTCACCCCGCAATGAG
>JAOTQR010000002.1:1317084-1341178 GCA_025774065.1 Solanum ossicruentum | reverse complement strand
CGTTCTTTTTACTATCTCTTAATAAAAATTATGACTCCGTCACTATATGTATTTGTATTTCTTTTTTCTCTCTGCGACATATTTTCTTTGTTTCATGTCAAATTGGAGTTGGTCAATAAGAAGATTGAGATTTTTATTTTTGAGTGACAAAAGTCAAATTGCAATATTCTTTTTTTGGTTTCTCGCCTGAATCCAAGACCTCTGATTAATTAAGAAACAATCTTATCCGCTATTTGATGGTTAAATTGCAATATCTATTTAGTCTTTGTATGGGTCCAATTGACAAGTATAAACATTTGGACTTTTTTGGCCACTAAATAATTTGGATTATTTAGGCCATTGATATGGAGAGCCCAAATTAAATTTTAAGTTTATAAAATATAATTTATTTTTTAAAAAAGGGTTTGTTATTAGATTCATATTTTAAAAGTAAAGTATTTTGGAGATTTCATCAAATTTAAAACTTAAATTTACTAGTTAAATATGAACTGATTAATTGATGGAGGTGATTCCACACATTTTCAACTCAAATTCTAAAATAAAATTTACTTTTTCTATCTAATTTCAAACGTTCATTGTATTGATAAGTTAATTATATAAAATATGTTACATCTTTTTGAAGATATACAGTAACATCAATAATCGTCGCACTCAAATCTATTTCAATTGAAATGACTAATGTGCATAATAAAAATATGTGTCATAAAATTAATTATAATTAATATACATAATTGAGAATATGGACAAATACTTTTTCAAATTTTGAGTCATAAATATTTAATATAAATATTTTATTTAGTCAAACATGAAATTGTTTTTAATGAACCAACATTGTGTTGACTTGTTCTATATATGGCCTACATAGTTGATAATATGTTGGATTAGCACTTTTTTGTTGCTATCCAAATTAATTCATATTCCACTTATGAATAATTGAACATCATTACCTTTTAACCACTTCACACATAAAAAATTATAAGATAAATAAAATCGATGAGATTGATCTCAATCAGAAAAATTTTAAATTCAATTTTTTTTGTATATTTTTTTTGATCGAGTTCGTCATACGAGATTTACTAGCTAGTCAATGTGATTTACTTTTCTATATGATTTGTAGTTATTACTATTACTATTCCTTTTTCTCTTCATTGTCTGGCTGATATGTGTTAGCTTATCATAGTTACATACTGTCATATATTATTCATTGCTAGCCGCACCTGTTGTCCCCTTCCCTTTACTTACATTTCTTTTGTCATATCTAGTTATTTCTGCTTATGAATTTTGAGCTGAGGGTTTTAGGAAACAGTCTTTGTACTTCTATGAAGTAGCGATAAGGTCTGCGTACAATCTACCATCCTCAGACCCCACTTGTGGGATTTCACTGAGTATGTTATTGTTGTTGTTGTAGTTATTATATTGAACCAGGATTTATCTTATGCATATTAAAAAATAGCAAAGGAGAAATTAAATTAAATAAATAATAGGGTGCCAAAAAAGATTTTTGGTGAAAATTGTCCACCAAATTTCCTTGACTTTGAATTGGTCAGTCCATTCTTTTTATTTGTATATATTTTTGTGGAAGACATTTGGTTCAATAGAAAGTAAAATAATTCCCATGCATTATAAAATTATTATAATTTTTGTGTTAGAAATTTTCATAAAATTGAGATGACTCAAGAATTTCTTTATTTCATATTGAAAATTCTTACGCATTCAAAATGGTTCAAAAAATTATTATTTTAATCTTGCTAGTGATTTATAAACTATATATATAAAAATTAAATGGAGCTTTGTTCAAAAAATTGGAGTTTCAAAATTATTATTTCAAAAAAATTGGAATTTTATTCTTTCCTAAACATGAACTCACTGATATATATACACACACTCAATAAATATTTAAATCTAATCTTATGATTTTAAAAGTAAAACAACGTAAAAGTTGAACATGTCAAGTTTAAATCTCAATAATAAGTTTAAACAGAACATCGTCGTAATTACGTTCTCACCTCTAATATATTTTCATTCTTCTTGAAATTAATTGGTTGATTGACTTTCGAATACCAAATGATTGTGATGGACAAAATTGAAAAAAATTATATATTTTGAATTTTTTAAAATGACCAAAATACCCCTAATATGAAAATGAACTATATTTCAATAAAATTAAAAATGACCAAAGTACCCTTAATATGAAAAGGACCAAATATGGAAATTGAGTGGCAATTTCCTCAATAGCTAAAAAAGCAACTTTTCTCACTGTTTCTTAGTTGTCTTCCTATGGCTTTTCCCCTTACCAGAAACCCCTCTACACCATCCAAATCTATCCTATATATGATTCTGCACCATCCCTTTCTTCTCAAACACAACCAATTCTTGATTCATTTCTCCAATTTTCACTCTCTTTAATGGCTACTTCTACTTCAAGAAAATCCAGTTTCAATGATTTCTTGCCTCTTATGGCTGAAAAGCTCGGTGGGGATGGTTTAATTGGTGAGCTGTGTAAAGGGTTTCAGCTATTGATGGATATGGATAAAGGGGTCATCACATTTGAGAGTCTCAAGAAGAATTCAGCTTTGTTAGGGTTGCAAGATTTGAGTGATGATGATCTTAAAGGTATGCTTAAAGAAGGGGATTTTGATGGTGATGGAGCTCTTAATCAGATGGAATTTTGTGTTTTGATGTTCAGATTGAGTCCTGAGTTGATGGAGCAATCTCAGTTTTTGTTGGAAGAAGCTCTGCATCAAGAGTTTGTAGATTCTGAACTTTCATTCTAAAAAGTTTTAGTATTTAGGTTTAAAGATTGTGACTTTACATTGTAGTTTTTTGATTTTATAATGAATACATGTAATACATTGCAAAAGCATATAGAGAAAGTTGAATTGATGGAGAAACAACTTGTTTAATCTGGTTTTTGTTCATTGTCTCAGTTTTGTTGTTCATTCTAACTTTTTCAGTTTTGATATTTTTGAAACGAGGGTCTTTCGGTAACCAACTCTCTATCTCAATGAGTTAGTGATAATGTCTGTGTAGATTTTACCCCAGACCGCACTTGTGTGTTATGTTGTTATTATTCTAACATTTTCAGTATCTTCTACTTATGAGGCTTTGCATTTTTGAACGAGATTGATATTTTTGAGTCGGGGTTCTTCTTGAAATAACCTCTCTATCTCAATGAGATAGTGGTAAGCTCTGCGTACACTTTACCCTTCCCAAATTTCACTTGTGGGATTTCAGTGAATATGTTGTTATTCTAACATTTTTAGTATCTAGTATCTTTTGCTTATGGGGCTAGATATTTAAGATTAGGGTATTCCGGAAACAATCTTGGTAAAGTCTGCATACATTTTATCTTTTCAGACCTTACTTATGAGATTTTACTAGATATGTTGTTGTTATTAACTTGTTATTCTAACATTATCAGTATTTAGGATTAAAGATTATGACTTTTTGTTGTAATTTTAGTCTTTTTTACTTGCATCTAATGAAACATGTCTTGCATTGTGAAAACATATACAGAAAGTTGAATTAATGGAGAAACAACTTGTTTAACTAGTTCTGTTCATTGTCTCTACTGATAGGTCCATGAGTGGATTTCACGTTGCACAAGACATTGATCTTTAACTAGAAAAGTAAATGCTTGAGCTTATAGTCTTCAATATCTGAAGCTCATTGTTTGATAAATTCGAAGCTGAAACTTTTTATGAGAATTTCCTGGTAGTGCACATGATGAGGATATGAAATGAGATTTGATGAAGAACTAAAGATTCATATAGCTGACCCGACTTAGAGGACACAATCTCTTTGATGGAAATATCGTGGTGCATTCATGTAGGTCTATTTGGTAACGATGATGACTTAAGTTGAGCTTCAGTGAAGTAGGTAAGAATTCATATAGTCCATCACAACTTGTTTGGTACCTATGCATAGTAAATACTATCTTCCATTTATCTACCACTATTATTCTTGATTTTTTCATTGTGCATTGTACAATTTTATTATTATTGTCATAGATTCAAGAAAGTGGAATGGGCACTCTTGCCTTTCGGGTGAAATTTATTTTTTTCTTTAAACGTTGCCTTAAAAATTAAATTTTCTCTCCGACTTTAAACAATAGGCCGTTTCAAATCAACAAGGACCTCTACTACGAATACTGAACATCAAATGGTGAAACAAAAACATTCTGACTATTCATTCTAACTTTTGTCGCTACTCTTCACGAGATGTTTTTTTAAATTAATGGTCAAATACCTATCAAAAGTATTTTAGTTTTTGAAGTTTGCTATCTAGATTATATCATTGGCTATTTATCAAAACATATCACTTATTTCCTTTTCTTACTTGAAATATCACTATTATTTAGATATGAAAATGAAACAATTAATAGCTATTATATGTTTGATAAATAATTGATGATAGATCAGAAAATTCACACCCGTAATAATTTAGATGTAAATTCAAAAAAGTTAAATATTTTAGAGGGAAAAAATTGACTTTTCATCACATCTTTTATCTGTTATAACTTCAATGTAAACATGTATATTGAAGCCCTACAAAAATTTCTTTTTGACTCACCAAATAATAATAATTCTACTTAAATTGGAAAAAAGAATTAAGTATATTCCACGTCAGCATCACTACTTAGTCAAGTCCAAATGAATGAATTTTCCCTCTCAATTACATAATGAATTTTTTAAAAAATAATTAATTTATGATGAACAACAAAATCAAATATCCACCCATTTTACTAAATTTATCTGAAAATTCATATGTTATATTGTATATTCTCTATAACAATATTTCGCTAATTAAATTAAAATGTATGAATAAATAGAGGTGTTATATCCTTTATAACAATATTCACTGTATTAAATTCTTATAAAATTAATTTTTTATATTATGTTATATTGTATGTTCTCTATAATCTTATTCACCACAATAATCAAGAAAACAGGATATTTTTTCTTCATTTGGAGGTTCATTCATTATAAACTAAAAAGTGATTGATAGATTGATTAGTAAGGTCCTAAAAATCATGATAGAATTTCTGAACGATGATTTTATTTGTTACTTCAATAAGTAGATGTTGCGAACCTATGCTTTCTATCTTTCAATCAAATACCAATTGGTTGTATGTATCCACTAGGATCATTCGAAGAACGAATGGAAAAATACTCAATATCAATATTATCGCCTTTTTTATACAACAGATCCACCACATTATATTATGCATAAGAATATTTATTTATAGCAATCAAAAAAAATATCCGAACAAATAATATCGTTATAAAGAGAATATTTTTTTAAAATGACAAAAATACCCCTGGACAGTGTAGACAAGACCAACATTAGAAATTGGGAGGCAATTTCTTCCTCAACTGACAGGCCAAAGAAAAGGCAATTTCGCGTTAAAAGACTGCATCTTAGCTGTATTTCCATGGCCTTTTTCTTCGAAACACCTTTCTACCATCCAAATTTCACCTATATATACAAATCTCCACAACCCCTTTTCTTCATCAATCAGTTTTATTCTTTCAAATATACCAATTTCTTCAATGGAAACTTCAAGAAAATCATCCAGTTTCAATGATTTCTTGCCTCTTATGGCTGAAAAGCTTGGTGGGGATGGCTTAATTGGTGAGATGTGTAAAGGGTTTCAGCTATTGATGGATATGGATAAAGGGGTTATCACATTTGAGAGTCTCAAGAAGAATTCAGCTTTGTTAGGGTTACAAGATTTGAGTGATGATGATCTTAAGGGTATGGTTAAAGAAGGGGATTTTGATGGTGATGGAGCTCTTAATCAGATGGAATTTTGTGTTTTGATGTTCAGATTGAGTCCTGAGTTGATGGAGCAATCTGAATTCTTATTAGAAGAAGCTCTGCATCAAGAATTCAACTTTTCATTGTAACTTTCTGTTTTTACTCTTATTCTTTCTCTAATGTAAAAGGCTACTAAAGATTTTGACTTTTTAGCTTTTGTTATACTTACACATTGAATATATATACACACAGAAAGGTGCATCCATTGTGGAAAGACACTTGTTAGTTGTTTGCTAATTGAGTTATCAAATGATGTTTACTGCAACTTTTGTATTCCTGTAGTATATCTTTCTAACTTTTGTTGTTGATGTTCCTTTTCTGAATGCTCTGGACTGCTTTCCTTATTGCTCCCTCCATTTAAGATAAGAAATTAAAGAAGGCTTTCGAATTTTGTAGTCTTAAATTAAAGATATGCAGATCTAGTGGCCTTAAACAAGAGGAACTATTATTAACGAAATGGACTAAAAAGGCAAGTAGGACAAACAAACAAACTGAAATAGAAAGGAGTAGTTGCTATGTTTTCTAGGCTGTCGTTTTTCCTTTTTACATCATATCTACTTCCATGAAGTGGGGGCAAGTTTGCGACATTTTATCCTCCCTAGAACCTCAGTTGTAGGATTACACGGGTATGTTGTTTTTCTTTCTTTTGCTATATCTCTTTGTTACCATCCCTATCTTTCTTTTGAGCTGGTGCTTTAGGAAACTATATATTATTGTTACCTTGACAATGATATTTGCCTACTTTGACCAGTAAAAATTGCTATTGCATAAAATACTAAGCTGTCAGCTCATAAGTTCAGGCTGAAAAGTCTTAGAATTTTCCTCAGCAGTCAAATGGTCTTAGCTAGAAGAATGAATCATTTACATTTCCTTAATAATCACGAGCAATTCTTCGCCTATTAGCTTTCTTCCTCTTGTTTTTCTGTTGCAACTCTTGGCAAAGTCTACATCACTTTGGGACAAGCGCAACTTGTCTCTTATATTTTTCCCTTGGCAATTGTTGTATAGCAATGAATATGTGTATTTTGATTGTGTACAGAATGGCTACTTCCATCATATTAAGACTTCTTACAGATTGTTAACGACTATTCTTGTAAGCTAATGCTATAAACCTATGGATGTTTTTTGGCTTATTCCCTATTATGCTTGTTTACTCTGCTCAATGGGGAGAACGCTTTCAGTGTCCGATAGCATCCGTCAATTTCAATCTCTAAGTGATGGTGAGAGTTTAGTTTCTGAAGGAGGAGCTTTTGAGTTGGGTTTCTTTAGTCCAGGAAGTTCCACGGATCGGTACTTGGGCATTTGGTATAAGAATATTCCTGTCAGGACTGTTGTTTGGGTTGCAAATAGGAAAACCCCAGTTAAAGATCTTACTGGAAAATTGACGATAAACAGCACAGGCAGTATCATGGTTACCAGTAGGACTAGTGGTGATATTTGGTCAACATATTCTATCAAGGCACCTCAGGCACCTGTTTTACAGCTTTTAAATTCTGGGAATCTTATCCTAAGAGATGAGAAGGGTAGTAACTCAGATGTCTATCTGTGGCAGAGCTTTGATTACCCCTCAGATACGTTGTTACCTGGAATGAAACTTGGATGGGATTTACGATCTGGTATTAATAGGCGGCTCTCTTCTTGGAGGAACTTAGATGACCCCTCCCCTGGAGAACTAAGTACTGGGATAGAGCTCCATGAATATCCCCAGGCAGTTATATTGAAGGGCTCCAGGAAGTACTTCCGTGGTGGTCCATGGACTAGAGAGCAATTTAGTGGTGCTCCTGAATTAAGGGTGAATCCGGTATTTGACTACAGCTTTATATCTAACAAAGATGAAGTGTACTACACCTACCAACTGAAGAACAAGTCTGTCATTTCAAGGTTGGTCTTGAATGATACAAGCTCTTCTCGACAGCGGTATGTGTGGGTGGCGGCTGATCAATCCTGGAGGCTCTATTCATCAGTGCCACGTGATTATTGTGACACTTATGGCCTTTGTGGTGCGAATGGAGTTTGTATAATTAGTGACTCGCCTGTTTGTCAATGCTTGGAAGGTTTTGTTCCAAAATCACTAGAAAGGTGGAATTCAATGGACTGGTCAGAGGGATGCGTCCTCAGCAAACCGTTGAGCTGCCAGAGTAAGGATGTGTTTGTCAAATTTCCTCACCTGAAACTGCCAGATACTGCCAACTCTCGGGTAAATGGTACTACGAATATTAAAGATTGCAGGGAAGCATGCTTGAAAAATTGCTCGTGTATGGCTTACTCAAACTCAAATACTAGAGGACAAGGAATGGGATGTGTCCTTTGGTTCGGTGATCTGATTGATATTCGGCAAATTCCAAATGGTGGCCAGGACCTCTATATACGGATTCAGGCTTCAGGACAAGGTGCTTCTTTAATTTTAGGAAGCATGCTTTCATATTGGTTTCAAACAAATAAAGATTATACCATTCTTAGGTCTCATGTCAATCTGTTACTACTATCTTTTTGCTGATAGCAATTGCTTTTTCTTTAACAGCTAAAAGGCGTGTGGTTAAAGCAGTCTTAATTAGTCTAATCACAGGGGCCATGCTTTCTGGGACAGTTTTCTTCTGCTACTATCTTTCGTGGAGGAGGAAGAAGGACAAAGGTGTGTGTGCACCACAACTAATTCAGAATGTGTTGTTTAACTCTAAAATGTAGCAAATTGGTTGATACTCTAGAGGGAGTCATGATGACTGTATTCCTCAGACTGCTGCAATCTATTTTACCCCCATGAGTTGCAGAATATTACGTTTCTTCTAATTCCGCCAACTGTTAATTTAATAATATGCAGTTCCTTATCTTATTTTATCCTGGAATACTTTTAATGTGTGATGCTTGACCTCTGAATATAATTGGTTATATTCCACTGACCGTTTAAGAGAGTTGTCGGATGACAAACTTTATGTATTGTTGTTGGGTATTTCACTGTTTTAGGTCTTCGTTTAGCATTCATTTTGTACCTATTTTCTTTTCCTATCTGGTAGATATGCATCTTCAATATATCTCTTCAGTTAATGGTACTTCAATGAAACACAATCCATGTTTGCAGCAACTTGATACTTGCTTGGGCTCATTAGATTCTTTCGGAAGTAAACTTTTTCCCCTCTTCATTTGCTTATTTGTTTTCTTTGATCTGATTGCTGTAGCTGTCAGGTTCATATCATTATCAGTAGAATACTTTCTCTTTTTTTTTTGAACTTTTTTGTTTCATAGTAGGTCTAGAACATGTTGATGGGGTTTGCGTGCTTATTTTTTTTTGAAGTTTCTTAGACAGTACCCCTATTCTAGAATATGAATGATATTAATATTCGCCATCTTGATAACAGGGATAGGTGGACAAGATCGCACCAGTGAAGGGCGAAAAAATGACCCAGAGCTACCATTCTTTGACTTAGCAACTGTAGCTCGTGCTACTGATAATTTCTCACCAAGCAACAAGCTTGGTGAAGGAGGATTTGGGCCTGTTTACAAGGTAATCTTCAATACTTGAGAGTTCTGCCTTTATGAAGCAGAGGAGAATCTTCTTGTTCTGGTGGAGGGGGATAGGGGGAGAAGGAGCAGAAATATGGAAAGAAACAAATGGAAGAAGAACAGGAGATGTAATTATAACACGGTGTTAGTTCTCACAAATGTTTTCATAATTATCATTTCTTTATGCTAATTGTCATTTTTATCTTTTATCTTCATTGGTCTGCGTGTAGAAGATGCAAAAGTATTCTGATTTCAGAAACAAAAAAAATGTTTACACCTAAATCAAGGGTTGAAGTAGAGATGGACGTGTGTGATAATGTTAGGTGGTGGTTGTTGGTTGCTTCAACTGATGGTTTCCACGCTTTCTTCAGATAACTCCTCGTGAAACATTGGTTTTCGAAATTGGTAGGGGTCTCCTAGCTGAAATTAGAATTTGTCTAGTTAGTTCTCTCTTTCAAGTTTTAAATCTCCAGTCTCTGTAGATAGGTCTGCCTGTCCTTTCCCGTGGACCACAAAATTTCTGGAGAACAGAATATCCTGATTTTGTACCTGGCTTATGAGCTTTCTCGGGTTTGTGACTCTCAGGGAACACTAGAAGATGGACAGGAAATCGCTGTGAAGAGGCTTTCCAAGAGTTCTGGACAAGGATTGAATGAATTCAAAAATGAAGTAACGCTGATAGCAAAACTTCAGCACCGAAATCTTGTAAAGCTTGTTGGAAGTTGTATTGATGATGAAGAAAAGATGTTGATCTATGAATACATGGCTAACGGGAGCTTGGATTCTTTTGTTTTTGGTTTGTATCTTTAGGGAAGAGCTTCTTTATTTATCCCGTTAACACTGAATTGGAGTTTCCATTAAGAGAATCGGACTAACTTAACTCTGAACCGCCAGATCAAACAAGGCGGGAACAATTGGGCTGGTCAAAGTTCTTCCAGATCATCGATGGAATTGCACGTGGTCTTCTCTACCTTCACCAGGATTCAAGGCTGAGAATTATTCACAGAGATTTGAAAACAAGTAATGTGTTGCTTGATGCTGAGCTGAATCCGAAGATTTCAGACTTTGGTTTAGCAAGAACTTTTCAAGGAGATCAGTGTAGAGACAGCACGAAAAGAGTTGTTGGAACTTAGTAAGTTTAAACAGGTCGTAAATTATATCATCTATGCATCCATATCTGTCTTGTTAATTTTAGTCGCTGATCATTTGCAGTGGCTATATGGCTCCAGAATATGCGCTCTATGGTCTATTTTCAGTAAAATCTGATGTTTTCAGTTTCGGTGTGTTATTATTGGAGATAGTACGCGGACAGAAGAATGGATGCATTCATCATCCACACCAACATCACAATCTTATAGGATACGTAAGATTTGAAGAAATCCCCGTTTCTTCTTGTTTGAATAATTCATGAGCAGGACTTCAAATGCATGCAAATTGTATATTTCCGTCTTCCCTTTTCAGGCATGGAGATTGTGGATTGAAGGGAGACCCCTTCAATTAGCTGATCCCTCCTGTGAGGACTCGAGTTCTATGTCAGATATATTGAGGTGCATTCACGTCAGTATGTTATGCGTCCAGCAGAATCCAGATGACAGACCGGATATGTCAACCGTGGTTCTGATGTTGAACGGAGAGAGTTCACTACCACAACCAAAACAGCCTGGATTCCTGATTGATGTGATACCAAGTGAGTTTACTGGTAGCAGGCCTGATTCTTGCACTGCAAATGGAATTACGTTTTCGTCTTTTGAGGCTCGTTAGGCTGACCTCTAAATACATCCTCCATTTAGAGTCACCATTATCCTTGGCTTAAATGAAGCAACACGGACAGTGAAGATTCATATGACCGACCTTGTATTCTTTGGGATTGACGCGTAGTTGATGTTTATTGTTCTTGGTTTTCATTGTGCATTTGAGATTTAGTAATGTGAAACAAAGGAAGACCAGCATTTTTGGACCCTCCTATTAATTCACAACTTAAAAGCATACAATATTTGGTTCATTTTATGTGATATGCTTATCTGTTTCGAATACATTTCTATATTGAGTAATAATTTAACTTTTGACTTCAGTCCTATTGGCTTTCAACTCCCAATTCTATCAATTAGACTTCACTCAGAATAGTTGCAGCTCTTTTTCTTGAGTTAGAGGGATAAATCTCAAAGACGAAGCGTCTTCATTAACGGATAGAGTTGGAGTACGTAGTGAGAGTCAAGGTCAAGGTTGGTTGATGAGTTCAATGGATAGAACGATCGATGTGAGGAACTTTTCCCATAGTTCTGATTCAACAATGAACACTAAATAAAGAGGCAAATTCACGAATGATTGGAGACTTATTCAGTAGGAACATTTTTTTTATTTAATAATATATTAAAAGAAGTTCATCTCTATGAGGGTTCCTAGAAAACAATCTCTCCATCTCTACGAGATAGTGATAAAGTCTGCATAATGTTGCAAGTGCAAGGCGAAAAATCATGGGGCATGTCATATATAGATACCTAAAGAATGGGAAAAAAAGTCAATTGTTTTCCCTCTTTGATCATTTTTAGTCAAACTTATCCACTCATCATGCCTTTTCTTGAATTCCCAAGTTCCAAATTTCCTTTATGTTGAAGATCTAAATTAAATTACTAACTATGATTAAGAGTTCACAATTATTCATTTTCAAGATCATTATTGTAAATCATCTAGTCTATACCATCTTTGAGCTCAAAAAAAGCTCATGTCCGTGATAAACTTATATTATGGTTTATAAAATTCTTCATTTTTTCTCTCCCATTTCGATGCACGATCATCTAATAACTTGTTTGGATGATTATTACATAGTGTTTCATAACATCATGTTGTATTATAAAACACAAGGCACGTATAAATAAAATTATTGTCGAAAGAATAGAAAATAAATAAATAAATTATTAAATAATAAATTAAAAAAATCATACTCGATAAGATAATGACAAAATTATATCAAATCAAATATTACATAAAAATGAAACTTTGTGTAGTTAGATAACAATAGCATCCTCCTACTTGAGGTTGATGATATTTTGATTAAAAAAATAAAATTCTTTAATTATAAAATACACAGTAAATGATCAAAATAATTTGTGATGGAATAGGTTAGATCTCGAGTTCAAATGATTAGAAAAACAAATTCTTATTAAGAAATAGATCTCGCAATGCCCGAATCAATCTTGCATTAACCAAATTCAATTTAATTGGGTTTTAATAGGGGTGACAAAACTAAATTCAACCTGTCCAGTTCGTCCAATCCGTTGAAGTTTGGGCGGTTATTAAACTATCCAATTATTAACACAAGTCATCTCAACCCAACTCATTTTAACCCAGTTAAAATTGACTTGATGTGCAATCCGAATTGACTTGAGAGAAATCTTGTCAAAATATTTTGAAAATACTTTTTTTAATCTGATATATTTTATATAACCATAATAAAGAAAAATATAATTTAATTAATTACTAAAATATTAAAAAGAATAAATAAAAAAGTAACACTTAATAAAAGTTAGATCGAATTGAGTCTTGACCCGCTCTCTAATTTATTATTCAATCCGTTTTGACTCAATTCATTTTGATCCAACCACATTCGAATTAGATCGAGTCTTTGACTTGTTTTATTATCTTTAACTCATAATAACCGTTCAAATTTAACCCAACTCGCCTAATTGACACCCATAGATTTTAACAACTCCAATGTAATCCAATCCTTTCATAGTTATTTTATTTGAATTTTTCGCTTGATGTAAATATTGAGCTTGATTAATTTGAATTCACACTGTTTCCTACCATTTATTTTATTTATTATTTTACTATAAATGAAAAAAGAAAAGACACTTGTGGTTCTACAACTCTTCTCTCAAATCTTCCTTCTCCAAATCGAAAATGGCTACCAAAGTTTACATAGTGTAAGTAATTAATTTTTCTTTCTATCTTTTTTTTTTGGTCTTGGAATTTCATGCTGTTTATTGGGAAAATAAATTGATGATAATTTTGTTTGCCTTATTAATTTTTGTATTTTTAATCGGATGAATTTTAGTGTTATTTAGTTGATTCGTTTTTCTTTTTTGGTTAAATTCAATTTATCACCGATTTAGCGTTAATGATGTTGATTATATGCAATTCATTGATGTGTGATTTAGTGTGTTTATTGAAGGATCAGATTTTTAGCTTAGCTGTTGTTGCTTAATTTGTGTAAATTTTTTGATGGATACAGTGAGATGATAAATTTGTGCATTGAATTGATTTTGATTTTGATTTTTTTAAAAATAAATCATAGTTGTTGATATTATGGGTGGATGTAGTATTTTGAGTAGTAGATGGGGTTGCACTCTGTGCCTCAGCTTGAAATTGTATGTAAAGTTGTGGATCGGGTATTTAGACGTTGTGGGTTTTGAGTTTAGAGTGTGTGTTTTGGAGGATCGGAGATTTAGATGTTGGAGTTTTGAGTTTAGAGTGCGTGTTTGGAGGATCGGGGATTTAGACGTTGAGGATTTTGAGTTTAGAGTGTGCATTTTGGAGGATCAGAGATTTAGATGTTGAGGATTTTGAGTTTAGAGTGTGTGCTTTGGAGGATCGGAGATTTAGATGTTGAGGATTTTGAGTTTAGAGTGTGTGTTTTGGAGGATCCGGGATTTTAGACATTGTGGGTTTTGAGTTTAGAGTGTGTGTTTTGGAGGATCTGGGATTTTAGACGTTGTAGGTTCTTGAGTTTAGAGAGTGTGGTCTGAAGGATCGTGACATCCAGGATTTAGACATTGTGGATTCTGAGTTCATAGCGTGGGCTTTGGACGATCTGTGATTTGAGATGTAGTTGGTTCTTGAGAGGGTGTGGGTTATGCAGGATCTGGATTTAGCCGTTGTGTGTTTTGAGTTCAGAGTGTGGGTTCGGTAGGATAGGGAATTTAGACATCATGGGTCCCAGAGGAACCAGGATTTGAAAGTTTGGGGTTCTGAGTTAAGAGTGTGGGTTCTGAAGTATAAATTTAGCTCTATCTAAACTTGTTTTCCACATATACATATTGGGTTCAAAAGGCATAGTTTATGCTGAACCCGTATAAGTGTTCTGGATCCGCTAATGGTTATATAAAGTTAAACAGAAAAACAAAAATAGTATATGATAAGCTCCATCACTGCCACAATGTAATCTTAGAAAGCCTGGCTGTTGCTTGACATCCAAATGGTGAATCCACAAAAACCTAGAATATGGAAGAAGAAACTGGAAATTGTTAAATTTATAGACGAAGTCATGTGAAGTTAGATTAGTCAGATAGCTACCACTATTTTGGTAATAGGTGTAAATCCGAGATTTAAAACCGTCTTGAATCTAATAGGTGTAATCATCTTCCGACTGTGTATTCCATTCTAATCCTAATGGAATCGGATTCATATTAGTTCTTTGGAAGTTTATTCATGCACTCCTCGAGATATGCCTTGTATCAAAGAGGATCCAGCTATAGTAAATGTTACAGCGACGTGGTACTGTAATAATGTCCATTTGTTACAAAGTTTAGAGCCTAAGTTTGTCATCTTAGCTAGAGTTGCTGGGAGGGTAGAGTAAGAAAATAGAGATGAATAGCATTTGCAACTAATATATGAAGTTCGAATGAAAGCTTTGATGCAATTCAATTTGACAGAATAATAAGCATCCGGAGGACAGAACGAAGTTTAATCTGATTGGAAGAGGGAAAGATTGCTATCTTCTTAAAATTTAGAGTAATATGAGCTACTACACGCTTTTTATTTCTCATCCATTGTATTGTGATAGCTGACATGTTATTTTACCAACAGATATTATTCAATGTATGGTCATGTGGAGAAACTGGCAGAAGAGATAAAGAAAGGGGCAGCATCTGTTGAAGGAGTTGAAGCTAAATTGTGGCAAGTAGGTGTTGCTTTGTCTTATCATATCGTTCTATTTGGAACAGAAAATGTACATTAATCTAATCTGGAAAAAGTATCTTCAAGTCGCTATTTACAAATAATGAGCCAGGAAGTACAAGATGTTAGTAATCTTAGTTATCGCGTTGTTTTACTTACTGCTTGACAACTCTATAGAGGTCTTTTTCCAAGTTGATTCCATGTTAAAAAGAACCATTTTTGACACTTGTTTGGACCATTTCCCCTTGTTTTAGAGTGCCATTAGAAAGAAGGGTATTTTTGATCCATTTTGCTTGTTGGAGGGCATTTTTGGGCCAAAAATGTAACGGTAAAAACAACGGAGGGTATAGTTGGTCCTTTTCCCTTGATTTGAAATCTAAAGGGGGAGTAAGAGAATCAGTTAAATTTGACTAGCTTTAAATCATCCTCCTTTAGTATAATTGTTTTGCTATTGGAAGGTGCAATGTTGCCGGAGCTTAACTCAGCAGGGCTCAGAGTTTAGCTCGTTTCTTCTATATATAACTATAATGGCATAATCTTGTTGTGTGAAAGTTATTTTAATAGAACTCCACAAACCTGTCAGACTAGTTCTTCTTGAGTGGCTGTGGACAGGCTGTTTCGCCGAACCATGTAAATCTGATCTCTGTTGCGTGCTCTCTCTCTCAATCACTGATCTGTCCTAACAACATAGATCCTTACTTATGTGGTCTGGAAAAGAAAAGTTTTCTCAACTTGCACGAAACTAAAGGGTTGTGCTGAATGTAAATCGTAATTTAGTAAACTAAATTGGTGTAGGCTGATGAAGTAACCATTTGTCTCCGCTAAGTTTCATTCTTCCGACTCTGTTTCATACTTATTTTTGGTTGAAGTTGTTTCTATTTGCTTGTTTTCTCCATTTTCCGCCAGTGGCAGTAACGAATTGAACAATAAGTAAACAAACATAGGAACTAGGGAAAGCTTAGAAGTCCAGTGCCAGCATTAAAGCGACACAGAACTACAATGAAGTGGCCTATGCAAGTCTTTACCTAGTGTCTGTGCAAATACAAAGTTGGTCATCAAACTTAGAATATGCTTGTTCTTGATTTTTGAATATTGCTCTCTTTCATGTAAATAATGCAACTGGATCATTCTCAATGTCCTATTTGGACATTGCAAAACGAGTTATACCATCAGATAAAATAGGTCAGATATTAATTAGACGTATCTTTGCTGTTTTTTGAAAATACCATGTCATTTTCGCTGGAGTCTGTAGTTTTGTACATTGCTTGATCATATTCTTCTGTTAATGAAACATACCATAATGTGGTACAGGTACCTGAAACACTTTCGGAAGAGGTGCTAGCGAAAATGAGTGCGCCTCCAAAGAGTGATGTGCCTATTATAACACCTCAAGAACTTGCTGAAGCTGATGGTTTCGTTTTTGGATTCCCTACAAGGTTCGGAATGATGTCTGCTCAGTTCAAAGCATTCCTTGATGCAACTGGAGGTCTATGGAGAACACAACAACTAGCTGGCAAGCCTGCAGGCATATTTTATAGCACTGGATCCCAAGGCGGTGGGCAAGAAACAACACCGTATGATCTTATTTCACATAAATTCATACGACTATACATGATAACTGTCCTCCTCTTCCTTGGTATTGTTTTTAACCCGAGGTATATCGTAGGTTGACTGCTATAACTCAGCTTGTTCACCATGGGATGATCTTTGTACCTATCGGATACACATTCGGTGCTGGCATGTTTGAAATGGAAAACGTGAAAGGAGGAAGCCCATATGGCGCGGGAACATTCGCTGGTGATGGATCCAGACAGCCATCTGAGCTTGAATTGCAGCAGGCACATCACCAAGGTAAATACATCGCCGCCATCGCCAAGAAACTCAAGGGTGCAGCCTAATTTCTCTTGCAAAGATATTCTTCTCATTCACAAATTTCTTCAAAATACATAATTCATATCTGTGATTGTCAAAAGTAATTGAGTATTGAATCTGTATGTATCTGATTCAACAGTAATTGAATGTGTCAAAAGTACCATATTTATGTTTAATGGTTGCAAATACCACACAACTTGAATCTTGTTTATAGTGAGTGAATGATTATATCTTCATTTTGTTTGTCTTGTAAAATTGTTGATAAGTTACTTTAGATTAACCTGTCCTTTAATTTGGTCTCAGCTAGTATTTATGTCTTTTAATTTTAGATGTAAATAAGTGGATATTTAAACTTGTATAAAATTGAACAAGTAGAAACAGACATCCTATATGTGATATATATATACTTCAACTGATTTGTATTATGTCATGTAAGACTTGTATGTTTATTAGTTTAACTTTATATAAGTTTAAGTGTTTATTTATGTACATCTAAAGTTAGAAGACATATATGTCAGCTGAGGCAAATACGTTTATGTATTATACCAATTAAATTCTTTGTATGTTGGCTTTAAGATTATACAAACTATTAAGAATAGTAAAAATGAGATAATTACCTTTTTGAGTTGTTGTTTTTGTAAAATATTTACTGCATTTAAATGTACTACTTTTTTTGTCTAGATAGATCATATTTAAAAAAAATATTTATAGCAATTGTATTATGTATTAAAAAGTGAATTATATAAGTATTATAATTGTTTTGGTAAAAAAAAACTGCAGGATATATTAAAATGAATTATGCAATTAATATTGATCTATTACACTATGCAGAAAGGTAATTTGCTTGCAATATAGATGTATTATAAGTGTCTTAAAGTGTACTCTTTCTGTTAGCTTTTATTTTTCACTATTTGACTTTTCGATATCAACTTGACTAAACTTCAAAGCTAAATTAGATTAGTTAAATTTAATATTACATACAGTTTATGGTTGAAAACTATATGAAAATATTGTAAGTTGCAATCCTTCTCATTTTAATATGATAAAAAATTACATCTTAAAATGTTCGTCAAATTTCATATAGCTTGACCTCGATAAATGAAATAATAACAAATAAAAGTGAATGGTGGAAGTATTAGGTTTATTTGATTTTAAAAAATTTGCATTATGTACTAAAAAGAAAATTATATATGCAATATAGATATATTAAAATTATATAATTATAAATGATAAATATTTTCTAAATATGATATATTTAAGTAAGTTTTCTAGCAAAATTTAGGCAGGACGACAAGTTTTAGGCTCGTTATGAATCTTTAGCAACCATTTGAAAAATATATATTTAAATGTGAAAATAACTTATGGGCAAAAATACCCTACTTAAAAAATACGAAAAAACTTATAAAGATTTAAATTCCATGACTTTCTTCTTCCGTCAGGTATATTAAAAATAATAATTTTAAATTAATTATTAATATAAATAATTAAGAAGCACTTAGTTATTTTTCTCGACTCTACCCGTAGTAATTAATTCATTATTAAATTTGAAAAACTCCTATTACTATAATTTTTAAAAGTACCAACTATTTTAATAGGACTATATTAGTCAAATTGCACCTCTTATTACATTTTTCTTAAGAATTGCGTCAAATCTCATGCTGATAACTATAATAAGACGGAGGGAGTAGTGTTTATCGAAATTGTTCCGTGTTTTAGTTGGAGATATTTTTGTCAAAAACTAATTTCATTTTAATTTATTTATCATATTTTTTTTTTGAGTTGATGATCTTCTGAGAAAAATCTCTGTATGGTAATGTTTGCATATATTTCACCCTCCCTAGATTCCACTTGTGGAATTTCACTAGATATGTTGTTACTGTTACTTTTCCTTTTTGTTCGTTTAAAAAAATATTCCTCCCCTAATTTGACAATTTTTTAATTCTTATATCCCACTTAACATGTTTAAGACCAGATGATTTAAAGATATTTTGATATGTTACATATATCTTTAATTTAAGATCATAAAACATTCCTTAACTTTTTGAAGAAGGGTTCTATTCGATGAAGAGTTCCCTAGCTAGAGGGTTCTTCACTGAGAATGAATAAATGAATGAAAGAAATTGTGGAATGTAATTTAATTTTTTTTACATACTTTATTTATTTGTCTATTCCTTTATTTTATTTATTTATGTATGTACTATTTATTTATTTATATATTTTATTTTTTTTAATTTTTTTTATTATTTTTGTAATCATATCTAGTTCTTCTCTGCTTTGGGTTTTGAGATGAGGGTTTACAGGAAATAGCCTCTCTCTACCTTTATGTGGGTAGCGGTAAGGTCTGCGGACATTACACCCTCCCCAGACCCCAATTATGAGATTATACTGGGTATGTTGTTGTTGTTGTAAATTTGATATTTAAATAAATTGAAACGGATGGAATAATAACTTTAACTAAGATAACAAAAGTTTAAAATGGCTAATTACCTACTTCAAAATCAATCATGAAGATCATAGAAAGTGAGGATTTTTGTGGAATACAGTAAGCCATATATTCCTAGCCTTTTTAATTTTCTACATATATATAATCAACTTTCATCATGATGATAATGACCCTTTACTAATATCAAAGTAAAACCCTAAATTAATCATTAAAGAGAAGACCTTATACAATTACAAATTTCATAAATAATAAATTTATATATCAAGAAACAAGTATATGTGTTGTGATGATGTCTTAATGAGGTGATCCTCATGAAACAAAAAATAATAATTATAAGCATTCGCTATTTATATTGAAATTTAACTAAATTTAATTTCGTGCACCATGTAAAGTTTTTTCTTAAGGCAGTAACAACAATAATATTACTAAATGTCTCAAGGCTCCTGCCCATTGCGGGGTAAGGAGCGTCGAATGTATGCAGTCTGATCCCTATGTTTAAAACATAGTGCGACTGTTTCCGGATGACCCATGATGAGCGTCGAAAGTTGCATTGACTAACTGCTACTTCACAATTAAAAGAAACTCAGACAGTTGAAAGAATCATTTTGCTTTATTTCATCATACCCCAAAGCTAAAAAATAGTGAATCTTAAGGCAGCAGTTCCAATAAAATAATTTTCGTTCTCAGAAACTCGAGCCTAAGACGACATCTATGATTAGGGATAGAGGGATATATACCAACTATCTTGCGCGAACTCATATTAATGACCAGAAAAAGGTACAACTCCTTATGTTTTATTTTATATGATACTATCATTTCTTGAAAATAATAATAAAAAAATTCTTCTTGTTATTTGTAAATATTATTTTAACATTTTGGCTATCAATAAACTATTATGACATAGAAATATTTTTACGTATTTTAAGTGTACAAAATTTATTTATTTATTTATTTTACAGATTTTACGTTTGACTTCGCACCGACTATTTTTACAATATTAGACAACCCAACCATTTATTAATGGTTGTCTTTATCATTGGGGAAAGCTAAGTTTACCATTCTTCAAGTCTTTTAGAAATCTGACCAAACATTTTCTAAGTCCAAATTTTTCTTTCCACTATTTTTCTCATCATAAATTTTTTGACATATAATTTATCATTTTTTATAGCGTTTGTATATTTTGTTATATAATTCGTGTAAAAGATTTGCATAATTCGCTATATAATTCGCAGTGTTTATATATTTCGTTATACAATTTGATTCATGCACAACTTTTGTATAATCATACACAAACTTTTGTATAAATTGTGCAAATTATAAAAAACTCAAACTATAATTATATCTAGGTGTTTGTCGCAAGCGTAATAAATTCAAACTATAGTTATGTTAGCTAATTAACTAGTGTATGTTTGTTTATCTATATAATTTTTTCTTTAAAATATCTTGGTATTCTGAGCTTTATACTTATACTTAAACTATCAGATGTGTGAGTTTCGTACCAAACTATCACCGAATGTTTATTAAAACACACCTCAGCTATCAGTTGTTCATGTTTTCTACATGAAATATTGCCATAGTTCTGATAAAAAAGTGAACAATCAATAATTAAAATATATTTCGATAAATATTTAATGTTAATTCATGTATGAAGCTAAAAAATTTGAGATACTTTATGAGATTTCTCATTAAACATAAAAAAAAGGCATTCCCTCTGACTTTTAAGGGAGAAAAATATTTGCAAAACCCAATCTTAATAAATTTGATGATTAAAAAACTCTCCACTATAGTAGATATTAAATTGTCAAATCAATTTTGAAGTACTTAATGATCTGAAAACATATTGGCCTTCCTTTTACTTAGCAAAGTCAAATAAATATTCTTTTTATCTTTAATGAGATTTTAAATTTAAATTTTGAATTTTGAATCGTCTTTAATAGACAATGTCTAAATAAAATAAGAAGTAGTAAAAGAAGAAAAAGTATTAGTAAGTGTTGGAGGTGAAAACAAAATCCCACATTAATAGAAATTAAAAAGATTGGGAAGAGTACATATATAATGCGGATTTGATCTAAATCAGACAATTGTGCATCATGGTACGAGAATATTTGAACCGACTTAGCTAAATAATTGATATTAAAGCTAATGGTTTAATGAGACGAACACGCATATGACACAATTACAATGTGAGATTCAATTAACTACCTTTATGAGTTTTGATAACCATAATGGTCAAGTCGAGAGTTTGAAAACGATTTCTATATCTTAACGAATTAGAGATAAGGTATAGTATATATATACTTTTTTTCGTTTGTGTCTCACTCGTAAAATACACTGAGTATCTTCAAGAATATTTTTGAACTGACTTAATCCAAAATCAAATTTTATCAATAGCATATATTAGTAGGTCATGATTTATTCATCATACCCTCATTTTTAAACCCAACTAATAGTCTGTTTGATCGAACTTATGAAATTCTGCGTTTTGATTTTTATAAGTGCCTTAATTCACGTGCAAACACAATTCTACCTTAAATTTAAAAAAAAATTGAAAAAATTAATTAAATATTTTTTCGTTAAAACTAAAAATAAAAAATTAAATAAATGTTGGAGTCTCTATCAGGCTCTGACTCTTAGGTCTTCATAGTGGGGCCCAATAATAGAAATTAAGCATGATACCGTGTGGGCTCCATCTTTGACTTTTAAATTTCAAATCCTAAAGTCAAAATATGTAATTCTAATATTTAAAAAATAAATAAATTAGATATTGAGGTATTAACACGATAATAATAGTAAAGGTTTTTATTTTATAGGGAACAGATCGATGAGGACGAATCAAACACGATTGTCAGATTCTTCTAGATCGATAAATTTGAAGAGAAGCACATGTGATATCTTAGACAAATCTTACGTTAAAATAAGAGAGGAAGGTGAAAAGTTTTAGAAGATATATCATAAATTGACATAGTCCACACACTTTTGAGGCTTTGTGTAGTGTAGTGATAAATTTATGTTCTAAGTCCAAAACGTACAATATGAATTAAGCACGATTGATAGAATTTTAGGTTGATAAGCTTTTGATTCATGGACGAAGTCAGAATTTTCAATAAGAAATGTCAATGTGTGTATGTGTGTGTGTATATTCACAAAGTAATCAAGGGATATCGATATATAGTTTACATTATTTATTTTTTACCTAACTATATAGTGTAATTTTCTAATAAAATGGTGTATGTTGAAGAGTTAGGAATTAGAGTCTCAATTGATTGGCATCGCCCTTCACTCCAAAATTCCTCAAAGAAAGCAAGCAGCAAGTCAGTCTGTGCATAGCATACTCTCTCAGTTCTTCTCCTTTTACGACCGGTCGAAGGGGAAGGAAGAGGGGCTTTTCTTTGCTAAACTTTTCATCGAGAGATGCGGCCTTGTCTCTATGTCTTTTTGCCTATCTTACTCTTTCTCAAGGGACAGATGTTGACATTAATGATATTTTCTTCGATCATGATTTTTTTCAAATGCTTTTATATTTGAAATTAATCCCCAAAATGTGTGGTACATACACCGATAATAATATAACTTTTAATTTGTGATAGGAGGTTAGTTATTATTTTAACGAAGCATCAATTAGTATTTATCAAGAAAAACTTATAATTAATTAATGAATGGCTTAATTGTCTAAATATTTTGTGCACCATCTTTATATAAAATTTAATCTCTTTTATAAATTAAAGTATAATTTATATGTAGTGATAGAACAAAAAAAATTATAGTTTTAGATTTTTGAAAAAATACTTAAAGATGAATAAAATTTTATAATAAAAATAAAATAAATTATGTAACATCAGACAATATGTTATGTGGATATGACTTGTAAGCAATTGTCTTCAAATATCAATGGTATATTGACTCAATGGTCTGTTGGAAAGTCTATTTGGAATTGTTATTATTTTTTTCCTTTTTTATTTGACGTTCGATGTTCGTTTTGGGGATCGATTAGTATAAATTCGTATTTAGACGTTTTATTTTGAAAGTAAGTACTTTGTTTTTAATCAAAAGCAACTCTATGTATATCCAAAGTTTAAATGTGTATTACCTGAATAAGAATGAAAAAGTATTTACGATTCCATCACAATTTTTTTCTATCTTGAAATTACTAGCTTTTCATGAAACCGCCCCAAATATTCTTGATATTGGAGAAAATAACAAAAAAGAGTTAAAAATAGGTTAAAAAAACCAAGACTTCCATTGTGTATTTTAAAAATATATGTGTTTAAATTATATATAAAGTAGAGTCAGAATTTAAATTTTAGAATGATGGCTATTTACTAGTAGCTCATGAGTTTTAAATTTAAAATATTTTTTTTATATATACATATAATAAAAAAAACTAATACAATTATATATTTAAACAAAAATCACTAAATTTGATCGAAGCATGTATATGAAGTTATCTGCATTTTTCACATTACCTTTATATTTATAATTAATTATATATATACACTTTTCTCATATCGTCTTAATTTCAAGATTACAGATTCTATGTTTATATATCATACAAACAACAACAACAAA
>JAOTQR010000002.1:1285496-1303286 GCA_025774065.1 Solanum ossicruentum | reverse complement strand
AATTAGGTGGCGACTCTATTCTTTTTCGAGAATTGATTTTTCTCAAATTAATTGAGTTTAAATTGATTTTTGATTTTTGAACAATTTTCAATTTTTCAATAAGAAGCCATTTTTATGATAACAATGAATTTTGGATAACATTGAAAAATTGTAACTGCTTTTTATTAAAATCATTAATTTTAGAAATATAATAAATTTAAAAGTAAATTAATCAACAGCTGACATGTCAATAGCTGTACTAACCATTTAATTAATCGCCACGAGTCAAATACTGACAATTTTAGAGTAGTTACCAAAATAAAATAATATCTTTTTTTTTTCTAAAATACACTACCAATAATAAGATAATATTTTTTAATCTGAAATATTCCATAAAATTTGTATGGCTATAAAAATCTGTCGTTAAGGATAAAATACGAAGTTTAAAGTTAAATCAAAGTTATTTAGTTCGAGCTATAAAATAAAAAAAAACTTGTTGGGAATTTGTGAAGTCAAATATTTTTCGAGCTCTAATATAGGTACCGAATATCGGATGGGAATTCAATTTTCATCCCAATGAGGGATTTGCCAATGTGAATTCAAATTTAATCAGGCCTCAGTGCGAGTTAAAAGAAGTGAAAAATATGAAATTTGAAGAAAATAATACAACGAAAACATACTCAATATAGTAAAGTCACGACCAACCTTTTCTTTAGTAATCTTACGACCAACAGAACGTCTTCCATTATACAACAACAACATTACCCCAATGCCTCAAAGACTCCCGCCCATTGCAGGGTAAGGGGGGTCGGATGTACGCAGCCTGACCCCTATGTTTAAAGACATAGTGCGACTGTTTCCGGATGACCTATGATGAGCGTCGAAAGTTACATTGATTAACTGCTACTTCACAATTGAAAGAAGCGTAGACAATTTAAAGAGTCATATTGCTTTATTCCATCATACCCAAAGCCAAAAAATAGTGAATCTTTGGCTCTATCCGAGATGGATGGAAATATATGAATTTATTAAAATATATGAAACACAACGGGATAATGTCAGGAAAGTAACATGTGTATAAAAAATGAAACCACATTAAACAGATGGGAAATATTATAATTGCAACTCTTGATAATTATATGATGATCAAAGCCATGTTGTTATTATTTTTTTCCCCATGTTGATTTGTTCATTTCTTTTCAAAGGTCAATATAATGTTGTATGGCTTTAGTCTACTGGTAAGAGCACAACGCATCGATGTATGAAGGTCACTGAAACATATTTTTTTGAACTATCAGAGACAAGTTTCCGAAAGGCCATACCTGAGGCATCAAACAGCCTGATGAAGGCCACTGGTGGTAGTATCGCGGAGGAAAACAAGAAGGTTCTTCAGTTCATTGAAGAGGTCACGACCAACGTTGATGAGATCCAAAAGAGTGTTCTTGCTGAAATCCTCTCGCGAAATGCCAACGTTGAGTACTTGCAGCGATATGATCTCAATGGTCACACTGACAGAGAGACATTCAAGAAGGTGATCCCTGTCATCACGTACGAAGATATTCAGCCTGATATAAACCGTATAGCCAATGGTGATACGTCTCCAATCTTTTGTTCCCAACCCATCTCTGAATTCTTGACAAGGTATGTCCTTTCAAAATGTGCATCTCAGTCTCAATAGTGTACTATTATAAAGAAGAAAGTTCACACTCTTTGTATTATGTACAGTTCTGGGACGTCTGGAGGGGAGAGAAAATTGATACCAACAACCCAAGAAGATTTTGGGAGGAGATTTCAGCTTCGCCGCCTTGTGATGCCTGTGATAAGCCAATATGTTCCGGATTTGGAGAAGGGCAAAGGAATGTATTTCTGGTCCATAAAGTCAGAAGCCAAGTCCCCAGGAGGACTACCAGCTCGCCCCGTTTTAACAAGTATGTATAAGAGTTCTTATTTCAACAACGGCTGTATTAGCCCCTATGCAAACTACACGAGTCCAGCTGAAACCATTCTCTGCCTAGACTCTTACCAAAACATGTACTCCCAAATGCTTTGTGGTCTCTATCAATGCAAAGAAGTCCTTAGGGTCGGGTCATACTTCGCATCCAGCTTCATCCGTGCCATCCGGTTCCTAGAAAAACACTGGTCACTACTATGTAACGATATCCGAACAGGAACCATTAACAAACAAATCACTGATCCTTCAGTGAGAGATGCTGTGATGAAAATCCTCAAACCTGACCCGGAGTTGGCTGATTTCATCAAGGCTGAATGCAGTAAAGATTCATGGCAAGGCATCATCGGTAGGTTGTGGCCTAATACCAATTATGTGGATGCTATTCTAACAGGAAGCATGTCACAGTATGTACCTGCCCTTGAATATTACAGCAACGGCATCCCTCTAGTCTCTAACTTATATGCTTCCTCGGAATGCTCCTTTGGAATCAACTTGAACCCCTTTTGTAATCCCAGAGAAGTCTCTTACACCCTTATTCCCACGATGTGCTACTTTGAGTTCTCGCCAATTCAACGAGACAATGGAGTCATCAATTCTATCTCCGAACAAAATCAATTGGTCGATTTGGCTGATGTCAAGATTGGCCAGGAGTACGAGCTTGTTGTTACCACATATTCAGGTACTTCCAAATTCCAAACAAAAATCTTGACTCATAACGTGTCTGCTAGTGCTCAGCTTTGCTTGAACTTGTGACATTTCAGGACTCTATAGATACAGGGTGGGTGATGTGCTTCAAGTTACTGGATACAAGAACAACGCACCTCAATTCAACTTTGTACGTCGGGGAAATGTAATCTTGAGCATTGATTCTGACAAGACTGATGAAGCTGAGCTACAAAATGCAGTGAAAAATGCAGTGCACGACCTGCTACCATATGATGCAAATGTAACCGAGTACACCAGCTATGCCGATACTGCCACCATTCCAGGCCACTATGTCCTATTCTGGGAGCTCAATCTGAATGACACTTCCCATATTCCTCCTTCAGTCTTTGAAGATTGTTGCCTCACCATTGAAGAATCTCTAAATAGTGTCTACCGCCAGGGGCGTGCCTCTGACAAGTCCATTGGGCCTCTGGAAATCAGGATAGTGGAAATTGGGACTTTTGACAAGCTCATGGACTACAGTGTTAGCTTAGGTGCTTCCCTTGACCAATACAAGACACCCCGATGCGTGAAATTTGCACCCCTTGTTGAGCTATTGAATTCGAGGGTCGCGTCCAGACACTTCAGTCCCACAACTCCAAATTGGGTTCCTGGCCACAAGCAATGGAACAACATGAATTGAATGACTAGCATCTATTTCTTTTGTAGCTTCATTCTTCATGTAGAAAAGAACAAGTATCTTTATGGATTATTTAAGCAAAAGAATAAAAATCATCCTAGGTAACTCCTCCCTCACTTTCTTTGGGGGTATTGTAACGCACTATCCGGATGAGCAGGAAACATCTCACCAAGATAGTTTGTTGAAGAGGCAAGCTGATTCGTGTTAATACATGTACTTTGTTTACAGATTTTGTACAAAGTAGATTGATCTATTAATTCTGTCATGTCATCCAGTGGAATAAACGGGAGAAAGAGAGATGATAGGGATCATCGCTAGGTTGTGGGACGTGTCACATCCAAGGGACGTGTCACACGCCGCGACGGATAGTATGAAGGGTCGTGTCGCACGCCACGACGGATACTATGATTCGAGGGTCGTGTCGCACGCCGCGACAGATGCATGGACTAGAAGTCCCCCATGGGTCCCGAACTGTGAGACAGCGGCTGTGTATCACTAGGTCAAACATGCATCATTATACTTGACATTGCATTGCGTTGCATTACACCTCATTATCATTTATAAACATGTGAGTGCTTTTTGTGAAACTTGTGATAGATGCACTTGATCCCTGGTGTTGTTGATATATAATAGTTGGTGTGGTTATTGAGCTATGTGCTATGTACATTGTGAACTGTTAGGCTGGACTGATTTTATACAGGTTGTAGTTGTGGGGGTTTGGTTGGAGTGCTGGGGATACCTGTATTCCATATTACTTAATTTGTGTTTCGTAGTTCACTTGTTGACTACCGTGTGTTTGGTACTTACCCCTTGCTACAACAATTTTGTAGGTTGCGAACCTGGATTGTTGTGATACTCTCTACTTTCCCTGTCCGATGCTTCTTGTGGAGATTATGAGAGGTAGCTGTTTGTCATCCCAACTGACTTCTTACTCCTATTTATGATTTTGTTCTATTCTAGAGACAATATCATTTGGTACTTATATTTCCTTTCGAATCTATTGTAATACATTAGAAGCTTGTGCACGTGACAACCGGATTTTGGGGGATTTTCATTAAGTTGACTTATCATCCGCAATTGAACTCTCATTTTTTTAATTATAATTCCGCATTTAAACATTATAGTTGGAATGTAGGCTGACTTGTCTTGGTGGGAGAAGACGAGTGTCATCACGCCCCATTTTGGGTCGTGACAGTAATTCACCTCATCTTTATTAACATGGAAAGAACCATACCTGATGGTAGTATCGCGATCGCGGAGGAAAACAAAAAGCTGCTTCAGTTTATCGAAGAGACCACGACCAACGTTGATGAGGTCCAAAAGAGAGTTCTTGCTGAAATCCTCTCTCGAAATGCCAACATTGAGTACTTGCAGCGTTATGATCTCAATGGGCACACTGATAGAGAGACATTCAAGAAAATTATTCCTGTCATCACCTATGAAGATATTCAGCCTGATATCAATCGTACAGCCAATGGTGATAAGTCTCCAATCCTCTGCTCCGAACCCATCTCTGAATTCTTGACAAGGTTTAAACTTTGGAAATGTACATTTTCATCTCAATAGCATACTATTATAAAGTACACAATTCATATATCATTAAGATGTTTTCGTTCTTGCAGTTCTGGGACATCCAGAGGGGAGGTGAAATTGATGCCAAAAACTCAAGAAGCAATTCAGAAGAGATTTCAATTTCGCTGCCTTGTGATGTCTGTGATAAGCCAATCTGTTCCAGGTTCGGAGAAGGGCAAAGGAATGTATTTCTGGTGCATCAAGTCTGAAGCCAAGACCATAGGAGGATTACCAGCTCGCCCCGTTCTAACAAGTGTGCACAAGAATCCTTATTTTGAAAACAGAAGTATTAACCCTTCTGCAAACTACACTAGTCCAACTGAAACCACTCTCTGCCAAGACATTTACCAAAGCATGTACTCCCAAATGCTTTGCGGTCTCTACCAATGCAAAGAAGCCCTCAGGGTTGGCACATACTTTACGTCCAGCTTCATCCGTGCCATTCAGTAACTAAAAGAGCACTGGTCTCTACTTTGTAAGGATATACGAATGGGAACCATTAATGCCCAAATTACAGATCCGTCAGTGAGAGGGTCGGTGATGAAAATCCTCAAACCTGACCCAGAGTTAGCAGATTCCATCGAGGCTGAATGCAGTAAAGATTCATGGCAAGGGATCATCGCTAGGTTGTGGCCTAACACCAAGTATGTGGACACTATTGCAACTGGAAACATGTCGCTGTATATACCTACCCTTGATTATTACAGCAATGGCATCCCTCTTGTCTCTACCATATATGCTTCCTCGGAATGCCAGTTTGGAATCAACTTGAACCCGTTTTGTAAGCCAAGTGAAGTCTCTATGTGCTATTTTGAGTTTGCACCAATTCACAGAGACAATGGAGACATCAATTCTATTCCCAAGTCCAGATCGCTGAATGAGAAAGAACAAAATCAATTGGTCGATTTGGTTGATGTCAAGATTGTACGAGCTTGTTATTACAACATATTCAGGTAATTTCAAATGCCAAACAAAATGCTCGGACTCGTTTCGTTATTATAACTTCTCCGTCCAACAGGTCTGTTAATGCTTAGTGTTGCCTGGACATGTGTCATTTCAGGACTCTATAGATACAGGGTGGGTGATGTGCTTCGAGTTACTGGATACAAGAACAACGCACCTCAATTCAACTTTGTACGTCGGCGAAATGTAATCTTGAGCATTGATTATGGCAAGACTGATGAAGCTGAATTACAAAATGCAGTGCACAATCTGCTACCATCTGAGGCAAATGTAACTGAGAACACCAGCTATGCCGATACTGCCACCATTCCAGGCCACTATGTCCTATTCTGGGAGCTCAATCTGAATGACACTACCCATATTCCTCCTTCAGTCTTTGAAGATTGTTGCCTCACCATTGAAGAATCTCTAAATAGTGTCTACCGTGAGGGTCGTGCCACTGACAAATGCATTGGGCCTCTGGAAATCAGAATAGTGGAAATTGGGACTTTTGACAAGCCCATGGACTGCGGTGTTAGCTTAGGTGCTTCCATAGACCAATACAAGACACCTCGATGCGTGAATTCCGCACGCCTTGTTGAGCTATTTAATTCCAGGGTCGTGTCCAGCCACTTCTGCCCCACAACTCCAAATTGGGTTCTTCACCACAAGCAGTGGAAAAACATGAATTAAATGGCTAGATTCTAGTTCTTCTGTAGCTTCATTCTCTATGCAGAAAAGAACAAGTATCTTTGTGTATTATTTAAGCAAAATAATAAAACTCATCCTAGCTTGATTCTCTACAAGAGCATTACTTTGTGTCATCTATTTTGCTTAACGTGATTCAGAAGTATTACTTGGTTGGTATCACAAATGCACAGAAAAAATACATATTACAACTATAAGAATTCTGGTTTTCAAAAATTTTCTTTAAATAATTCATCTTTAATAGTCAATCAAATGACAAAAGTTAGTATGGTTTTCACTATGTCATCAGGATCCAATGTAGCATCGACCTTAAATATTCCTTCTGCTTCATCGACCTGAAGCAAATCCAGTTGGGTCTGCAAGAGATTTGCAGGCATGAAGTGCTTTCCCTCAGCTGCTCTCTTGACCAGCCGAGCGTCAAGCACTTCAGCCCCAACATCCAACAACACAAATTTAACAACACTGGCATAAGAACCTGGTTCATAGTTTGGGTCTGCAGATCTAAGGATTTCCCTGTACTGCTTTTGCAGAGCCGAGCAAGCAAGAACCAGTGTGTCATTGTCAGTTAAGCCTCTTCTCAGCGTATTCCGCAATGCTTCAAGCCATGGAACACGATCCTCCTCGGAAAGAGGGATCCCATTCTTCATCTTCTCTGTTTTAATCATGCAAATCGTCAATTAATGCACCACACCTTGGGAATATGCTCTCATTTATCAGATATGATTTGATCTAACGATTCATGATCACAGTCCGTACCTTTGTTAGACTCCGAGTGATAATCGTCCGCGTCAAGAAAGCGGGCATGAATAGCTCTTCCAAGCATCTGACCAATTGTCCTGAGTCAGCATGCATAAGAATTACTTAAAAAGTTTGAGATTGATCAGATAAACTGAAAAAACAGATAAACATCAATCACCGAGATATTTTTGCTTCAACAATCTGAGTTCTTTGTAAGGTCTAGCTTGTCTCCGCAAGCAGTTAGAAACAGATCAACACAATTCTTATGAATAACTAACGGATGTGCAATGACAGGAAGCACCAATAAACTAATCTAGTAACTAACTTGAAAACTTACGTTTTTCCAGCTCCGCTGACACCCATAAGTACAATAGCTTTTCCTGTGAGGTATGACATTACATTCTTCATATCATCCATAGCAAATGAAAGAAGAACGAGATGGAAGATGAATGCAAACCTTTGTTGGCAGGTGCCATTTTCGAAAAACTTATGAAGCAATTGACAGTGCTTGATATCGAAAGCATTAGATGATTAACCCCTTCAGATATTTCAAGGTTTTGCACATCTCTCTGATCCTAAAACACAGGAAAATATCAGCAGTACATCAAGAATTAAGATGCAGTTAAGCTGTAGCTTTCTCAAAATTGCCACAAAAATGTAGTAATATTTCATGTTAATGATAACATTAATCGACAAGTCAAAATCACAGTTCTCAAAAACATTTGAATCTGATCTTTTCAGAAAATAAAAAGAGGATAAAAGTAGCATGCTTTCAACGGATTAAGATAGTCGAAACAAACTTGGAAAAAAAATGTTTATCTTAGTAAAAACACCTTCTTGATGTAGGTTAAAACAAGAAAATATATGCAAGAAATGTTTTTTCTTTTGATAGCTATGGTGTTGGGACCATCTTGTGTGCACCTCGACATATCTTACTACCCTATCCATGAATGAAAAGAAATCACATACTCCCTCCATTTCAATTTATTTGTCTTGTTTTAACTTAGTACTGAGTTTATGGAAGTAAAGAAGACTTTTGAAATATACCATAATGTCCTTTTAATCTCATAGTCCTAAACATGCCGCGTACAATAACAACAACATACCCAGTGAAATCCCACAAGTGGGGTCTAGGAAGAGTAGAATGTACATAGACCTTACCACTAACTCATAGAAGTAGAGAAGTAGTTTTCTGGGAAAACTCGTCTCAAAATCCAGAAGAAATAGTGTTTTCCGACAGAGTTGAACCTAAGAGTTCATAGTCCTCAATGCACTTTATTGATCACTCGGTCACAAACTTGGAATGCTTGTCTTAGTTAGAATCACGCACAAAGCTAGAATATGGGTTCAGCCAAATGCAATAGTTTCGATTCAAATTCCGTAGCCTGAACCCATAAGCTTCAAATATTTGCTCCGCCCTAACATCATATATAGTTGACCTGTAGATTTTCAGTGCCCAAAGCTTCTAAATTCTTAGTCAAAAATTTGCATTGTTTCAACATCAATGATCAATGTAATTACGAAAATTCCATCTTTTATGGTCTTAATTTTTCCTATGATAAACCGATAATGATGCATTTTAACTCGTTAATCATAAATTAATCATACAAATTGGATTTAATAGTTTCCTTATGCAGGAAAGTAAGCAAAAAGAGCTGAAACAAAATTCACAACTCGTACAGAGGAACTTACAAACTGAATTTCGCCGGAGAAATGAACGGAGATTGGTTCGCCGGAAAAGGAGAGAAGAAACGCAAGATCACTTCTTTCGCCGGTGAATGAAGAAAAAAATATGAAATCAATTTGTATTTTTGGCTACCTAACTTGGGCCAACTACTTAAATCCAATTGGAGCCCACCAGTACCGCGATAGTGCTTACCACCGAGCAATTTTTTTTTAAAATCAAATTTCATAAAAAAAATAATATTTTCTTCGTTCTCAAGTAAATTTCAAAAAAACATAATATATAAATATATCTTTTAATTTGGTCTTAACTATTTTTGCACTTTTCAACATAAAACATGATTCCTATATGGTAATTCACATGAGATACACTCGTCCAACATGATAATTGATTTTTATTTATGCCAAATTAGGACGAGTATATATACTTATTAAACTTTATACAAGTTAAAGTTTAAGTGTTTGATTACACATTTAAAATTAGACGACATAGATATCAACTGAAGTCAAGTTAAAGAGCATGTTTATGTATTATGTATTAATAAATAAAAAAAGACTTTTGAATATTGTGGTATTAAATTAAAGATGTCGGTAACCTCTTGTGGTTTTAAATATGCTATGTAAAATATTGAAATTGAAAAACTTACTATGAATAAATAATGTCTTGATTGAAGTAAGTCCTCGTGATTTATGGAATGTTGATTCAAGCAAATTTACCTCATACAGAATAATATTTTCGGTCAAATCATTTAAATAAAAAATAAAACACGTAAATTAGGACGGAAGGAGTGCACTTTTTATGCGTATGCATTACACTTAACAAGTTGTAATATTTTAGGTCTGTTGTAATCAAGGCTAACATATAGAATGACATAAAATGATATATTTTATGTGAATAAATTATTTGTATAATTTTGAAGCAATCTCTTCATCTTCACAAGATAATAATAGTAAGGTCTGCGTACACTATCTTATCATACCTTATGAAATTACACTAAATATATTATTATTGTTCTTATAAATTATTTGTATAACAGATGCTTGAGAACATACACAATATTGTTTTCAGAATTGAATTGAAAGTATTTAATAAGAATATTTTATCACATTTTTGAAGTACTTTATTAATTGGAACATGTCATAATTTGAATTTCTCAATGAATAAGTGTTGATATATTAACCTTTTATTTTGGTAAATATGGTAGATATCCATACCTAGTCAAACAACAACAACAACAATAACATACCCAATGAAATCCCACAAATAGAATCTGAGAGAGTTAAATGTATGCAAATCTTACCACTACTTTATAGAGATCGAAAAATTATTTTCGAAAAATTCTCATCTCAATATTTTTTCCTTTTCTATCCATAGTCAAACACATGAATCCTTCATTCATGGCTTACATAAGGTCTTTTAACAAAAGAAGTTAAATCTTACAATTACTCATCAAATAATGGGCTTCTTGAAGTTTATTTAGATGGGCCTTGCTTGACTAAGTTTGATACAATAGCCTACTATGAGAGTTATTTGAAAGCTAATCTTACTTATGGTAGCCTTAATGGTGTTCATGGACTTTTACAAGAAGAGTTATTTGTGTGGCTACCTGTTAAAGGAATTATAGTTGATGATCTAAATTTTGAGATTATACTTTTTGATATTGGATTGGCTCATAAACAACTTTCACTTTCACTTTTTGAAGATCCACCACATTGTAATCCAAATGGTAAAATTCTTGGCTCCTCCCTTTTGCTATGTTTTTGTTAACTAGATAATAGTTGAGTCCGACTTGATTAGGACTGGGACGTAGTTATTGTTGTTATTTATCTATTTGATCTTAAAATAACTTGGTTGAAACTAAAACGTAAAAATAACTTGTTTGGAATTAAGACGTAGTTACTGTTATTGTTGTTATTGGTCTATTTTACTTAAAAATAACTTTTTTGGGACTAAGATGTTGTTACTATTGTTGTTTATTTATTTTAGAGAAAAAGTATTTAAAAAAATCCTTAAACTTGGCACGAATTATTAATTTCATCTTTGAACTATTGACAATGTTAAAAACACCCTTTTACTTGACTAACTGAACTTAAATACACTTTTAATCTTACAATGAGTGAAATACACCCTCTAAATTCTTGCCAAGTTAGGAGTTATTTTTTACACTTGTGATAGATCAAGTGTGTATTTTAATTTAGTTAGCTAATAAAGGGGCTTTTTTAAGACTGTCCATTTCCTGTCTTTTTTTTGTCTTGCAGACTGAAAATTACATTGCTTTTTGTTGAATATGAGGAATACTCAAAAATAATACTAGATTCAGATTCGCATTGAAAAATTTTATAGCATGACTCACGCTTGAAACTTCTCGTTAAAAATGAACGTTTTGGTAGTGTACTAGTACATATTAGTTTTCTTAAAATTTTAATATAACTGGCTCAATTTAGATGGACTGTAGAGAGTTTGGATAAGTTGTTGATTAGGTAGAAATATATGTTAATCTTCCAAGTATTAACTTTGTGTATCTTTTGTTTATTTGGTTCTTATATTTGTGTATATATATTGGATAATTCAAAAGCAAACTCGTCCGATATTTAGGAGTCCAACTTATTATTTGAGTCGACATTTCTCACCTTGTATTGTGTTTAGTCTTTATCTTGAGGCACTACTACAAACTCTCCCACATAAAATAGATAAAATGTTGAACTATCTACTGATCTTCGACCTTCACGTTTTTTTATCAAGTGTGATGTTTTCAACAAATAGAATATGTGTTTTAAATTTGAACTTAATTCTAAAACGTCTGAACTTATAAAAGTTAACATGCTTCGACTATAAACTTAAATAGAGCTGTTAATAAGGATTAGGCTCTTTAAACCAATTCGATTCAATTTGGGCTAAGATTTTTAGGGCCCAAAATAAGACTTTTTAGTCCGGCTCAAGTAAGCTTGCTGACCTGTAGGGATTGAGCAATGTGGGGTGGACCAACCCGTGGATCCAAATAAAAATAATTAAAAAATAAAATAGAATAGAATACTTAAAATAACAAGAGGAGTCCAAACTTAAAGTTTTAAACACTGCATATAAATATTACAAAGTTGAAAAATCTAAATATAAAAATTATTTTTTGGTACGATTATTCCCAAGATGTTTAAAAATGACAATGCTTTCAAATTGAAGTCATACAACCAAAACTTTACTTAAAGCCAAAGTTAATAAATATTGTTAAGATCATTTTATTTGTGAAACTTTAACATTTTGACTTTAGAATTCAAATTACAAAGAATTATATTCCTCCAAAAAAGGGGAGGGGGGGGGGGGCGTTGGCCTGGCATAACCCGTGGCCCATATTGTTTTTTGGCTCATCAAAATAATAGGCCAATCTAGATTGACTCGTAAAATTTCAAATTCTATATGGTCTAGCCCGAATGAACTGGACTGACTCGGCTCATATTGATCGTTCTAAACTTAAATAACGATCTTCAAATCGACTATACACACACTTTGCCCATTAGAAAAGTGAACACCAATATTGGGCCATGATATCCTTAAATGGGCTCAGAATTGTTTCTTTAGGCCCAATTCATTACTAGGGCAACACATTACACCTCTAAAAACCCTAGTATATCATCTTCTTCCCATCACTTCCCCCAAAACCCCTCCGGCGAGAGCGAGTGTAGAGAAAGAGAGAGAAATGGGTCGTGTGATCAGATCACAACGTAAGGGAGCCGGGTCGGTTTTCAAATCCCATACCCACCACCGTAAAGGTCCGGCCAGATTCCGTACCCTTGATTTCGGCGAACGAAATGGTTACCTGAAAGGAGTTATCACAGAGGTGATTCACGATCCAGGGAGAGGTGCACCACTCGCCCGCGTGACATTCCGTCATCCTTTCCGGTACAAGCATCAGAAGGAGTTGTTTGTTGCCGCTGAAGGGATGTACACTGGTCAATTCGTCTATTGTGGGAAAAAAGCTAGTCTTATGGTTGGTAATGTGTTGCCGCTCAGATCTATCCCAGAAGGAGCTGTTGTTTGTAACGTTGAGCATAAAGTTGGTGATCGTGGTGTTTTTGCTAGGTGTTCTGGTGATTACGCCATTGTTATCAGTCACAACCCTGATAATGGTACCACTAGGTATATATTATTAATCGTTTTTTGTTCAATTATCGATATACTGTTCTTGTCATTTGAAAATATAAGTGTTTGAATTATTGTTAAAAAAAAGTTTTTGTAGCTGACCCATCTAGTTCAACACTGGGTAGTTGAATAAATTGATAACAACAATGGTAATCCCTTGTAGAGTATACCGGACCTTAACACTACCTCGTAATGTTAACAAGGGCAAATTATAATGCTTTTAGAAATATGATTAGTTGATGGTTTTGATTGCTTTACAAAGTAGCTAGTGAAGATAGCTTAGTGATTGCTGCAATGACAGTTTTGGTTGTCGTGTTTTGTTCAATGTCTTTATCTAACAGATTTTGTGTATTTTAGATGTTTCTGAAATCTGTTTTGATCAAATTTGAACTCTTGACAGGGTCAAGCTCCCATCAGGAGCCAAGAAGATTGTTCCCAGTGGGTGCCGTGCCATGATTGGTCAGGTTGCTGGAGGAGGACGTACTGAGAAACCCATGCTTAAAGCTGGTAATGCTTACCACAAGTACCGTGTGAAGAGGAACTGCTGGCCTAAGGTTCGTGGTGTTGCTATGAATCCTGTGGAGCATCCCCATGGTGGTGGTAACCATCAACACATTGGTCATGCCAGTACAGTCCGTCGTGATGCACCTCCTGGACAAAAGGTTGGTCTTATTGCTGCAAGGAGGACTGGTCGTCTTCGCGGTCAAGCTGCTGCTACTGCTGCCAAGGCTGACAAGGCTTAAGCCATTCGCTTGTTACTTTTCTATCTTATTATTATGCCCTGATCAATTTTTGAGTATTCAGTTAAAAACCATCTCCTAGTATAAGTTATAACATGCTAAATTTTGTTGGGATGTTTACCAATTTTTGTTTTAATGATTCTTGTTTTGTGCAATTTACTCCCTTTCCCCCTCGTGTTTAGCATAACTCTAGCCTTGGACTGTGTAGCAAGGGAGAAATTTGAACTGTTGTCACTTAGTTTACCCATAACTGGTGAGGATACACTAGATGTAGGAGGTAGCAATCGGGCGAGTTGGTTCAAATTTGAACCAGTCATAATGGGTAAAGATTTGTTTGGATCAAAATAGGTTGGATTGAATAATGAATTATCAAGTGGATTGCGATCAAATTCAACTCAACTTTTATATGTTACTTATTATATTTGCTCTTTTTTAATATTTTAATATTTAATTATATTGTATTCTTTTTTATTTTGCCTATATAAAACATATCAAATTGACAAAAAAAGTATTTTAAAAATATTTTGATGAGATCTCTCTTGAATCAATTTGCATATCAATTCAATTTTAAATGGGCTGAGTTGAATTGGGTTGAACTAATACATGAACGGGCTTATACTTCAAAAGGTTGGACAGATTGAGCAGGATGGGCCTAATTTTACCATCTCTACCTAGATGTAGCATCTGGAATCTATAGAGGACATTTGCAGTTGTTACTGTTCTTTTTCTATACGCAGCAGAGTAGAGTATCTTTCTAAAACGACCTCTCTACCTTTCACGAGATAGGTATACAATCCACTTGTGGAGGGCATTGATTGAAAAATTGATTTGCCATAGGTATGGGGTGCTATCCATGGAACATGGATGCAAGTAGAGTATTCGAAGGGGTTCATGGAACCTTCGTAGAAAAATTATATTTAATCTTATTCGAAACGTTGAAAGTATATTTTATAAACATATATATAGAGATATTTAATCTATTTTGATTCCTTTATATTTTGAATTTACTAATACCAATACTATTACGCCCTTGAAATTCTTCAATCAATGCTGCTTCTTTCTGTAAGTATTTATTTGTTCATTCAACCTTGTAATTACTTGGACTTATTTAGATCAACGATTGTATTGTCTAACGTGCAAGCAACAAAGGTTTTCTTTATTTGAATATTTAAGTATAAACAATATTTTCTAGGTGAAAATAATTAGCCATGATTATTTTGGATTTGTTGGTTATAATGTTGGATATCCTCCACTTTCTCTATATAAATTATTATCTTGTACTTTTATTTAATTAATTAATTATCTTGATTTTCTGTTGGCCGACCAAGTTGATCTATAATTGGATTAACGATATAGTACAATTACTTTTAATTAAAAGAATTAATAATAGTGTTCACGTTAATTTGGACACACCTTAACTATTTTATCGAATATTTATTATCTCCCACTAGAACAAACACCATAAATCATCAGATTTCATATCTATATTTTTACAAACGATTCAACATTACAGTTTTCATTTTATCCTTAGATGAATTATAGTCACATAAAAAACAACGATATATGATAAGTTCCACTAAAAGAATATTTGTAATGAGCCCTAAAACATAAATCTCCTCTAAAAAGTTTGTTATAATAATGCAAGTAATCCATAAATAATGCATAATTTATCCATGACCTTATAGCCAAAAAATCCCTTTTTACACACCTCTCCTACACGGGCGAGCCTTCACACACATATTTAAGTGACGTATCTCAAGGGCAATGTTATCCTACTCATATTGAATCCTCCAAAATGCATTATCGAGGATCTGATACACACTTATTGACAATTTTTATAGTTCAAGCAACATGGATCGGGGGGTGGTGGTGGTGGTTAAACTATGTATTAAGCCAATAATTTTACATCATAAGTTGACAAGGTTTTTGGCAATGGATAAAACACCAAAGCCTTAAAAAAAAACCCAAGGACAACAATAATATTTGGTTCTAATAGTAGGAAACTCACCAACCATCCTTGTTTATAATATATCTCCGCGCTGATCGCAAAATTATATGAGACTAATTAAAATAAACATCTCTCGAATCCAAAGAGAAACGATAAAATGCGTTCTATCATTTTATTATATACATTTTATCAAACAGATAATCTATCATAGGTATTTTATCAAACACCTCTCCAGCAATCTCCAACGCATTTTATCAAGCATCTCTCTGGTAATCTCATATACATTTTATCGAATATCTATCGTTCAATCTATCATAGGCATTTTATCAAACACCTTTCCAGCAATCTCATAGGCATTTTTATCAAACACCTCTCCGGCAATTAGTATTTTATCGAACACCTTTCCGGCGATCTACCATAGTATTTTATCAAACGCCTTTTCCGGCGATCTATCATACTTGCTAAAGCGAACAGTTTTTCTGCAATCTATCATACATTTTACCAAACAAACAGCATTTGCCCAATCCATCACACATTTTATCAAACATCTTCGGTGTGAAATCTAGCATCGACATTTTATCAAACACCTTTCGAAGTTTATATACATATACCTGGTAAGTATGAAGTTTCTCGTTCAACTGGTATCGTGCTGTGGCTGTTCATCAAAACGTGCAGATCGCGCTGCAGAGGAAGAAGAGATCCTTGTACCTGCAGCAGCTGTAGAATCTTCCGATCTGAACGACATCATTACGTATAAAAGGAGGCGACGGAGAAGACGAGGTTCGGCGAGATCAGCCGGTTCATTCCCTGAGTGGAAACCGTCTCTTTCGTCCATATCGGAAGATGCAGATCATGCTCCGGCAGCTAATTCCGGCAGGAATTGGAAGAAGAAGAAGGCGGTGATACCAGCTTCGCGCCCTATCAAGCAACTCCGCCATCGTCTTAAATCCCGGTAAATGAAGTGATTGTGTCAGTTGATTGAATTTATTTTATACAAAATAGAATGTAAAACAAAATATATTTGAACAATATCGTAATAATTAATCAAAAAATTCATCTAGTGTCAATCAGCGAGATCGATAAAATTTTTGAAATTCAAAAATATGTGTAGATATGGAGATCGAAAAAGATAAAATAAATATTATAAATTCTCTGATACAAAAATTATTATGCATTAGTTGTATAGATAACAAGTGAATATTTATGTACTACTCCTCGTTGATCTTGTGTGGCAGAGGAAGCTTTAAAAAGAATTTCAAGAGAAGCTTAAAAGAAAAATTAGAAATTTGACGTTTTGACAGATTAATAAACTCTGAATAGAATGATCTTGAATATTGATTTATTTTGTTATAGTTTAAACCTTCTACCTCAAGGTAGAAAATTGAAGGCTCGCTTCAATTCCTAACTTTCATCGCCTTGATGACTTTTTGTGTTTGACCTCTTAATTAACGTTATGATAGAAATCACCTTACTATTTAAATTTGTCATATTTGCATCTGATCAATGCTTAATCAAGACTCCTCTCGTATTTTTCATAACCTAATTAATCATCTTCGAGAGAAAATAATAATGCACATGTATTGTGATTTTCTTTTATCAATTCACTTTACTTCGAATAAATGAGAATTAGTTAGATCAGTAAATTTCGAATATGCGATGACTTGATTTTCTAACTTTCTTGTTTTTTGCCATCTTAGATTTTCAAGGATAGCTTGCTTTGCTGCAATGGTTCCAGTACCTTGCTTGATTTGATATTAGGAGTAGTGCTCTCTTTTGTTATTGTGAAAAAATATATATATTAAAACTCTTGTATATTATGGTGTAAACATTTTTTTATTTTTTATTTTATATTTTCATTATCTCTCTATCAGTACTAATACAAAAATGTAATATTTGAAGGGGAAAATGAGAAAAAAATAAGATAAAGCTATTTTTTAAGTATATATATAGTACAAATCTTGTTAAGAAATGCGAGTTGGTGGCTCCCAAATTCTCCATATGTTGCACATGTTCTTTTATTTTTGGTCCAAAGTAGCCATTCTTGTAGGC
>JAOTQR010000002.1:1259870-1273272 GCA_025774065.1 Solanum ossicruentum | reverse complement strand
AAAAAAAGATTTTGAGTTCATCGTAATAAACTTTTAATTGTACCTCCCGCACAATGTTGCATAGATTCTTAACATTTCATGAGTTAATTTTCGATCAAATTTAAATTATTTGATTCTCAAAAAATGAAAAATGTCATATATATAAATTGGGACGGATAGTATGCATATTTACTTTCTTATCTTTTTATTTTTCTAATTTATCTTTAAACGGTGTAATAATCTATTAAAAAAATCAAAATTTGTTTTTTAATCTATGCTTATAGATAATAGTAATCAATAGAGCTACTTTGTTCAATTACATGGTTAAACAAAGAATCATCAACTACAGTGAAAGAAACAAAATAAATAACAAAATAATCCGCTATGTTGGTAAAATAATTATTACTCCGTATGTCCTAATTTAAGTTTTATTTTTATTTTTGATCTATTCTAAAAATAATCTCTTTTTATATGTAATAACTTTCACCTCTAACATTATACTTGACAAATTTAGTACCACAAAGATTTAGTATTTTTTGGCTTTGGGATATGATGGAATAAAGCTAAATGGCTCTTTAAATTGTCTACGCTTCTTTCAATAGTGAAATAACAGTTAGTCAATGCAACTTTCGATACTCATCATGGGTCATTCGGAAATAGTCAATCTATGTTTTAAAAATAGGGGTCAGTTTGCGTACATCCGACCCCCCTTTACCCCGCAATGGGCGGGAGCCTTTGAGGCACTGGGGTAATGTTGTTGTTGTATATTAGCTGGTCATTCCCATAACATACATTAAGATCAATATGGATAGAAGTTTCCTGCAATGTGATAAAAGAACACCAACGACTCCTATCTGTACCTGGGATCTCCATGATACACAACTGGCGAAGTTTGGAAGAATAAAATAACAACATTACCCCGTTGCCTCAAAGGCTTCCGTCCATTGCGGGGTAAAGGGGGGTCGGATGTACTCAACCTGACTCCTATTTTTAAAACATAGATTGACTATTTCCGAATGACCCATGATGAGCATCGAAAGTTGCATTGACTAACTGTTATTTCACAATTGAAAGAAGCGTAGACAATTTAAAGAGCCATTTTGCTTTATTCCATCATATCCCAAAGCCAAAAAGTACTAAATCTTTGGCTCCATCCGACTGTGGAAATAGAAGTTTGGAAGAATGCAGATAGATAAAGATCTTGTAATATTACGTCGTCTGCCACGTTTTCTACATCAACTTCTTCTCTCGCTGTCATGGTTCACGTAGTATACCCTAGATACTAAAGCCATGCACGATAAATGAAGTTGTATAATAAACATTTGTAACGTTAAAAAGAATATATAATGGATATTATATTGAAATATATTTTTATTAATTAATGTCCAAAACTGTTTACTTAGTTTTGTTTTCCATTTTAGGATTTACGTTTCTGTTTGGTTGTGTATACACAAATGTTGAAGCAATGAATAAAGAACCAATGTCTATTTTCATGAAATCAATGTTCGTAGGTAAACAATTTAATCCTAGGATTATAATTTCGAGATATCTTGATTTTTGTGTAACTAAGATTCGAGACATAAATCTAGTATTAAAAGCGTAATTGTATAGTTTATGATGTGTGAATTAAACGCACATGGTAAGAAACAGGATACATTTTAGATTCAATTTTGTGTATTATTCACTGAATTCCGAAAACCACCTCTCTATTTATCTGAGGTAGAGGTTAGGTTTGCGACTCTACATACATTTTATCCTTCTCAGAGCCTACTTGTCTTTGAGACAGTGATAAAGTTTGCATACATTTTACCCTCCCCAAACCCCATTGGTACGTTATATTCGCTGAATTTCGAATCACATCACTTACCTTTTTGAATCTCTTATATTTGACTATTATGTAATGCTTTCTCTATCATTCGCTATGTCTGCTTTGTTTTGATAGAATTAAATCGAGAATCTTTCGAAAATCACCTCACTACGAATAAAGCATTTGCAATAAAATGAGACAGAATTATGATAAATAACAATTTGGAAACACCATAGATAATAATCAACAAAGCTACTTTGTTCAATTACATTCAAAAAAGAAAAAAAGAATTATCAACTAAACTAGAGAAAAAAATGAATGAGAATTTTCCTAACTACTTTTAGGTACAAATGGAGCCTTCATAAAAACCAAAAAAAGTGAACTAGACCATGTAATATCCATATCGTCGTCTTTGAGCAACTCCAACCACCTCCGCGGCCTCCAATTGAGAATCCCAGTTACCTATAAATGACTCGGATCCCTGCGCCAACGATAACAAAAACAAACTTAACAGGCAGGCATACACAACATTTGGCTTTACACATATAGTTTCACATACAGCATACTATGGTACTGATGATTCGGTACAATCAAGAGTCAAAAATATCGATTCCTAGGGAAGTGTTGTTTGGGTCAGCTCGTAGGCATATCGATTATTTGACTCGTTCCCAACCACCTTCCTACTAAAACAGGTATCTATTAACTCTGCTCGTCAAGACTTGAGCATATGGAGGAAAGATTACCTACCGTTTAGGATTTGCACTCTAGTCTCTGAGGTTTAGCATGCGCTTCAATGACTAGTAGGCCACACCCTTGGGGCGTCTAGACTTGTGTGCTACGATTATCATATTTTCACCAATTATCATATCACAATTTGATGAGTGAATGGTCTCTAGTAAATGAAGAAAAACACAGCCAGGTTCACCTTACCTCAAGAATCATCATCTGAACTAGAATCATCAATTCTCCTATCTGTAATAGCTGGAAAAAGCTTCTGTCGGAGATCGAGGGATGGTGGATTGGTGGACTCTGAAGTTTTACTTGCCAAATTCTCCTTCTTTGGCGTGCTGTTTAGCTTTATCTGAGCATTTTTCACCTCTATGCATACCTTATCTAATATTATCAGAAAATCTCGAACGATAACAAACAATCGTAAACCTTCATCTTTCCCTGCATTTCCGTGGAAATAATCTCCAGTGCTTTTGACTAAGGCCATAATTCTTTTTTCTTCCTCGAATAACCACTTGACGTCAAGCTCAGCATTCTGCACAAAACTCTTTAGGGTCTGGTGAAACCGGTTTCCATCATCTACATTCTTCATTTCCGAGTTCAGGAAATCCCGTGATTGTTTTAGTCCGTGACCAAGCTTGGATACTGTGCCTGTTAAGCTGTCTGCATCCAAAATTGCAGCTTTTTTCACATTTTCAAGTTCGCTACTCAAACCTGAAACAACTTGTAGACCAGTACTCCGATAATACTCCTCTGCGTCTTGAGACTGATCCTCGGGTAGATCATCAGACTTGATGCTAGACACGCTCCCTCGATCCCTGGCACGGGCTGCTCGAAGACCTTCTGAGCGGATTATCTCTTGAACAACAAAATGCAACAACGTAGTTTTTCCATCTATTCCTTTTACATCTGATAGTTTAAGAAGTGTGTCAAGTTTAAATGCTTGAGCACCACCACGAAATGTTCCATCATTCATACGATTGCCAGTCTTCAAAACAGCCTCAAGGAGCTTGTGAAAAAGCCTGCTCTTCCGAAGTTCCGTGGAAGCAGCCTGAAGCATAAAATAAGATGGCAGAAAACAAAAATGTCAGGATATTTGAAGTAAACAAAGGCATGAAGTGGCAGAAACTGATTCTTTAGCTACATATAAGTTAAGAATATTCGTTCATATCCATCGGTTCATGACAATCAGGAACACTTAGCTCACCTCCAGGGTAGCAAATGATTCTTTAGCCATTGATGCCTCCTCCTCAAAACTGCACATAAAGAGCAAGGATTCTAGTCTCTTGAAGGCAAATGGAATATCAACCAAGACTTTCAGGAACCGTTCCGCAGGCCCAAGCCGAGAGAGATCCCCATTGTAGAGCCTCAGCTTCAATTCTTCATCAGTAGTTGGTGCCATCTTAAGCAAAGTTTGAAGGAGTTCAGGAGGAAGCTCATTTCCTGAGTCAATATAAAATATTAGCCACTGTTGTCGTAGATGCAAATATACAACAATCGATATTTCCATTTCCAAGAAATTGACCCAATCAATATACAAGGACAGATTCTTCTTACAAGAGTATAATCATTCTGATGATGATTTATAGTAACCTGTACTGAAGCGGTGCTACTTTTTTATTTCTAAAAATACATTTATCAGATAATGTTCATAAAATTCCGTCAATCCGATAGGTCAATGACCAAGCAAAGTAAGACTCTCAGTAAAGTCTCGACAATAGTCTAACGTTGCAGACAGATAATGCTCACAGCAGGAGAAAAGCTACTCTTAAAAGTACATGTGGTTGCAGAACCAAAGATGTAGAATGGCACAAATAGTACACCGAAGAGATGATGGCACGATAAGATGAACAAAGGCATGAAGCGGCAAGAAACAGAAAACGGGGTCGGACTGAAAACTAGAGAAATAAATGAACACTACTGCTCAAATTAACAAGAAAAAAAAGAAATGTGTGCAATGAAGTGATCAATATTAATTGATACTGCATATTCTCCATTCTCGTAACCTACATTTACCTACACCAAATTGACATCAACCCTGCCCGTAAAACAAAAAACTTTTCCTTTTCGAAGACTGTCAATTTTAGTGTTTCTTAATCTTGATATATTAAAGGGACAAAAGAAAGGAACAGGAGATCACCTTCTTTAAGGGCATCACAAACTTCTTCTGTTGTCACGTTTAAGGCTTTAAGAAGAATAGATAAATTTTGTGCCTTCTTTTGATCAATAATTTGAACATATTGTTTGGAAGCATCTTGGGACATAGAGTCCTCCTTTGAATCATTCTTGTCTTTATCGGCATTAGCATATCCAAAGAGACTCTCTATCATGTCTTCATCAAATCTGTCAAACAATATTCACTGTCCGTTAGGTACCTTAACTCAATCAAAAGAATTAGAGAGCAACATCACGCAAGCAAAAATATACTTACTGGAAAGATCCTGACTTGATTTGATGCCAAACCATTGAATGATCAGGGTTTGCTAGAACCTTATCCCAGAAGAAAGGCTTTAGCTTCGTTTTAGAAGGATCACTCCCTGATCCCTCAGTTGAAGCACTAGACGATGCATTTGATCCAAGAGGCGAAGGTCGTGGTGGCTTCAAGCCTATGGGAGGAGGACGAGGCGGAGGAACGCCAGGGCCTGGAGGTGGTGGCGGACGAGGACCAGCCTTAGCACGAACTGGTATGGGTGGTGGTGGAGGTGGCCCTGGTGCCGGAGGACGTGGACCGCCGGCTGAAGGCTTCGGTGGTGGTGGAGCTGGAGCTGGAGAAGCCAGATTGGCTGTCTTGGCAGGAGGTGGTGGAGGAGGGGCTGGACTAGCAGGATCTTCAAAAGGATTCACCCTACCAGGTGGAGGCTTAAGCGGAGGCTGTCCATGCATCTCCATCCTTCCAGGCGGTATCTGCGCAGAATCCCCTGCTGCAGCCACAGCAATTCCCATCCTAGCAGGAAGTAGTGGTGGAGGGGCCGGACTAGCAGGATATTCAAAAGGATTCACCCTACCAGGAGGAGGCTTAAGCGGAGGCTGTCCATGCATCCCCATCCTTCCAGGTGGTATCTGTGCAGAATCCCCTGCTGCAGCCACAGCAATGCCGGTAACAGTTCCCAAAGGAATCTCACTTTTAGAACCATTAAGAGAGTTCGGCTCCATGTAGAAATTTTTACCCATTTTAGCATGGGAATCATCGCTGACTGACTGATTACTGGCATTACCGTGTATCGAAGCTGAAAGATTGAAGTCTCAGAAATATCAGTATACCAAAGGCCAAAATATATATATACAAGATAGAAACAAGGAATAGAGATGTACCAACAGCATAGTCACTTATGCTTAGGCTAAGAAGAGGCCGCTCGTCTTTTTTTCCCTTTCTGTATCCAAACCCACAAACCTTGCAATAGCATATAAAAAAGAGCGCAGCAATAATAAACGTGACTGCAGCAGTCACAAGAACTGCCACCAAAACTGTTTTAGTGTTGCTTTTTTTCTTATTTGATTGACCATCCGAAGTAGAGTTTTGACTAGTAGAAGACTGATCGCTAGGAGCAGAGCTTTTGTTTGAATCATTGTAGTCTCGAGGAAAAAATGGCTTCAAAGGAGGACGGGCAGGTAGCGGCGGAAAGTTGGGACTTTCAGAGCTGGATGGAGCTGTAGCTGGAGCTGGAGCAGGAGCAGGAGCATCTCCAACCTGAAGTAATTCACGCCGTCTAGGTGCACTATACCAGGAAAAGAGGAAGTCCATGCATCTGGTATACCATGTAGGTGAATGCTTCTCTTCTCCAGAAATAAGAAACAGGAGATTTTTCTTCACTAAACAACCCATAAGGGCTTCCTTAGTGAGTAGATTGACATTTTGCTCTTTATTTTTAGTTAATGATCTTCTGTTAGAAAAGATTCCGTTGCTCCCACTTGCTTCTTCTCCAGAACCACTAAACTCAAGACCTTCAACAGCTTCATTAGAATGTACCAACTCTAGCCTACAATTCAACCATAACTCTTCAGCCTGCAGCAGAAAGATTACAATCAGAACTGCTTATGAATAGTTGTACCAAAGATGACGTACAAATCAAAATACTACTTCCTCCGTTTCAACTAGTTTGTCCGGTTTTGATTAGGCATGAGGCTTAAGCAAGTAAACAGGGAATCATGTGGTCTTAAACTAAAGATATGTAGAATGTAGCAAAATGTTCTTTAATCTGGTGCTCGTAAACATGCAATGTGGAAAGTTAGAAGTAAAGAGGTTCCAGAAAAGGAAAGAGACATATTTTGTAACAAACAAAAGAACAAAGTCAGACAAACAAATTGAAACAGGAGTATTAAATCAGAGGGGAGAGCTATAATGCTAGTCCAAATAAATGAACACGGCAGTAAGGACACTTGAGGGACATTATTTGAAACTGCAGTTGAAAGAACAACTAAGTTTGGACCAATATAAAGGCAAATTGGAAGCGCAAGGAATCTAAAAGAAGGAAAATATAGAGAAGTTCAATGTAGTGTTGTCAAAGGCGAAAACCATAAAAAGTGTGTAGATCCATTATGGATTTAAGCGCAAAATGCAATCAAATAAACCTTTAGTGATGAAAAGAGAAAGCAAAGTAAAAAATTATACATGTAAGATACAAAAATTAAATGTAAACACAAACATCATCTATATGGACAAAGGAAATGAAACAACAATCAAGTGAAATATATAAGATAAAAATCTGTTCAATCAAGTTCAAAAACAAGTTATATTTCGGATTCAGATGCAAAAGTATTATCTTAAGTTTTCTAATTATTTTAGTGACTAGTTTCTTTGTATTAAGATTTTAATTTATATTCATAGTCACTATCATTTCCAATGAAGCCTCCAGATCAAGAAATATATCATTTAACGAGCCACTTAGACCAAAAAAGAGCTCTCAACTGATATGAAGTCCCAACTACGATGCATCTCAAGTGGCCGTTGATAATATTACATTGGTGCCCAACATGACGCATTGCCAAAATAAACAAGGCAAAGCACCCAACCTACACTGCATCTAAATTTCAGGGCTTAAATGCGCCTTGAGCAAGCCCTAAGCATCAATAACACTAGACGGAACAGACATAATAAATGACCTAAGCACAGTTGTCAAAGGCCAAAAGAATAAAAAAGTACCAAGGTTTGCTAACACTTTAGGTGTAACGTGCAATTAAAGCATGAACATCGACAAAAAAGGACACTAATGACACACAGATTCTCTTATATTCATGTTCATATGTCATGCAAGAAAAAATAATTGTAAAATGTTAATGCAAATAATTATTGTTTGAACAAGAGAACATAAAACATCATAGCTAAAAGAAATATTGCAAAAAATTATACGGATTAACAAATCTAGAGCTACTAATGAAATGTGAAGTCAGAGTTTAGCAGCAATAAGGGGATTGTACATTTTACTTCGGCTCCTATTTTAAAGTCGTATTTGTGGATTTTCTTCTTCAATTATAGGCATAAGGTAGATAGTGTGGAGACGAATTACTGAATTCAAGTCACTGTGTGCTAATCGATCCTGTTTGGATTTTTTGTGGGCAAATAACTCAAGCTTAACTCAACGTAAATTAACTCAAGCTTCCATCTAAATGAAGTCATGCATAAATTATTCACGCTCTTCCCCAAAATGCCACATCAAATGCTTCACAAACTAAGAGGTTGCTAAAAGCAGGAAAATTACTACAAAATACAAAAATTGTGAACATGGACATGGAAACATATGTTCATTGCGATGAACTACTGCTACATATTCTTAAAAGTGGTGGGATCAAGTAATGCTAATTTCTCATCAATCTGCTCCATAGAAGATGTTCATCTTTATCCTACTTTATCATAAGTACAAATTAGGTACAACAACAACAACATACCAAGTGTAATCCCACAAGTGGGGTCTGAGGAGGGTGGCGTGTACGCAGGCTTATCCCTCCCTACCTTTTGAGGGTAGAGAAGTTGTTTCAGATAGATACTCAACTCAATTGAAGCATATCAAAATCAATAAGAAAAGGAAATACAGTAGTAAAGAAACCATATGGAAAATAATGGAGAAAAAACACTAGCAAACGCAAATAGTGTGATAAATGAAGAAAAGGAAACAACAGGTAATAGTTCAATCAAATAATACACCAGTAGGAGAGTTACTAATAATTATACTGATAACGGAAACTAAACAACACTCGACTATCTACTAAGCAAACAGAAAATAAAATCTTCAAAAAAAAAAAACGATATTCAAGCAGTGTATAAAAGTAAGTCAGCTAAATTAAAGAAGAAAGGAGTACCAATTCCTGGTTGATCCCCACAGAACTGATTTGACTGGCAAGTAAATATTCTTCTGGTCTTTTGCTTTCAGGATTTGCTGTCACTATAGTAAAAAGCACAATGATGAAAACAGACAATTGGGCTACTCCTCTCACACCCATTTCCTCTTGAATCAGGATAAACAACACAAACAATGCTTCTCATGAATACATACCTCAAACCTCCCAAGAACACCAATCAACCTTTCAACCCCCGTTCAAAATCCAGCAAAAGATCAAGTATTTGTTACCAACCCTGTTGTAGTCTACTGAAGAACACCTTCGGGATGTCGAAATCACAAAATCTCCAACAATAATCTTACTGCATTTACCACCAACCCTACTAAATCTTCTGAAGAAGACCTCACAAATATCTAAATCACAAACTTTTCAAGCAAAAACCTCAAGAAACAGTAGCATCAAAACACCTCTAAAACACAATACACCAAATGAGTGTTCACCCCTCTCAGACAATCCCACAAAAGATCAAGTCTTTTCTGCATGTACCACCAACCTTATAGCAATCTACTCAAGGATACCTTTCAGATATCTAAATCACAAACTTCTCTACAACAATCTCACTAACCCACTTTCAATTTTCAAGCAGCAAACAGTGACATCAAACACCTGTAAGAACCAATAGAGCAAAAGAGCTGAAAAACCCACAAAATATCAAGTCTTTTTCAAATTTACCACCTACCCAACTCAATTTTCCTAAAGAACACCTTTAAAACATCCAAATCACAAACTTCCCAATAAAATTCTCAATAACCCCACCTCAGATTTTCTCAAAAAACTCAAGAAACAGTAACATCAAACACCTAGCAAAACTAATAGAGCTGAAAATCCCACAAAAGGTCAAGTCTTTTGCTCCAATTACCACCAAACCTATTGCAGTCTTCTCAAGAACACCTCACAAAACATCTAAATCACAACACTTTCACATTTCATGCAAGAACTCAAAACAGTGGCATCAAACACACCACTACATAAACCATAAAATAGCAAAAAGTAACACAAAAAACAATTAAAGAAGTCAGCTTTAGCACAAAAACCAACTGACCGAATCAAGAAGTAGTCAATACACAAAACAAAACTCCAATGAATTGGTCACCAAAGCTAAATTCTCTCACTTGGGGTTTTATCAGATCAAACAAATAAGCTAAAAACTAAAAAAAATTGGGAAAAAAAGGATTAAGTTTTAGGGAAGGCGCGTGAGTTGACCAGAAAAATATTTTCTTTGGTGGAAAGTTAAAATCTTTTTTTGTTCTATGAGGAGGCGCCGTGTATGAAATGCTCTTTCTTGCTCTCTTCGCATTATCGAAATTAATTTTAGAATGAATTTATTTCATATGTTATTAAAATAAATTTATAATAGTAATTTTATTTTATATTGAATATGAAAGAATTAGTAATTGAGATGTTTTTGACTTTTAAAGATATGTATATAAAATGGACTAAATTTGAATATGTATATTGTTTCCTAGTTTAACTTTATTTGGTTTCTATTAACTTGACATAAAAATTAAGAAATATTAAATAATGAGTTAATTTTATCAAACTATTTTTTGAATATAATAAATACGATGACTTAAAAAATGTAATAAGAAAATAATTATAATTAATTATAAGAATAAATTAGGAACTAAGTGTAAAATTATCTCTTAATTTCATAAAGTAGACAAAGTATTATTGGACATTCTAAAATAGTATAAGGGTCAAATAAAGTTGAACGGAGGAAATATAAAGTTCATTTTTTGAAGCATTATTTTTAGCAAGATTTTTTCTCATTTTTAGAGATTTAACTTCGAAACCTCTAATAAAATGTCAATCATTCCATCACAATATATCAACAAACCTTGTGACATTGTAGTTTAGTTTTTGAAGGGATGACTAGGTTTGTTTTTCTTGATAATGATTTTTTTAGTAGGTTTAATTATTTGATATTCAAAGTATTTATTAAGGATAAAGGAATAAAATGATTTTATTATTGCTTTTATTTGTTAAATATTATGTTATGTCTTTATTATTAGTAGTTTTTTAACATTTTTTTAAACTATTCTGTTATGCTTTAATTGAGCTAAGCAACAACAACAACACTATCCCAATGCCTCAAAGGCTCCCGCCCATTGTGGGATAATGAGGGGTTGCATGTACGCAGCATGACCCCTATGTTTGAAAACATAGCGCGACTGTTTCCGGATGACCCATGATAAGCGTCGAAAGTTGCATTGACTAATTGCTACTTCACAATTGAAAAAAGCGCAGACAGTTTAAAGAGCTATTTTGTTTTATTTCATCATACCCCAAAGCCAAAAAATACTGAATCTTTGACTCCATCCGAGATTGATTGGAACTTTAATTGCGCTAAGCATTTTTTAAAAATAATTTTTCTATATCTATATACTCAACAATAAAAATGGTATAGAAACAAAAAACATTTGTTTTTTCTTTTTCCTTATGGGCAAAGAAACTAAAGGGATAGGAGTAAAAGACTAACTAAATTAATTAATTGAGTAAAAAAAATTCTTTTTATACTTCAAAACTTCCTTTTAATACCTTTACATTTTGGTGCATGTAATTTATTTTGAATAATTTTTCATTATTTTATTTAAAAGGTATTAAAAAAAAAATTTTTTATTAACATTCTTCTTTTCAAGGGCAGTTTTTGGCCTTTTGCCTGAGCCACCTTTAACTTTTTGTATTTTATTTTAGCACCTTCACATGCAAGGGTGGACCTACAATTTCCACAAAGTAAATAATAATAATAATAATCATATATTTGATGTCAACAACAATAACATATTCAGTGAAATTTCATAAGTGGGATTTGGAGAGGGTAGATTGTACGCAGACCTTACCGCTACCTCATAGAAGTAGAGAGGCTATTTCCTAAAACCCAATAATATATTTGATGTAATTTTTTAAATAAAGTAAAAATATTAATGTATATATAATTTTATTTCTGTCTTGCAAATAAAATCACATAATATAAAAACTTCTCAAAAAGTTATTCATCTTTATACTATTTTCACTCGAGCATATTTAATTTTGATCTATGCTTTGATAAAATTTGATGTGTTGGTGATAATATATCGCATAACTATAGAAAAAAGCTGAAATATAAAAAAATTAAATTATTGTAAATTATTTATTTACATCTTTTGAACGTTTATATAACTTTGTTATTGGTGATTAATTTAAAAAAAATTATTCGTTAAAAAAATTATATGGTTTATATATGTCAAATATTACCTTTTAAATTGAGTAGTTTTTAGTGATTTTTTTAAAATTATTTTACCACTAAATATTGTATGTCTTTTTCATTTTTTAAATTCATGTTAAATCAAATACGAGATTTGACATGAAACGAAATCTTGTCTCTAACTTTTTTTTTCAGCAAGGGTTTCTATATATAGTTGGTTAATTTTGACGTAAATATCAAATGCGTTTAATTTTTACTATCACTTAACACTTATATCTCGCTGCAAAACTAATTGAAATTGATATATATAAAAAGCTTTTATGTATAACCAAAACATACTATAATACCACACAACAACAACAACAACAACAACAACAACAACAACAACATACTCAGTGAAATCTCACAAGTGGGATCTGGAAAGGATAAATTGTACGCAAACCTTGCTGCTACCTCATAGAATAATACCATACTATTTGTATAAATTCTTCTCAATTAAAAATCTTTTGTACCTATAAATGAATGCCTTCCACACAATAGTTTAAAATTACTATTTATTATTATTTTTTTTCACCTTAGGAAAAAAAAATTGAAACATGCCAAAATTATCAAGTGCAATATTAACAATATTATTTTTTCCCCCTTATTGCATTATACCTACTTCCTTGAAAAGTGTCTTTTTGTATTCAAAATTGAGTGGATTCCAAATGCAATATTTCACAACCATAAAACACTATACACCTATCATTTCTCCATTAAATTCAAACTTATAAATTATTATTCCGCTAGTAAAAAAGTTGGTCCTATTCAATGACGGATTCAGAATTTAAAAAATTAATCGACACTCACTTATAGAGACCCTACATGTTTAGTATCTCAATTTGGAATCAAAGCATCCATCGGACTTTTTGTTTAATGAGTATTTATTTATATCTCATAAATATATATTTTTATGTAAGATATACAGAACTTTTATCAGGATCAATGAATGTTGGAACATCCAACAAACTTTATGTAGATTCACACTTAACCCCCACATGAATTTATTAGATTAATTTCATGCATATAATCACTTTTTTAAATTGCACTAATTAACTAATGAATTAAATTATTGTGATTAACGTGAAAATTAACTCAATCATGCTTGTATATCACAAGTGATAAAATCATTTTCATGATTTAATTTTTTTCACTTGATACTACGTCAAAATTTTAAGATATATTATTTTTTTTGCTTTGTTTTGATAAAATAACTTTTCTTTATAGTGTTTTTACGTCTTAATGTTCGATATAATGGGGATGTAGCTCAGATGGTAGAGCGCTCGCTTAGCATGCGAGAGGTACGGGGATCGATACCCCGCATCTCCATT
>JAOTQR010000002.1:1240505-1259770 GCA_025774065.1 Solanum ossicruentum | reverse complement strand
GGGGATGTAGCTCAGATGGTAGAGCGCTCGCTTAGCATGCGAGAGGTACGGGGATCGATACCCCGCATCTCCATTCTAATTTGTTATTTTTTTAAATTAGTTGTTTTATGTTTAGAAAATGAGCAAAAATTATGTAATTATATTTCAATTTTGCTTAAATCCATGAAAATACAGTTGATTATTGGATTTGTTAAATTAGGTTGTGTTTTTACTGAATTTTGATTTATTAGCAAAAGACAACGACGAGTCATTTCTTATTGACTTTAAGAGTTTCATGTGAATAGGTGCATTGAAAAAATAATAAAGTTATATCTTCGTGACCTATACGTCACGTCTTTGAGTCTAGGAATCAATCTTAGCATGTGGCCCTTTCTCTATTTTTCAAAGTTTGTATGGATTCAAGATGCTTCATGCACTAAGCTGTCTATTCTTGATTATTTTTGGCATGCCATTTTGGTTCACTTTTCCTATTATCTTTGACTTATATTCTAAAGTAGAAAGAAATCCAACATAAGGACCACCGTTGTATAACCATTCATCAACGAATGTCGCTTCCCAGATTGGGTAAAAATGTAAACCTATAGCTGCAGAAGTAGGAATAATGGCACCGAAAATAATATTGTTTCCGTAAAGTAGAGACCCTGAAACAGGTTCACGAATACTATCAATGTCTACTGGAGGAGCAGCAATGAAGACAATAATAAATACAGAAATTGCCGTCAATAAGGTAAATTTGAATTTCCATTAAAGTGTTCATTGACAATTCCAAAATTTACAAAGAAACATTTGTCTTGCATGTGACAAAACAAAGTATAAACATATGTTTTGTTTATGCCATTTTGTCCATGACTTCTTGGAGAATGGTAGTTGTTTCTTGATAACATGTCTGTGTTTGAGGCAAGTTCTTTTGCTTCACAGCATCTTCAAGCTGCAAACAAAATGGACCAAAAAACAAAAAGGGGTTTTATCAAAAAGCTAAAATTTGATATATATATATATATATATATATATACATCAAGTCGTCTATGTTGCTCGAACTCTTCAAAAAATATTGTTAGGTTGGGCGAGAGATGTGCGTCAGTTGCTCTAAAGGTTATGCATTTTTGGAGGGTCTGACCGGATACAACAACATTTTTTGAAGGATCCAAGTGACACAACGTCATATCTGTATTGCTTGAACTCTTCAGAAATGTCGATGACCATAAGGTGTGTGTGGAGTCCTCCAAAAGTTATGAATCTTTAGAGGACTTGACATGGGGTGTGTGATAATATATTTGGACGGTCCGACTATTATAGTTAGTCCTATATTGCTTTCTCTTCGATAATATTATTGGCCATTGTCCCAGTATGTGTGTTGATCCTCCAAAAATATGCATTTTTCGAGGAATAAACACAGGTAAAACAATATTTTTGAAAGGTCCAACCAACATAACATCACACCTATGTTTCTGGGACTCTTCAGAAACATTGCCGACCACTAGGCATGTGTGGAATGGAATCCTTTATAAACAATAGATATTTTCAGGACTTAGACACTAGCACAACAACATTTTCAAAGGGTCAGAGCAACATAACATCTTAGCTAAGTTGTTAGGACTCTTCAAAGCAACACAACCCTATGCATTTTCAGAGGACACAACCCAAGGGCGAGAACATTTTTGAAGGGTACAAGCAACATATAACATCAAGCAAAAAAAAAAAAATCAACACGTGAATCAAATCTACCTTCTCAACGTTGTCAAATAATCGATTAGCAAGATCAGTAAGAGGTTGCTTATCATTCACTTGTGCAGCTGTGATAACTTCATCAAAATCATAGTACATGAATGTAGACTTAATCCTCAAATACTTCCTCACATAATTCCAAGCATCTGATCCAATCAAATCCCCTAATGCCAATAATTCAAATGCATATCTCTTCAACCTATGAATTCTCCCTTTTGTTCCAATATTTGCAATGTAAATTCCTTTCTTGAGAAATGATCTTGTTCCTGTCTCCTTGTTTGTAATGTCTACAACAAAGATTGCAAAATTATGAACGAACGACTTGATTTTTGACATTCTATTGTATGAAGAGTTAAAAACTCGACTTCTGAACATCACAGAAGAAGGGAAAAATGGATAAGTTCGTCGAATTGAGCAATTTTACTCTCCGTTATATGTTGGTTTATTATTATAGTTATCAAGAACTATAGTAAAATTATGAACAAACGAAATGGTCAAATTTGCTCTTGTACTATTCAAAGTTTAGTAACTTTGCCTTTTTTTAAACTTTTGGTGGAATGTTACCTCTCCCAGAGAAGGAAATCTCATTTTTGCCCTTGACACCTAGTGGAATCCGACCTAAGGGTAATTTTAAACCATATTCAAAGATCGAAGGGTAAATTCAAACTTTTTTACTGAAATAATTTGGACGCGTAGAATTCATCCGTTTTACGCTAGAACCTTGTTTATGCCAAGGTACAATTGGACCAAAAAATGTGGTCAAGATCAAAGCTAAACAATTCAAATATTACATTTGGTAAAACATTGGATTACAACTTTGGCTACTATTAAACATATGGTCTAATAGTACCTTCATCATGAAGAAAATTGAAAATTTGGACATGTGGGGTCCACCCATTTCACACTAGAAATCCATTAGAAATACGAAAAAATTTGCTAACGATGAAAGTATGAAAGAAAAATTTGTGTTCGAAAAATTTAAAAAAAAAGACTTACTGCTGGATACTGAAGGGACCTGTAGTGGACCAGTGAAAAAAAATCCATTATTTTCTTGAGCAAGTGAATTTCCAATTCTTGAATTTGCAAATAAAGCAATTGTAGTAGCAAGGCCTAATGCTAATCTTCTTGTAGTTTTTGTTGGTGAATTTTCTTGAATTTCTTCTGTTTTTTGGCATATTGTTTTTGCCTTTTTGTGATATTTTTCAACATTGTGAATCTTGGGAATGAGTGAAATTGCTTCAAATATAATGTTCAAATTTGTTGTGTTAGCCATAATTTTGGTGTTGAAACTAAGAAGAAAAATGATAGGCCATTTTTTTGCACTTTTTTCAAAAAGTTATATCCATTTGATGAAGTCTTGATGACTATTGTCCACTAGAAGGATATCTCAATTATTGAGGACAAATTTGTAATTTCACCTCTTTTTTCTTTTTCTTTTTTGTCCCCTTAGTTGTATATTTTCTCCGTCTACGTATGGAGTTAGAGATCAAGGTATGAGTTCGATCGAATCTAGTACCCTTAGTTGTATATTTTCTCCGTCTAAGGATGAAGTTAGAGATCAAGGTATGAGTTCGATCGAATCTAGTAACCCTGATCCAAATACTTTACTTAAATTAAAGAAATTCATTCAATATCTACGATTTATTAACTTAGAATTTAGTAACTGTAAAGGGTAAAATTCTGAACCCATAAGCTTCAAATTTTGATTTTTGCATCTGTTTATGCTTTCATCCCAATTTTTTGGGACACGGTAAAAGATAAAAGAGTATCACATAAATCAGGAGAAATGAAGTTCGATTTAAGTTATATAGAGTTGATTTTTTAGATAGTCACGCAACTAATACTCCCTTAGTCTCAATTTATATAGTACATTTGAAATTTCGAGATTCAAACTTCTAAACTTTGACCTTAAATTCAATATAGAAATTTTAAATTTTCGGAAATAAAACTTATATGTTTAAGAACTACATAAAAATTATAATAAATGACAATAATTAACAACTTAAATATTTTTTAAAAAACCAAAAAAAAAATTCTGTCGAAAAAAGACTTGATCGACTCTTAAAATTTCAACTATGCTACATGAATTGGGATGGATGAAATAGTAATTATATTCATCATTTCATTTTTTATGACTAGAGTTGAAACAATATATATCGAAACTTCAATCGTATATGATTGAAGTTTTCAAATATAACTTCATACACAATGTTCGAAATTTGATTTTGTTAAACTTAAATTTGAACACCATATACATGACATATGTACATATATATTAAAATTTTTAAAAATTAAATATATATATATATATATTAAATAACACTGTCAAAACAGGTTAGTCTCGTAAAATTTATACTAAACAACAACAATATTACCCCATTGCCTCAAAGGTTCCTGCTTATTGCAGGGTAAGGGGGGAGCAGATATACGCAACCTGACCCCTATGTTTAAAACATAGATCGACTGTTTCCGGATGACCTATGATAAGTGTCGAAAATTGCGTTGACTAACTGCTACTTCACAATTGAAAGAAGTGCAGACAGTTTAAAGAGCCATTTTGCTTTATTCCATCATACCCTAAAGCAAAAAAATAATAAATCTTTGACTCCATCTGAATGTGAAAATTCCCGTAAAATTTATACTAAAAGGACTAAAGTGAAAATTTGTACCCGAATTGCATATTAATGGACTTAAGCCCAATGGGCTTCACTTCAGGACCCAACATTTTCAAATTACACTCTCTCCGGCGAGCTCCACTGGCGAAGTCTTCTCCGACGAGCTCCTCAGGTCAAATCCTTCCGGCCGATTTCACAACTGTAAGTTGTCTCTTCTCTCACTTTCCCTGTATACTGTTTCTTCCAATTGCTTTGTTTTCATATATTCGATTTCATACATAAAATTGATCGATTTCAGAGGGTTATTGTTTCGTATTAGCTGTTTAAATTAGGTAGAAATGACTTAACTGTGTAATCTTGTTGGATTAGAATAGATATATTATCAAATAATTAAGCTTTGTAGCAAAGATATTGAACTAGGATGGGAATTTTAATGAATGACTAAGCTTTAGAGGAAAAGACTTTCAAAATACATTATAATCATTTTGATGGTCAATTTTTGTAAAATTTGATCTTTAAACTATCTTTGAATGGGAGGTGGAGCTAGGATTTGAATTTTATGGGTTCTGGATTTGAGGATACGAACTCGAGTGCTTGTAACTAGTTTATGAATTTAATTTTTGTACATATTTAGTGATTTTACCATGGGGGCTTAGAAGAAAGCTCTTGAGTTCTGCCAAATCCACGTGCTATATACTGCCTTCGCCAGGGGGTTGAGCTACGTTAGGGCCAAGGTGTTCATCTGAAAACCTTTGGCGAGAAATTAACATGGTTTTGAATTCCCTTGGGCTTCTTCATGTGTTTTCTTTCATATTTTGAACCTGGCTCCGCCTTTGACCTTGCTTGGAACAATAAAGGTATAACGACCAATATTTTGGTTGTCAATTCAGTAATTATAACCGGTCTTAACTTTTTTTTCCGGATTAGGTGTGGCAAGTTGATTATTCTTTGGTGCAGCACAAAGTTGGTGCTTGTTCCTGCTATAATGTTGTGCGAATGTAGCTGAAGAAAGTCAGCTTGTTGTTGTTATGTAAACACACGTAATTCTTGGAAAAGATGGATTCTTCTTCCAAAAACTCTCCCTTTTGCTTAAAATGGCCTTGGGATGTTCATAACCAAAATCCAAAGAACCCTTTGCCTTGTACCTTTGAAACTCCTTGGCTACTTAAACCATTCAAGAATCTTGGTATTGGAGTGTTTAATTTCGTCCAAAATATATCAAAACCCCAACCTTCATCACCTGAATTTAGTTTCCGGTCGAATGGAGTTAACCAAAATAATACCTTGAAGTCGTTGAAGAAGAAATTGACTCCTGCAGACCAAGCGGAGGTCGAGCAGAATGCGTTAGCATGTGCCTTGGCCAGTGGAAAAGAGGGTACTGTTATTGAATTTTACTCTCCAAAGTGCTGGCTCTGCAGTTCATTGGTTAGTTTCGTTAGTGAAGTTGAGAACAGGAATTCTGACTGGCTCAACATTGTTATGGCTGATGCAGAGAATGACCAATGGTTGCCTGAGGTACTCTTACTCTATAGATTGTATTCTTACATTTTCCTTAAGTCTGTTTTAATTTTTATTCACTTGTTGGACGGATGCATTTAGATTTTGCATAAACCTAGAATTGAGGGCTAATAGGCTAGCAGGGGTAGGTCGATATATGACTTTGTGATTTAGTAGGCTAGTATGTTGACATTATTAGTCCTATATTTGTTTACTCTTAGTGTATTTACATTGCTTTTATATCTTGTGTTGTCATTAGTTGCTCTTTCTGGTCCCTTTCTTTTCCTTTCTTTTTTTCCATATCTAGTTTATTTTTGCTTATGGGTTGTTGAGGCGAGGGTTCCCAGGAAACTTCTCTACCTCTATGAGGTAGTGGTAAGGTCTGCGTACATTCTACCTTTCCCAGAACCCACTTGTGGAATTTCACTAGGCATGTTGTTGTTGTTGTTGTTGTTGTTGTTGTTGTATAAACCTAGAACTGAGAGGGGCCTCATATTTTTATTGTTTGATTGTTGATATAGTTCTCTTCTTCTTGCTGTATTAAAAGGTTATTTTTATATCGATACTTGATATCCATGGAATGGTTATATTCTCAAATTTTCACAAGTCTGTTTTAATTTATATTTAGTTGTTGGACCGATGCAGGTAGATTTTGCATACTCCCAAGAACTGAGAGGGGCTTCATACTTTGTGTTTGGTCGTTTGATATAGTTCTTTTCTTCTTTTTGTTTGGAAGGTTAATTTTTACTATGTTAAGTTACCTTCATGAATCAATTGACTGGGATAGAGTGCATTTGGGGCATATGATTGGTCTCTGGTAAATTGCTTTAAAACAACTTGTCTTTTCAATATATATTGTGTATAAGTGCTAAGCAATATAGGGTGTGTTCAGTATCATGGAAGACATTTTCCTTCATGCCAATCACACCCATATTCAAGTTAAATGTCATCCTTCCAAAGTCTTGTTCCATATTAGCTAAGTTTCTTTATACTTAAAATATGCTAGATCTCTGTCTTTGAAGTTCTTTCAATGCAGAACTCTAGCATTCGCTCTAGATGGAGCTGAAAAGCACTGCACTGTCCTTTGAACCTTCTATTGGGTTGAGATTGATTGATTACTTTGTGGCGACTGCCAATGTGACCGTCATAACTGAAAGTTACTTTGTGGTGATAGCTTAGTTAAACTATATATTTGAAAAGTAAGGAAAGTCAAAATGAAATAAGTAAAACAAAGAACACTTCTTTCTGTTGTTTGATTGGTCCAGTCATTTTGTGTATTGCCTTTGGAATAATCCTTCTACTCCGTGTTGGAAATGTCGACTTTTTACTCTTTTGGTTTTATCTGATTGATATCTTTCTATTTGTGACAGCTTCTCCATTATGACATAAAGTATGTTCCTTGCTTCGTTCTACTGGACAAACATGGGAGGGCACTTGCAAAGACAGGTGTTCCACATAGCCGACTTCATGTTGTGGCTGGTGTTTCTCATCTCCTCAAAATGAGACGTCCGCAACACAAATAGTGCATCTTTGGTTGATAGCATCAGGTGAGATAGTTGGCTTGTCGCATAAATTGCATAGTAACAGCTTTTAGTTGTAGGGATCAATAGGATGGACCTAGTAATAGTTATCAAGATCTTTACTTGAACTAGTCTGTAACTTTGTGATACATTTTGGAGATGCTGTTATATGAATCCCCTAATGGGGACACTTTTATCAGACAAATAATTTATAGATAAGAGACCATGTTATATGTCAATTGTCCCTCATATGATACAAAGAGAAATGCTAGTGCCTTTATAGTCTAATTAGCCCACCTTCGGTCGAACTCACTAGCTTTAGTCCAAATTTTGTATTTATCTTAAGAATTTCATTAAATATGTATATATTTTTAGTTTAAAACCCTGTAACTTGAAATAACTGGAATCTCAAATCCATAAACTTCAAATTCTGATTCTGATTCTGCCTCTCTTTGCCCTTGATACTTAAAAGACTATCATCTAACATCCAAAAAAATTTGACCTGTGGTCTAACATTTTTTCAATTGATTCTCAACCTGCCCTAAAGGTCATTTACTAAATAGTTATTCCAAAAACAAATAACCGATCAAAATTTCTAGCAAATGTGTCTCAAATGATCACATGGATCCTTCGGGGTGGCCCTGTGGTTTGGGCTTGGAACTTCCATGGTGAAGGTCTCAGGTTCGAAACTCCTTACCAGCGAAAGCAAGGGGTTTGACTTCTGGGTCGAGCTCGTCGTATCAGACTTGCCTAGTGGGTTATCTCTCCTGTAACGAGGTTTTACCTTGTGCGCACTCAAAGAATAGCGGTTGCGGGTTTTCCTTGTCATGCGAATTTCTCTTGTCATAAAAAAAATGATCACATGGACCAGACCAAAGCCATGCATTTTACCACTGAGCTAGTAGACCGTCGTGCATGTGACAGAAGAAGAAGGGGGGAGGAAGCTTCCTAAATTGGGAAGTGAATAAGCAAAGAGCACTTAAACATTTTAAAATCAATGTATCCAAACATGCCAATATAGGTCCCAAAAATTTTTTGGCACTTACAAGCTTTTTTCTTCCAAGCCAATTATACACAAGGAAAATTCTCAATAATAATATACTATATTCCATGAGTCATGACTACCTAACTTCAATTATTTAGCCTTAATGCACATTTTGTCATCAAGTTTGGACATGTTCCCTTCCTTTATTAAGTCATGAAGCTTCCATACAAATAGCTAACACCTATCAAAAAGATAACTTCAGGGTTCGATTTCGAGGTCTCAATAACCTCCTCCACTTGTTACCACTAAACGACGGAGCCAGGAGCAGAAGGAGAGACTTGGAACCCTCAACCTCAGCCTTGGTAAAGCTATGCTATGCCATTAAGCTATTTCCGCCAGCTAGGATAGTGGCGAAGCACTAATGAGCAATTCATGCATCACTTGATACAAACGACTTCGAGATATTGTAAATTGATATACAGGTGTTGTATTAGATAAAGCTACTCAGAATCAATTGAGAAGAGGTTGATAATTACTCTCTTTTTCCATTCGTGAGGTCAAAAATTTGTTATTTATAAATAAGAACGAATCAAATCAACTCGGCTAATTGAATCTCCTCTTTTTGGTTTTAGTAGGATTAATCTAACAAAAAATTTGACTACTTACAAAATGTCCAAATTCTTGACAGATCAAACTATAATTTTGTTATAAACTATTCATTTCTAAATTATGACAAAAAATGAAATATAATCAGTCCTAATTAGGACTTGTTCAATGAACCATCAACTTATCAAAGCAGACAATGATAGTTAATTACTATTACTTAATTAGGATTAATTAATTAATCCTTGTTTAGTTAAGTGGCTTACCTCTTAACTTGTACAACTAGATTTAGAATATCTTAATTGGCATCCTACTCTATTGTTAGAGTTTGAAGTTTTAACCAACTTTTAACATTATTAATGAAGAAATTTTTTTTTCAAGAATTGCTAAATCCGACAATATAAATAAGTAAATACATGAAAAAGCAAAAAAGATTCAACATATATTACAATAACAACAACATATTCAGTATGAACCGACAAATAGAATCTAAGAATGGTTGGGTGTATTCAGACCTTATTATCTATACATTTGCAAGATATAGAGTTTATTTTCAGTAGACCTCTACTCGAATATATATTATCTTGAAATACACTCTTATCAGTAACACATTATTGTCTTAATTTATAAATTAATAACTATGATAATTATGATCAGTGGCGGACAACACTTTCGTCAAGGATATTCATACTTTTAGAACATCGGTGGCTGATTTTTGTATCATGTGTGTTCAACAATTGATACATAGCAAAATATTTATATTTAACTTGTATATTTAAAAAAAAAAATTCGAAAAGACAAAAGGTGTTCATCTGACCATCTTTGCGTGAGTATAGCTCCGCCCCTGATTATGATTTGGTGAAAATGTTGGATATAAGTAAACTTTTACTCTCATAATCTACCACTAGATGTAGTAGTCAACTTATCCCAAGTCTTTGGACCACTCAGAATATTGCTATAAACCAAAATGTACTTTTTTTATATACCAAAGTATTTTTTTATTTTAATTTTATATACAATTTTATATACCAAAGTATTTTTTTATTTTAATTTTATATACCAAATTGTACTTGGTTCATTGTATTCAATCCCTTTTATCCAACATATACCGTATGTATATATATTAATATACAAACTAGTCTGAATCTAACTAATATATAATAGGCAATATATTAAATAGTATTTTTTTCAACTGTCATAAGATAAGATTTAACATAAGATTCAAAGACATAACTAATAATCTTATAGTCGAAGTAGATCAAGAAAAGGGAATTAAACTAATATTAAATACGGAGAAAATTCAGAACAAGATAAGTTAAAGGATTTCTAATGACTTTACGGATTGATTATCAAATAAGGAACTATTTATGCAACTTTTCGATTTGAATTTTCTGTAAACGTGTCATTTACTGTAATTTTTTAAGTTATAAAACTCTATAAATGTATCATTCTTTATTTTTTGGATAGAAAACTCTGTAAACATATCATCCTGATTGGTAAGAAAACTATATAAATATATCGTCATAATTTTTCAAGTTAGAAAACTCCATAAGTGTGCCATCAAAATTTAATTAGGCTAACTCCAAAATTACATATGATTACCTTTCTAAAAATTCAAGTTTAGTTGCAACTAAAAATATCACTAAACTATTATTAATTCACCTATAATGTATTATTTTTTTTTTAATTTTAGAGTTATTTGGTATTCCAATATCCTTTGTGAATTTACAAATGTCTTCATAGCCATATTACCAAACTTATAATAAAATTTACTTTTATTATAAAAAAAATAAGATAACAATTTGAGTTTAAGTGATATTTGAATTTATATTTATTACTAAATTTTTAATATCATATAATAGGTTACTTATTATTTATTTTAGGTTATCAATTAATGTCTACTAAATAGAAATTTAAGTTATGTGCAATGACAATATAATAAAATTTGTATATAATTAGATTAGCTAAAAAGTAATTATAAATAAATTTACTTAACAAAACATTGATTAGTAACCAAAGATAAATGATAAGTAATATGTTGTACCATTTTAAATTACATACAACTTAAATTTATCCAAAAAGAAATTATTTGTAATTATCTTTTAAATAATCTGATGATTAAAATATATTTTATACTAGAATTATAATCGAAATAGATCAAGAAAAAGAACATGATAAACGTCAGATAAGAAGAAAGCTTAAAACAAGACGAGTTACAAATTTATAATAACTTCACAAACTCTATTACTCTATTAACGTGCCACTAAATTCGATCAAGCTAATCTCAAAATTGCATATGATTATCATAATAGAAAGCTCTATAAACTGAGTCCCTAAATTTGATAATTTTAATTTCAGAATTACACATGATTATCTTTCTAATTTAACATCACAAGTATTCAAACTTTATTTTGTAATAAGAAAATTAAACTATTATCATTTCATTTATAATAATAAAAAAAATATAACAATGAATAATAAAAATAAACTACTTGGATGAGATCAACAACAACATTATCCCATTGCCTTAAAGACTCTCACCTACTGCAAGTAAGGGATGGTCGGATGGACGCAGCCTGACCCCTATGTTTAAAACATAGAGCGACTGTTTTCGGATGACCCATGATGAGCGTCGAAAGTTACATTGACTAACTGTTACTTCACAATTGAATGAATCGCAGACAGTTTAAAGAGCTATTTTGTTTTATTCTATCATATTCCAAAACCAAAAAATAATGAACTTTTGACTCCATCTGACCGTGGAAAACTATTTGGATTAGATCAAAGTCTCAAATATTCAATTCCTAAATTCCCAATAATGGAGGGAACATAATATTTTTATTTTATTATACACATAAAAGAAAAAAAGGCCAATTTATATCATATTTACTAAATACCCCCTGAAGTTTCTGTAATTGTCAGATTCCCAATATATAGTTTCATCTTCAAACAAGAATCATCAATTCTTCCCTTTTCTCTTTTCCAACTCCAATTTTTTGCCACTCACCGGAATTTTATTTTCTTGAAATTCCGGCGACTGATCGGAGATGGTTCAACCGGAAAACACCAACTGGTTGTACGATTATAATTTTGAAGATATAGTTGTCCCTGATGCTAGTTTCTCAGTTTCTGGGTTTTCTTGGCCTGTGCAAGGGTATAATGGTTCAACTAATGCCAGGTTACCTATTTAGTGTATCAAATTTGACTTACTGATTCTGTGCTGTATTTGCTAAAATGGGTATCTTTCTTTTAGCTGATTGATAAGTCTTGTTGCTTTGAATAACTAAAAGTGGGATCTTTTGTTGATTGATGAGTTCTGTTGCTTCTCCATAGAGAAGAATGGATACAAAAGAGTGATACCAAGAGTTGGGTTCTTTTAGCTGATTGATGAATCTTGTTTGTTAGAAAAAAGTTGGAATGCTGATAAATATAGCTGATCATAATTCAAATTTGGGGTCTTTTAGCTGATTTATGAGTCTTTATTATTACTTGATAGAGCGGACTAGATATAGAGGATTCATGTAATTGACTCCAGCTAAAAGTTGAGATGTTTGGTTGATTGATGAGTCTTTTTGCTTCCTAATCGAGTAGAACTTGATAAAGAAGATTCATATAACCGTTACTGAAAGTTGGGTTTTTTTTGCTGATTGATGAGTGTTGTTGCTTTGAATAAAGTTGGAATGCTGATAAAGGATTCATATAACTAAAATTTCAAGTAGGATTGATAAGGAAGATTCATATAATCGTTACTGTAAGTTGGACTCTTCTAGCTGATTGATGAGTCTTGCTTCTTTGAATAAAGTTGGGATGCTGATAAAGGATTCACATAGCTGACCGAACTGAAATTTGGGATCTTTTAGCTGATTAATGAGTGTTTGTTGCTTCTCGAGAGAGCAGAACAGATATGGAGGATTTACATAGTTGACTCTGCCTTTTAGCTTATTGATGAGCCTTTTTGCTTCTGAAGAAAGCAAATTGGATATAGAATATTTATTTAACGGTTACTAAAGTTGGGGTTTTCTTTTAGCTGATTGATGAGTCTTGTTTCTTTGAATAAAATTGTAATGCTGATCAATGATTGATATAGCTGACCCCAACTTAAAGTTAGTGGAATGGATAAAGAGGATTTGTGTAATTGATTCTGACTAAAAGTAGGGATCTACTAGATGATTGATGAGTTTTATTGTTTCTGAACAGATAGAGAGGATTCATATAGTTGACTCCAACTAAAAGTTGGGATCTTTTGGCTGATTGATGAGTTTTTTTGCTTTCCAGAGCAGAAGGGATACAGAAGATTGATAAAATCGTCACTCACAGTTAGGTTCTTTTAGCTGATTGATGAGCCTTGTTACTTTGAATTAAAAGTTGGAGTTTATATAGAGGATTCATATAGCTGACTAACTAAGAGTTGGGCCTATTTTAGCGAGTCTTGTTTCTTTGAATAAAGTTGGAATGTCTATAAAAAGATTCATGTTGCCGACACCAACTAAAAGTTGGGATATTAGCTGCTTAATGAGTCTTGTTACTTCTCAATATGGAAGAATAGATTATAGAGATTTCATATAGTTGACTCGAACTAAAAGCTTGGATCTTTTAGCTGATTGATGAGCTTTTTCACTTCCCAATAGAGCAAAAGGGATATAGAAAATCCATATAACCATTACTAAAAGTTGGGTTCTTTTAGCTGATTGATGAGTCTTGTTTTCTTCAATAAAGTTGAAATGTATAAAGGATTCAATAGTCTACGCCAACTAAAAGTTGGGATCTTTTAGCTGATTGATGAGCTTATTGCTTCCGAATAAAGCAAAATGGACACAGGAGTCATATATCTGTTGCTGAAAGTTGTGCTCTTTTAGCTGATTGATAGTTTTGTTTCTTTGACTAAAGTTGGAATGTTGATAAATGATTCGTATAACCCAACCCCAGCTAAAAAGTTGTTATCTTTTAGCTGATTGATCAGTTTCTTGTTTCCGAATAAAGCAAAATTGTATCCGGAAGATACATATAGCTATTACTGAAAGGTAGGCTCTTTTGCTGATTGATGAGTCTTGTTTGTTTGAATAAAGTTGGAATGTCAAGAAAGGATTCGTATTGCAAACCCCAGCTAAAAGTTGGGATCTTTTATCTGATTCAATCCCTTTTCTCCAGCATATACAATAAATATACAATCCCTTTTCGATTGTCTTCTGACCACTTTGCTTTTTATGTCTATTTTAGTGTTGATATAGATGGCTCATTTGGTGAATCAGACTGCCTGAAGGAAAGCAGTTCTAAGAAAAGGTAAAAGCCTTTGCTTTTAGGGACATTTTTGTGAATTTCCTAAGAGTAGAGATCTGCTGTTGCACTAACTCGTCACTGTTATCTATCAGGTTTTGATTTGATTATTACTTGGCACTTACAACGAAAAGTGACAAATTCTCCTTTCCCTTTGTTTCATTTCCAGAGTATTACTCTATTATCTCGAAGGCTCACAATTGAGAAAATAATGATCTCATTATGCTTTTAGTTAGGATAGATTCAAAGATTTTGACTTGTTCTGTCTTCTTGTTCTAATTGCCTGACTTATATTCCCCAAGTGGCCTTCTGAAGATTTCATAGAAACATAGTTCTCTTCGCTCTATTTGAAAGTAACTACTATGCTGCCAATTCCACAAATTTAGTTTAGTTTCAAATTCTTGTGACGTGATGGTATATAGAACCCCCTTATGTTAGCCTTAGTTTCATAATTTTACTATTAGCCTTCAAGCTTTTGGTCCTTGTAGTATTGGTTTTGGAGGGAAACCCAGATGCCCTCGTAATTTGTCTACACAACATTGTTTACCCATGTTTCTGACAATTGTTACAGGACTAGAGCTGAATCATGCACCTCGTCAAGTTCCAAAGCTTGCAGGGAGAAATTAAGGAGGGAGAAGCTGAATGACAAGTGGGATCACTATTCATTCCCTTTAAACCATTTTGTCCTTTATTTCATTTTATGTATCGCTAAATGAATATGGTCTCAGGTTCATGGAATTGGCAGCGCTTCTAGAGCCTGGCAGGCCTCCAAAAACAGACAAGAGTGCCATTCTTGTTGATGCCGTTCGCGTTGTTACACAGTTACGTGGTGAGGCTCAGAAATTGAAAGACTCAAATTCGGATCTACAAGAAAAGATAAAGGAATTAAAGGCAAGTATTTGTTACTTTCTGTCAATTGGCTGCTAGGAGGTTGTCAAGTTTGTCAATTCCACAAAACAACTCGATGACAAGTAAAGCTAAAACATAGCTTTACTATACTTCTCCTGACTTCAAGTATGTTTAACTCGTGTAGGTTGAGAAAAATGAGCTTCGAGATGAAAAGCAGAGGCTGAAGTCCGAGAAAGAGAAGCTCGAGCAGCAACTAAAGACAATGAGTGCACAACCTGGCTACTTGCCTCCTTCCATGCCCAGTGCTTTTGCTGCTCCAGTTCAAGCTGCAGGAACTAAGCTGGTGCCAATCATAAGTTACCCTGGAGTTGCCATGTGGCAATTTATGCCTCCTGCTGCAATAGATACCTCGCAGGATCATGTGCTCCGCCCTCCAGTTGCTTAAGTTTGCTGCTAATTCTATGATAGTTGACTTTACTCCTACATGTTGTTCTAGTCAAATGCTCTTTAGCTGTGTTAGTTTATTTTTCGAGTTATTGTGGTGTATTTGGTGGATACTAGAAGTTTTCTTGTAACTTTTGCACTTTAACAAGTAAAATGCTGGTTTTATCAACTGTAAATTTTAGCAGGTTCAACCTGGCATTTATGTGTACATTCTATTCCCTCCTGGTTAAATTCTTTGTTATTTGTTCCTTCTGTTTGGCATGAATTTGGTGTGGGGGGGTGGGGGTGAGGGTAACTAAGTTGTGCTGACAGTGCTGTCGAAATTTTCCATCCCAAAAGGGTCAGAAGAAGTGAGCAGCTTTGATTAGCTGAGTGTTATTATGGTTTTGAGGAGCAACAAAAAAGGTGTGATCTCTAAATGCCTGATAGATGGAGGTTGTAGTGGTTAAATGAAATATGTTAAGAGACCTGAAGTATAGAACTTTTAGTGCCTGGTATTCGAATATTGGCTCAAGGCATTTTCTCTTCATTTTCTCTTCCCCATCTTAACTTGAAAAAGCAGGGATACTTTGTGTTCGTGAAACAATAACCATCGAAAGACTAAGCTAGTATCCTCTGTTCCTCGGAACCAACATAGATAGGTAACATTTCTAGGTTTGAACTTCCATCTGGACCGACAAGGGGTAGATAAGTAAAGTTTGGAGGTTGAAATGAGGCTATCAATTATTGAAGTCAAGAATATCTTGTATAACTTTATAGCTTAGCATTTGCCAATCACAAAAATCATTGATTTCTTGAAAATTTAGAAGGTTGAAAAGTCTTGTATCACTCTATTAGCCTTGAATTTGCTAATTGCAAAATCCACAGGGTTATTTGAGGACATGGTGTCAAAATTCCGGGGCTCTGGTCTTCTGGTCTAGAGCTAAGAGTGCAGCACGTTATATGTGCACATCATGGTCATTCATGGATTCGAACTTGTCACAAAACAAAGCCTAGTATTTAAGTGGGAGAAGTGTAGAAGGCCGGGTGAGGTTCATTTTCTGCACTCGTTGTTTCCTGTCGTCTGTTTGGTGATTTTATTCTCTTTTAGGAACTTTGGTTCCTCATGTACACTGCATGATATACCTCAAAGACATAATTAGCATGGAATGGAAGATGAGATCCCTCCATTCCATTTGTGTGGCATTATCTGTCATTAAAAGAATGACATCTTTCTATATTTTTTAAAACAATTTTAACGTCAATCTTCTTATTGTACATTTTATGACATGCTTCTATATACATAAAAAATCTCATGGCATGTTTAAGACCACAGGTTCGAAAAGTCTCTTTTTCTTTCTTAGACTAAAGGCATAGTCAAACTACGCCACATAAATTGAATTGGAGGAGTATCCTTTTTATTATCTTTGCAAGTATTATTTGGTGAAAGAAATCCACCATTTACATTGTATAATACATTGGTTGAACCAGAAATTATAGTAGCTTTGAGGAGTTTCAAAGTGTCAGGCTTGGGGCTGTTGCCAATCTCGCGTCAGGCAGTGGAGAGACCTTCTATACATGGTTCATCTCTCTCAAAATTTTGTTTCTTGATTACAAGCAACATGATTAACGGATCCCCTGCATCATTTCAAGTTGCTCTAATATGACAGGTTCTGATAAATCTATCTGAGAAGTTAACGTACTTTGTCCACAGGGATCGAAGATGAGGAAATGCTATATCTAGCCAAGGTTTTGCTCGGCCATTGAAGTGGATCACACCCGCACTGCTAGCATCTGCAATGCTCGTGTTGTCTTGGTACCCGAGTCCTAGCATGTGCCAAAAGGGATCGATGGCATGGACATGACCATGAAATGCAATTAGTCCCGGAGGTAATGTTCCTAGCTGCCACAAACTTAGATCTGACTTCAAGTTCTGCACAAGAAAAGGAAGACTATATCATCATCCTATGCTGTAGTAAGTACTTTCGAGCAATTGCAAAAGATTTACTCCCTCTGTCGTAATTAATGTGATGGACTTTCCTTTTTAGTCTGTTAGAAAAGAATAGTACTTCTCTGTATTTAGAAGCAATTAACATTAGGCATCCCATTTTAGCCTTAAGTGAGATGATCTGTAGCTACACATATAAATTTCAAGAATCTTTGTTTCTTGAACCCCGTGGCCAATCAAAGTGCATCACATAAATTGGTTCGGAGGGAGTACTAGTTAAAACAAATTGCTTGAATGTTGCATAATGTTCAAAATGCATTTCCTGGAAATTACAATTGGTCACTTGTAGAGTTGTCGTTACCTGTTCGAGCCAGTAGTGGTATGCCTCACTTATATTTGTTTCTCTCCATGCTTCTAGATCAAAAATGTTCATGCCATAGGCCCATGCACATTCATTAGGATCAAAGTTCTTGGATATGAGAGGATGAGAAAAGTTCAAATAGTTTTTGAAGCGCTTTGCCATCACAGACTTGTCCTCTCCCCTGCATGTCTCTACCGCTCCATTCACCTTTCTGTTCATGTCAATGTCCCATAGAGATGAAAGATCAGTTTGAACAACGATGTCATCATCCAGGAACACTACCTTATCGAGACTGGGAAACAACTGCAAAGACATTTGTACTTCTCAGTATTAAAATTTGAAGTGCTTTGGAGGACAGAGGGACATTACGTGCAATTTAAGTGAGTTCTTAAAAATTCTGTTACCTCTGGCAAATATATCCTTATGTGGTTCATCAGAGAATTGTATTTGGGACTGAGTGCTTGCAACTTTGCTGCAATAATACGAGGCTTTTCGGTTGTATTTGCTACAATTGCTGATGAACCTCCCCTGAATTGTGATCTTGCCTTTTGGTCTTTCTCCATCGCTTCCAGAATTGGAACCTTTCCCTTTGTTAACCAATCGAAATGGTGCAATGCTTTAACCTCAATGATTGTGGGTGTCAAAGGATGTAATGAAAACCAAGCTTGCATCGGCGAGAAGGTTTTGCTATCTGTGATTATGTGAAGGACAACTTTCTCAGGTCGGAAAGAGTTCTGGACAAGAGATGATGCAACAACAGAAGCAGCAAGAATATTGTCAGTGGCTAGGACAAAATGGAAGTATGTATTATCAACGAGGGCGGGAACAAGTTCTGCTGATGGTAACTGGAGACGGGCATTGGCATTGATGGAGTGCTCATGTGCTAGCTTGAGATCCAGGCAGTGCAGCTGTTTCGGGATGCCACTAGATGCCACATGCCGATAAAGGTACTCTTGAATCTTGGCAGTTCTTGTTCTTTGTTCAAGGACAGTTACCTGCAAGAAATAGACGCTATTGTTGAAAACATCAATTTAGGAAATGAAAACACGTGCTCTCGCAAATAGCGGTCATATAATTCAACACTAGTCAGGTCTTGAGTGGTTAATGTGATTACATTGTGCATATCGCTTTTCATAATCAACTGGTCTGCATTCTAGTTAATTGTTTAGCAGCCATCTCAGTGTACTAAGCTCCTGTTATGCACTCGGCCTGGGAAGGTCAGCATGACATTGGATCTACTATAAGCAATGTTGCTCGGGCTCTCCAAAAATATTATCGCACACGTGTTGAATTCTCCAAAGGTGCACCACTGTTAAAGGATCCAGGACACATCCGTTGGCAGTTTTGAAGAGTCCGAGCAACATAGACTATAAGCAGCCTTACCTTTGTTGATTCTTGCCTAACAACAAGTTGGATTACAAAGGAAAAACACATGTTAATTTGTTAGTCAACAAATTAATGTGAA
>JAOTQR010000002.1:1220451-1240405 GCA_025774065.1 Solanum ossicruentum | reverse complement strand
GTTATTTATTTTTCTGTCCAGTTATAATTCCGCAAGTGTTTAAATCGGGTTGAATCGTTATTCAATCTGCCCAACAACCTTGCATTTCTGCTAGAGGCTTTTCAACGACTTGAACCAGTAACCTATTGACAATAATCAAGAAAGTAAACCGAGGAAAATGCTTTGTTCTTGTGCAATTTGTTGTCTCCGACACAATAGGGTACCTTAAAATTACTTTATTTTCTATATATGATGGAAAAGGCATGATATAAGTATATAAGTGTTACCAATTATAAATTTTAAGAAAGGCATGATAAGTACATAAATACCATAGCTTTAAGCTTGACAGCAAAAGTTTCTGCATCTGGCTTCATGTCTTTCATTTCTTCCAGAAACTCTTCCAACGATTGAGGAGTTTCTGGCCCTTCCTCGATTTCAATCTTGTCTGAAGGTTCCTCCAATACTTGATATATCACCTCAGGGACCTAATAAAATACAGAAGAAACGAGATTCTGAGCAAGTGATTTTAAATAGAAGAAAAACGACACTACAAAGATGTTCTGTTCCTGTGTTATTTTTTACTAGTCTCTTGTGAGAAGAGCAAAATAACTAAAATAACATTTGTAATAGGCCATAAAACTAATCTCCCCTAGACGAGCACGACTCAAAGGAGATTTCAAAGATATTAGGCACAAAAGGATATAAATATGAGGCGTAGAAGCATACAGTTGATTCGAGCTGTGTCCCCAAAATCCTTGGTCCAATTTTTCTCCCCAAGCAACCTGCCTTAGAATGAAATTGAATTTCTTCAGTAGACAAACAATGCTACAATATAATTAATAAACTCCTTTTTCATCGAGGGTCTATTGGAAACAACCTCTCTACATTCTACCTTTCCTAGACCCCTAGTTGTGGATTACCCTGGGGATGACGTTGTTATTTTATGCTTTTAAAGTTCTCCAAAAAGCGTATGAACATAAAGATGATCATCATAATTTATTGTTAGTAAATTCACTGGGAATAGATTATGTTTCTTTATATGTGTAAAGTTACTGAATTGTAAACCTCTAAAACTTAGTGGCCGTTTACTATTTTTCTGTATTGAACCTGCAGATCGTTGCTCGGACTCTCAAAAATGTTTCCGCTCCTGTGTTGGATCCTCCAGAAATGCACTATCTTTGGAGGATCTGGCACATCAACAATTTTGAAGAGTGCGAGCAACATTGCTGCAAACTGCTATTACGTCATGCTGAAATGTTTACATACCATTTTATGTTCAAAAACATCCTTTCTATTTTTAGTAATGCTGCTTATATCTGCAATAAATCAAGGATTATGTTATAAAGATCACATATTAACACTAAGCCTATTCATTTTTTCCCCATGTTGCTTAATACAATTTTGTTGTCATCTTATTCACTAAGCCTCGGAAGCATTTCTTTTAAGCTCGGAATGAACCTCTCTATCCCACAAAGGTAGAGGTAAGGTCTTCATACATCCTGTCCTCCCTAGACCCCACTTGTGGGATTACACTGGGCATGTTGTTGCTGCTTAATACAATTTATTATTCAAATCCAGACAGCAGAGAGGGAGAAACGTACCTAGCGTTGAACATTTTCGTTCTCCATCAATGGTGTCTACAGCCGTTAACACAAAGACAAACCGGAGCAGCAATGTAAAAAGCAGGAGCGAATAGAAGACCATGAGGTACGATATTCTCCTCGAACCAACTTTTACTTTGACAAACTCCTTGAATCCTTTAGTTGGGAGGACAGTAATATGCCTCAAACTCGGTGATATGAGTAGCTGCATCGTATGTTTCATTCAAATTGAGGGGGAAAAACACAAAATGTTGGTACTATTTTGTGTTCTTGGCCTAGTTATTGATGAATTGGCAATCACTCATATTATGGTAAAGTTTGATGAGTTAGAATTGGAGAAGGAAAGACTGTTGCTGTCATTCACCTAACCTTGCTTAGCATGAAGGTTTAATATGTTTGTATCAGAGAAGAAGACTCATGGATTGCAGTTGTTGGTTCATTTCAGAGTTTAACTACTATATACTGACAGCGGACAAAAATTTCTTTAGTTTCGGAAGCAATCTCTCTATCTCTATGAGGTAGTGGTAAGGTCTGCGTACATTTTACCTCCCCAGACTCCACTTGGGGGATTTCACTTAGTATGTTGTTGTTGTTCAAGTCTACAATCAATCTCAGCGTAAAGTCCTGCATATAATAATACGATGTTTGGTTGGCTGCGTAAGGGAAGAAATAATTGTTGCATAACTAATGTCGTGTTTGGTTGGTGGTTTACGGTAATACTCGTATTAAGTTATGCAGGAATCTATGTATGTGTGAATGGTTTTACGCACAATAGAATGTGTGAATGAGGACGGTATTTGCTCTAATTTTGGGGGTTGGGTTGGGTGGATTGTAGCTTCGAGTTCAGGTGGCATACTGTAGCCCCTCCTTATTAATCACTGTTTCGTAAGTTATATTGTCAGTGTATATAAGTGAAATCTTCTTACGAGAGAGAGAAAACTGGCAAAGGCTGCAGCTGATTAGTTGTTCATATTATTTGATGTTGCTGTTGTTGACATGACTTCTTTACTATTGTATTTCCTTTTAAAACCTTTAAGATGTTTTACTTGAGCCGAAGATCTATCAGAAACAACTTATTTACCTTCACAATGTATGGGTAAAGTCTGCAATCTGCATGCATATCATCCTCTCTCGAATTACAGTAAGTACGTTTGAAATTGGACTAAAAAAAAGTTATTTTCTTTTCAAGTCAAAGATTGGAGAATAAAGTTTGGTGTTGTTTCACTTTGCCTTCATATGAAGTAATGAAACATAGTAAGTTTGAAAAACATGAGGAAATTTTGGGGTTTTTGATGATTTGAACAGAGTTTCTAAATGGACAATGACATACTGTTTTCCTTTGTTTCTTTCTTGGACCTTGGGTTGTTTGGACATAATAAACTATTTTTATTAAGATTTACGTCAGATATACTAGCAGCATAAATATTCTTTTCGAAAAATGCATAAAGAAATATTGCGTCTATGATTCATAGAGTTATTCGCTAAGTGGAAGGTACAAGGTACTCTGTGAAATAGTTGAGACATATAAAACTGACTAGACACAAGTCACAACCTTATAAAAGAAGAAAAAAATCGGGAATATTACGTTTGTTCATTAGCCTGGACTGCGAATACATTTCTCTGTTAAATGCTTATAAATTCTCTTAAAATTTGATGTAATTACTCGATTTCGTCCATATTATTCTAAACATAGATATGGGATGTTTATTTGATTAATGTGAGAGATTACAAAAGATAAACACATATGTATATATAGGACAAATCGAAAATCATTGAATTTACAAACTTATGTCGATGGAAACTCGAAAGAATGTAGTGTAGCGGGTAGAGTTGCTACTAACTTAACCAGAAGTCTCAGTTTCAGTACTTACAACAACAACATTATCCTACTGCCTCAAAGGCTCCCGTCCATTGCGAGGTAAGGGGGCATTCGGATATACGCAGCCTGACCCTTATATTTAAAACATAGATCGATTGTTTCCGGATGACCCATGATGAGCATCGAAAGTTACGTTGACTAACTGCTATTTCACAATTGAAAGAAGCGCAGACAGTTTAAAGAATTATTTTGCTTTATTCCATCAGTTTCAATACTTAAAGTACAAAAAAATCTTTAATAAGAGGTGGTTCCACCAACTGGATCTTGTATGGCACAAATTTGACTTAGTCAGACTATACCAGACATCGAATCAAATAACAATGCACCCAGTAGAAATCCATAAGTGGGATTTGGAGAGGGTAAAATGTATGTAGACCTTACCATCATTTCCTAGAGATAGAGAGGCTGTTTTTGGAGAACTCTCGTCTCAAAATTGAGCCCCATAAGCAGAAGATACTAGATATAGAAAAAAAGGGATAACTATAACTAAAAAAAAAAAATCTTGGCTTGCTCACACCTCGATAATTCAACAATACTGACCATTCCTCCACTCATCAACAACAGATTCTGGGTAACTTTATCCACATCTATCCGATTTTGAAAATACAATGAATGAAAGTCGAACCAACGAAAAGAGAAGCAGCAAAAAGAACTTAGAACATGCACAAGAGAATGACAAACTAAATTCTAGGCAGCTACTAACCATAAATCTTGTAAGTGAACTCTAGAAAGAAATGTTTTATCAGAGGGTTAAGGGAGCTTAATATTTCAAGATCACATTAACACAATGTGCTTTAAGATCAAACTAAGAAGCAATATAAAATTCAGAAGTTTCAGCTGTTACTCGTCGTCTTTGTAAGGATACTCCTCGGGAACTTGCTTCAGTAGTTTCAGCTGCAGCTCGAATGCATCGTCCCCTCTAAGCATATCACGAATCCATGTGACTTCAGTCTTCATTGACACCTGAACAGTGTAAATGCAGATAAATTTTGTGCTCCAACAATAGCTAAAATAAACGTGTTACTATCAATTCACCCTTACTGAGGAAGATTGTACAGTATAGTATATTTTTGCTTCTCATATCCAGCGGTAACTCGCCTACTAAAACATAACAATTACTAATGGACCAAGGGGAGACAATTCAGACAGATTATAAAGATCCCCACCTTGCAATTCTCAAGTTAGGGAGACAGCAAGATTGGAAAATGAAAACTCATCTGACTTTAGTATGGTATGAAATAGACAAGGAATACCATGTACTGCTAGATTGCCACCTTGAAAGCAAGAGTGAAACAGACAAATGTAACATAGCTCATAACATTTCGATTTAGAAAAACACCCTTTCCTTTGAACAATATTCACCATTTCAGTAAGATGAAGTCACATGATTGAACAATAACTGAGGACATCGTGTGTCGAGATCAATAAGAGGTTTCTTCTTCTCAGTGAGAGTGAGAGAGAGATGTGATCAAAGCATGTAGGTTGTGTGAGCCGACTCAAAGTAAAAATTGGTAATTAGCAGATGCTATAGAAGGGGGAAGGCTCACCATCTCTAATGCCCCGCTAGATTGCCACCTTGAAAGCAAGAGTGAAACAGACAAATGTAACATAGCTCATAACATTTCGATTTAGAAAAACACCCTTTCCTTTGAACAATATTCACCATTTCAGTAAGATGAAGTCACATGATTGAACAATAACTGAGGACATCGTGTGTCGAGATCAATAAGAGGTTTCTTCTTCTCAGTGAGAGTGAGAGAGAGATGTGATCAAAGCATGTAGGTTGTGTGAGCCGACTCAAAGTAAAAATTGGTAATTAGCAGATGCTATAGAAGGGGGAAGGCTCACCATCTCTAATGCCCCTCTGATTACTCCGCTTAAGATGTTACAATAATATAGACCTTGACATGTATCAGGGAGCTCAACAAAGTCTACCAAGGGGTTGTCCTCAAGAATTAAACTGCACATCGTGCCCTCAACATTCCAATTTCCCACATTTGCTGTGACACCTAGGAACATTTTGAGGCCAACCTGTTCATATGAGCAGCAAGAAATCATGTTTGCTATTAACAATAAATTCAGCATAATTTTCTAAAGGATGATCAACTACGTCTTCGTGTATGTTATAAAGAAAATGTACTTGGGAATATGATGGGTTATAAGCTGAGGCGATCAACCAAATATGACACAGAAACAATAATATATTCTGCTCACTGCCAATGAATATAGGCAGAGAAACAACAATAAATACTGATCAACCCCAAAATCAACTAGGAGACTCGTTCCCAACTTTTTTTTACTCATCAGCCGAAAGACATAAATAAAGGGAACATGAGCTAGAGATAAAAGCATTTAATATCTATACCTCCTGCTGCATACAATTTGTGTGTGTGTTTGTAGAGATGCACACCATCAATCTTCCTTTAAATAGCATAGTGTGAGAGGAACATTGGTGGTTATATTCATGGTAAGACATTTGGAATGTGAATTAAGGTCCAGAAAACTTATCCAGCCTTATTGTGTTCACTGTACTTAAATTCTAAGTAGACCGGACTCTTCACTTTTAATGCTGCACCCATGTCAGATTCTCCAAAAATACACTATCTTTGGAGAATTCAAAAGGCACCCGCTGACACTTTTGAAGAGCCCGAGCAAAATAGCTTAAATTTGAGGATTCACTAGGAATAAAAATATCCAAGAATCATCATTATCATATCCTAGGGGTAACAACAATCCCTCTACAAAAGAGGCAAAGAACGGCCAGCCATTCTCTCATTTTCTATCTTCCCTTTCTCCATCTGTTTTTCTTCTTCTTCCTTGGAAAACCAGGGCAAATCTGTGACCATACACCCTCTAGGAAACCATCCCCATGGCTCTTCTCCATCCTTTCCCCAACTCCACCCCACCCACCTCCACCCCCCAAGACACATACACACAAAACTGTCATAGTTTCTAACTCTTTTAGTGATTAACTATATTTATCAACTATGAAATGATTGAAGAAAAACGGTGATGTGAATCTCTGTTTCAAATAAAAAGTTATGCTCTAGTATACATTTTCTTTTCTAATTTGATCATCTCTTTGTTTATGTACCATAAAGAGACTTGAATAATGAAGAGCTAATTCAGAAAAATTAGATGATCTGTCATGCATTTTCTCTTCACTTGACATACTAATTACATGACCCCATTTTTAGAGGAAAGGAAAAGGTAGTTATTCAGTTGTATAGAGACACCAAGGATTTCAACCAAATGTAGAAAATTTCTCTATGCTATGTTGTGCAAGTCCAACTGTTAAAACCTAAAAGACTATTTGAGAATAAGGATTTGGCAGCCAGCATCACAGTACAGCTTCCAGAACAAGATAATTGTTTCGAACTTTTGTCTCATTCTTAACTTCAATTCAGATCTACTGCCACATTAACCTTCACAACAACAACAACAACAATGCATCAATCCAAGCAAGTTGTGATTGGCTATATGAATATCCACTGTCCATGTCACTCCATTTAATCACATCTCGGTGATTAATCTCCATCACATTAATTAAAATTTATACTTCCACAATATTCCTTCTGATATTTTTGAACCATTCTGGTTTGTATTGGCTACTGGCATGCCTTGGATTCAGAATCCAGAACTATTCCAAACTAAAACTGAAACTCCATAATAAACCAACACATATTTAAATATTAGTGCAACTTGGAGGGGGGGGGGGAGAGAGACCTTGGCAATGACTTCAGCTGTTTCCTTGAAATCAATACACCTAGAAACGTTAGATTTTGCCAGAAACTCATCAATGAGCCGAATTCCAATATTATAACCCCTGCAATTCAGTAAAACTTCACAAGTTTAGTCTATACTTCTGATCAATACAACTAAATTAACTTGCCGCTAATAATTCTATTCAATATCATTTGTCCTCTGGATCCATTCACCTGATTCATCAATACAACTATAATAAGCTTGAGTTCCAAACAAGTTGGGGTCGGCTTATATGAACCCCACTTCTTTATTTAAGCTTTTGAAAGAATTCATCATTAATAGACTCTTTTCACTCAAACCTCAACTCTCCTCCTTTCTCTGGGTTTCGGATCACAGAGATGGAGTTCAATTGAAAGTTCTATAACACTAACAAAACAACTATTACCAACCCACAACCTAGAAAACAAATTAGTACATTTTAACTACAGTTGGGGGGGGGACTAGGTAAAGGATTTACATTTGATCAAGATGTATGTTCACCTCTTCAACCTCCTTTACATTTGGCTTCAGATCACATAGAACAGAGTTCAATTGGAAGTTCTATAACACTAACGAAACAACTAATACCAACCCACAACCTAGAAAACACATTAGTACATTACCTTGTTTTCTCTCCCTCAAATGCTATAGGAAACACAATTGAGACAAAAACACTAGGTGATTTCTTTCCTCTTTATATGTGCTTCAGATCACACAAATGGAGCTATGTGACAACTAAAACCAACCCACAATCTATAAATCAAATTAGTACATTATCTAGTTTTCTCTTCCTCAAATACTATAGCTGATAAGAGTTCAATTTAAAGTTCTAGAACACTAACAAAACAACTAAAATCAACCTACAACCTATAAATCCCTCAAATACAATACTTAGCACATTTGAGACAAAAACACAGGCGATTTCTTTCCTCTTTCATCTGTGCTTCAGATCACATAGATGGAGCTCAATTCACAGTTCTACAACACTAACAAAACAACTAAAACCAACCCACAACCTATAAATCCCTCAAATACTATAGTTAACACAACTAGGACAAAAACATTAGGCGATTTCTTTCTTTCCTCTTTATCTGGGCTTCTGATCACATACACAGAGTTCAATTCAAAGTTCTACAACACTACAAACAACCAAAACCATCCAACAACAATAACATACTCAGTGGAATCCCACTTGTGGGGATATACGCAAACCTTACAACTACCTCATAGACATAGAGTGGTAATTTCTGGACAATCCTCGTCTAAAAGAATCAAGCCCCATGACCAAAACCATCCCAATATCCCTAAAAAATCAAATTACTACTCACATGTTAACTACTTCCTCTTCCCAATCTATACAACACACTCTTCTATTTAAGATCCATATCTTGTCACTATATCACATTAATTGGGACACAAGGAGCACCATTTTTGAGGTTAAAAAAAGGACTAAGTAAAGACTTTTACATTTGATCAAGCTGTTTGTTGACTTCCTCAACCTCCTCCAGATCAGTAAGCAGTTGTCGCACAATCGCACCATACGTTAGAGTGAAAAGTTCAGCATTCTACCAAAAACCCACAAAAATTAATCCAAAATTTAGTAACCCCTCGATCAAAATTGCAGCAAAAACCTCAAATTTAATTAAAAAAATTGCAAATTTGGACGAAAAAAACTCAAATTTAGTCTTAAAAAACACTCAAATTCCACAGAAAAAGGTATGGAAAAATTACCACTCGTTCAACGTTGGCAAAAATGGCGTCGCCGGATCTAGGAGCAACGGGAGCCATTATGAAAGCTCTGAGAATTTGCTGCTGATTTTCTTTCCGATCGATTATGAGTTGGCTAGTTTACGAAGTTGAATTTTGTAGAAATTAGAGAGAAATGAGTAAATATTGCATAAGGTAGCCACTTTATGGTGTTTGTTTATGTTTTAATCAACATTTGCAAATTATTTGAGATTTAGCTCAAATTTAATAGATATTACTTCCTTTTTTTTGTACTTTGATTTAACTTAAAATGAAAAAGAGACATTTTTGTAAGATTTTTCTTTTGGATGACAAAAGATCAAGACCAGTCCATTTGGTGGACATTCTATGTAATTTTCTATTTTTTTCTTTTTTTTTTATGTGTGTGTGTAATTTTCAATTTCGATAAATAATATCACATTAAAATCTAATTTCTAGTTGGGAAGGGTTTTATTCATGAAAAATGCTCTCGATCAAGAGTTTTTCTATACACAATACATAAACATCAAATGACTAAACATAAAATATGAACCACCGCATGAATGAGGTTGTGGTATCGATTTCAAGCCTTCGGTATGGAAAAATTTTTGTCAGGATGAACTTTTCGTGAATGGGTCTTCTGTGCAAATTCAAATTAGTCAAATTTCAATACGATTTCCTCTTAGTGTTTTGGACTTGAGACTTCCATATTGGAGATTTCAAGTTTGAAATTCCTTTTCTGCAAAAGTAAGAGGTTTGCCTTCTAGGTCGAGCTCATCGCACTGAACTTATATAGTGAGAGTTACCTCTTCTATGTAATTTATGATCTATTGTATAGAAGTAGAGTTTACCTGTGCGCACCTTAAGGGTTGCGACTATGGATTATCCTTGTTACTAAAAAAAAGAGTTCTTTCATGAATATCTTTTATACAACATAAATTTAAACTAATCGAATTCCAATATTGATATGTCAATAGAAAATAGAACAAAATACATAGATTGATAATTATGTCTCAACTACTCTTAGTTTGATTTGAATATTCTTGGATTGATAATAAAGTATAGGAAGTTGCCATCCAAACGGCACCTAAGTTTTCTCAACCGCTCAAAATGAAGGGAAACGTGTCATCCTATTATAGGCTATTATATTTAGCAATTTCTTCTCAAGTTGGCCATTAGCACCTATAAAAGGAGCCTCTTCGTGACCCCAAAAGCATTATATCCTCAAAATTCTTCAAAGGAAAACCTTACAAGGTATTATACTTTTCCTTCTTGTTTTTCTTTGGTTAATTTTCTGTAATTTTTGTTGTTTCTTTTATTGGGTCTGTGTTTAGAGTCATAAAGGGCTTTTAAAGTTGTTTTAAAAATTCAATCTTGATTTTGTTTAAACCTTTTGTATGTGTTGATTTTCTGTATTTTGTACCATTTGTTGTGGTGGGTCTGTGTTTATGAGCTGAAAAATCATTAATTCTGATCTAAAAATTCAATCTTGATTTTGTTTTAATGTTCTGTATGTGTTAATTTTCTGTGTTTTGTGCTTTTGTTATAGTTGGTCTGTGTTTATGAGCTGAGAAACCATTAATTCTGATCTAAAAAGTCAATCGTGATCTTGTTTAATTGTTCTGTATGAGTTAATTTTCTGTATTTCTGTGTTATGTGTTATTTTTGAGATGAGGGGTTTTTTCGAAAACAGCCTCTCTATCGCTCGTAATGTTTGCGTATATTTTATCCTTTTCAGTCCTCACTTGTGAGTTGGATTTCACGGGTATGTTGTTGTGTTATTTGTTTTATTGGGTCTGTGTTTGATGAGCTGAGAAACCAATTTAATTATGTTTTAAAAATTAGATCTTAGCTGTTTTTCCATTTTATTTTCTGTATTTTGTATTGTGTATAGCAAGGATCTATCTGAAACAACCTTTCTGTATCTTTATATCTGCACATGGGGTTACTCGAGTTTTGTTGTAGCCTTTGCCCTCTGTTTCTGTTGGATCTGTGTTGTGTTTATGATCTGAATAACTTCTATTTTACTCAAGAACCCTTTTGCATCATATTTAAGGGACTCTGGTTGGGGCGAAGGTGTCAACGCCCCCATACCACTATTCTTTAGATTATAGTCATAAAGGAATTACGAACAACCTCTCTACCTCCCTGTCTCTCCCAAGTTAGTCTAAGGTAGGAGTAGAGACCCTATACTCCTTAGACCTCACTCATGGGGTTACGCTTGTTATGTTGTTGTATTGATTGCTGTGTGTTTCTGTTGGATTTGTGTTGTGTTTAGGATATGAAGAACCTTCTATTTATGTTTTTGAAAACACAATCACCTAGTTGAAGTTGGTATTGTGTGCTCATTAATGATGGCTTCTGCTTATCCCTTTAAAGTTTATGTAATTTCTGCTCTTTGTGTTGTTTGGTCTGTCTTTATGATCTGGAAAACCTTTTAAATTCCGCACAATTTAGCCGATTTAATCGCAAAGTAAACCAGCCTTTTCCCCTAAAGAAGATTTCCTACTTTAATTATTTTGTTTTGAAAAAATTGGAACCTTGGATGATCATGGTACTTCCCAAAAATTGAAATTATTGATTTTTTGTCACACCATTTTTGTTCAATATGATACCAATAGTGGATGATCCACTCCTTCCAGGGAATCCTTTGATAAACCGGATTTCTATTTCTCAATGATATTCACAATCAATATAGTTGGCTGAATCCCGTGATAGTGGCTGTTGTGTTGATTTGTTTTCTTATAATTGTGCTATGTGGTCTGCTAAGTCTCTTATTGTGATCTGAAGAAGTTGTTAATTCTAATTTCAGACAGTTAGCTGAATCCCGTGATAGCAGCTGTTGATTCGTTGTATTTTTCTGTATATTATGCTATGTGATATATTGGATCTCTGTTTATGATCTGAAAAATCTATTAATTCTATTTAAGAAGAAACTCAACCATCATGTCGTTTTTTAGCTTTATGCCTGTGCCTATTTGAGTTTGTGTGCTTATTTTGGTTGAATTTTGTGTTACAGATGCAGATCTTTGTTAAAACCCTCACTGGAAAGACCATCACCCTTGAGGTGGAAAGCTCCGACACCATTGACAATGTGAAAGCCAAGATCCAGGACAAGGAAGGCATTCCCCCAGACCAGCAGAGGCTGATTTTTGCTGGAAAGCAACTTGAAGACGGCCGTACTCTTGCAGATTACAACATCCAGAAGGAGTCAACTCTCCACTTGGTGCTCCGTCTTCGTGGTGGGATGCAAATCTTTGTCAAAACCCTCACCGGAAAGACAATCACCCTTGAGGTGGAAAGCTCCGACACCATTGACAATGTTAAGGCTAAGATCCAGGACAAGGAAGGCATTCCCCCGGACCAGCAAAGGTTGATCTTTGCCGGCAAGCAACTTGAAGACGGACGTACCCTTGCTGATTATAACATCCAAAAGGAGTCAACCCTTCACTTGGTCCTTCGTCTTCGTGGTGGGATGCAAATCTTTGTGAAGACCTTGACTGGCAAGACTATTACCCTTGAAGTAGAAAGTTCTGACACCATTGACAATGTTAAGGCCAAGATTCAGGACAAAGAAGGTATCCCACCAGACCAGCAAAGGTTGATTTTTGCTGGTAAGCAGTTGGAAGATGGAAGAACACTGGCTGATTACAATATTCAGAAGGAATCGACCCTTCATCTTGTGTTGAGGCTCAGGGGGGGTATGCAGATTTTTGTCAAGACATTGACTGGTAAGACCATCACTTTGGAGGTGGAGAGTTCTGATACTATTGACAATGTCAAGGCTAAGATTCAGGACAAGGAGGGAATCCCACCAGACCAGCAGAGGCTGATCTTTGCAGGGAAGCAGCTCGAAGATGGTAGGACTCTGGCGGACTACAACATCCAAAAGGAGTCCACTTTGCACCTTGTTCTCCGTCTCCGTGGTGGTTTTTGAAGGGGTCTGTTGCTCAATTGGTGTCTTGGTATCTGTTTGTTGCTGTGTTTTGCTAATGAACTAGTCTGTTTTCTTTTAATGTGTCCAAAGAGTGTCAAGAGGACTTGTGAACCATGTTTTTATTTGTGAACAATAATGAACTAGTCTGTTTAATAATGTTTGGCATTGAAACTTTTTCTTTTTTCTTCTTTGCAATACGAGGAGACTGATTAAAGTTTGAAACTCAGCATATTCTTTTAGCATTATAGTTATAACTATAATATAAAACCAACCATTCTTTAGTGCAAAATGAGGACAACTATGTTGTAATGCACACATCTATTATTTAACTCTACCTAGTCGTTTGATATGAGGGATAAGACAATAGTTTTGAGATAAAATGTAAAATTATTTTGTTCCGCATTAGTCAGTTTTGGAATTATCTGTCCCATCATGAGAGATGACTATCTTATATTTAAGCCAACAATGGTTGATCTATCATACTCAAATCGAAATTCTCATAAAGAGTCATATGTTTTAAAACTTAATTTTCAAACACATAAATTGAGACAGAGGGAGTACTAATATAAATCTTTTATATGCAATTTTAATATTTTGTCTGCCTCATTTTATGCGATATATATATTTTTAGTCCTAGCTTATTATAATTATTTTCCTTTTATTCTTTAATAAAATGATTTACATCACACAAATATCGAAAAATTATTTTATACAATAAGTTTTCACTCTTTTTAAAATATTGTGACAAATTGAACGATGCTACGTAAAATAAGATGAAAGTAGGGCTGCATATCGGTCGGCTCCATTCGATTTTGAAGTTTATCGATTTGTAGATGTACCAAACTATTATAGAACCATTAAGATATTGACTTATTAGTTATTGATTTATCAATTATTGATTGTTATAGTTTTAACCGTTAAGATTTGATGAAAGAATTTCTTTTGTTGAAACTTACTTAGAAATAAAGTGACAAAATAAATGAACTATGCACATTAGTTGATAAATCGCATTTTGCTCAAAATCAAACACTTACAGTGTAGAATAACTCAGAATTTGAGACAGTAAAAAATAAAAGTATAAAACAATCAAGAAATTTTATGTATCAAATAGTATAAATATAATTATTTAATTTGTTATCAGGTTATCGGTTAGCCCATTAAGAAAAACCTAAAATCGTTAAAAATCGATAACCTAATACCAAAAAAATTTAAATCATTGCCAAGACCATTAAACCAATAATCCATTATTAATAAATTAATAACTTTTTTGCGGCTCGAATAATTGATTACATTATTCTTGTGGAATGATGATGATGATGATAATGTAGAAATATTTTGTCCCGCATTTGATTAAAGATATCAGTCAATTCTGAATTTATCTATCCCATCTTCTGAGAGATGCCTATCTAATATTTAAGCCAACAATCGTTGATCTATCATACTCAAATCGAAATTCTCATAAGGAGTCATATGTTTTAAAACTTAATCTTCAAACACATAAATTGAGACAGAGGGAGTACTAATATAAATCTTTTATATGCAATTTTAATATTTTATCTGTCTCATCTTATGTGATATATTTTTTTTAGTTTTAACTTAGTATAATTATTTTCCTTCTATTCTTAATAAAATGATTTACATCACAAATATTGAAGAATTATTTTATACAATAAGTTTTAACTTTTTAAAAGATATTGTGACAAGTTAAACGAAGCTAAGAACAAATGAGATGAAAGTAGGGATGCATATCGGTTGGCTCACTTCGATTTTGAAGTTTATCGATTTGTATATATACTAAACTGTTATAGAACCATTAAGATATTAGTTTATTGATTATTGGTTTATCAATTATTGATCGTTATCGTTTTAATCGTTAAGATTTGATAAAATAATTTCTTTATTAAAAATTACTTGAAAATAAAATGACAAAATAAATGAACTATACATATGAGTTGACAAATTATATTTTGCTCAAATTCAAATACTTCCGTGATGATGATAATGTAGGAAGTTGCTATGCAAAAGGGCACCTAATTTTTCTCCGCCCACCAAAGAAAAGGACCAAAAAAGAGGTAAACTTGCCATGAAGGTTCAAATAATGTGACCAAAAAAATCAACAGGACACGTGTCATCCTGCTATAGGCTTCTATTATTAGGCAATTTTTGTCTCAACTTGGCCATAGCACCTATAAAAAGAGCCTTTCTGTAACCCCATAGAATTCATCCATACATTTCTCATCATTTCCTCAGTTTCTTTAGAAAAAACCTCTCAAGGTATTATAGCTTCTCTTATTCTTAATGTTTTTGGTTTTAATTTTTCTGTAATTTATGCTGTTTGTTTTGTTTTGGTCTGTGTGTATGATTTGAAAGATAAAAAGCTTTAATCTTGATCTTGTTTTAATGTGTTGTATATGGACCAGGTTGAATTTTTTGTGCTTAGTTCTGTTGGGGTTGTGTTTATGATCTGAAAAATCATCTAAATTTGTTGTAAAAGCTCAATCTTGATTTCCTTTTATAGCTTTTTGTATATGCTTTTGGTAAAGTTGTCTTGGTGTGATCTAGTTGATGTAGAAGCAACTGCAAATGTTCCTTGCTAACACAGGATGCTTTGTGCATCGGGATATCTTGCTTGTTGTATATGCTGTGTTTGATTTGTGTTGTTATTTTTGTTTATGACTGTTGCTTCCTTTAATTTTATGTTTTTTTTATCTGTTTTGTTGAATTTAGGATCAGAAAGGTTTTCTGATCATTTTTTAAAAACTAAATCTTGATTTCCTTTTTATAGATTTTGTATATGCTTTTGGTAAAGTTGTCTCCGTGTGATCTATAGTTCTTGTGTTTGAGATGATCTATATTTCTCGTGTTCGAGATATAGGAATCAACCGCAATTGTTTGCACTCACCTCCAGGACCCTGCTAACATGGGATACTTTGTACATCGGGCTGTCTTGTTTGTTGTATATCCTGTGTTTGATTTTTTTTCAGTTTGTGTATGCACCAAGTTGAGTTTTTGTGATTATTCTGCTGGATCCGTGTTTATGATCTGAAAAACCTTCTACATCAATTATAAAAACTCAGTCTTGATTTCATTTTATAGCTGTTTGTATATGCCTTGTTGGATTTGCATGCTTGTATGAATGTCTATTCATTTAAGTTCGTGATTTATTCTCTGTTTTTGTTGTGTTTCGAATAAAAAAGGCCTCCTAATTGTTTTAAAAATTCAAGCCTTCTAATTCTGTTTTAAAAATTCAATCTTGATATGTTTCAGTATTTTTTTTTGTCCACCAAGTTGAATTTTCTGCATTTTGTGCCTTAAGTTGTGCGGACTCTTCACTTTCAACGCTGCACACGAGTTGGATTCTCCAAAAATACAGTACTTTTAGCAAATCTGACACGCACCTGCTGACACTTTTGAAGAGTCCAAGCAACATAGTTTTGTGCTATCTATTTTGTTGGCTCAGTGTTTAGAATAGAGAGGTCCTTCAATCTATTTCAAAAATTCAGAATATTGCTTTTTTTATTAGTTGTGTATGCACCAAGTCAAAGTTGTGTGCTTATTTTGGTTATGTGGTAGCTGCTTTTTTGTTTATTTTGCTATATTTGTGCTGTCTGTGAGTTAATTTGTGTTTAGGATCTTAAAAACCTTTTAATTCTACTTGAATAACTCAATCTTGATCAGCAATTCGAGTTTGTGTGCTAAATATTGGTTGATTTGTATTATACAGATGCAGATTTTCGTGAAAACCCTCACCGGAAAGACCATCACCCTCGAGGTGGAAAGCTCTGACACCATTGACAACGTCAAGGCCAAGATCCAGGACAAGGAGGGCATTCCTCCAGACCAGCAGAGGCTGATCTTTGCTGGGAAGCAGCTCGAAGATGGTCGGACCCTTGCTGATTACAACATCCAGAAGGAGTCTACCCTTCACTTGGTCCTCCGTCTCCGTGGTGGTATGCAGATATTCGTGAAAACCCTCACTGGAAAGACCATCACCCTTGAGGTGGAAAGTTCTGACACCATTGATAACGTAAAGGCCAAGATCCAGGATAAGGAAGGCATTCCTCCAGACCAGCAAAGGTTGATCTTTGCCGGCAAGCAGCTTGAAGACGGTCGTACTCTGGCTGATTACAACATTCAGAAGGAATCCACTCTTCACTTGGTTCTCCGTCTCCGTGGTGGGATGCAGATCTTTGTGAAAACCCTCACAGGAAAAACCATCACTCTTGAGGTGGAAAGCTCTGACACCATTGACAACGTGAAAGCCAAGATTCAGGACAAGGAGGGCATCCCCCCAGACCAGCAAAGGCTGATTTTTGCTGGTAAGCAGTTGGAAGATGGAAGGACTCTCGCTGACTACAATATTCAGAAAGAATCGACCCTTCATCTTGTGTTGAGGCTCAGGGGAGGGATGCAGATTTTCGTGAAGACTCTTACTGGCAAGACCATCACTTTGGAGGTGGAAAGCTCTGACACCATCGACAACGTGAAGGCCAAGATTCAGGACAAGGAGGGCATTCCCCCAGATCAACAAAGACTGATTTTTGCTGGTAAGCAGTTGGAAGATGGAAGGACTCTGGCTGATTACAACATCCAGAAGGAATCAACCCTTCACTTGGTCCTCCGTCTCCGTGGTGGGATGCAGATATTTGTCAAGACATTGACTGGGAAAACCATTACTCTGGAGGTGGAAAGTTCTGATACTATTGACAATGTGAAGGCTAAGATTCAAGACAAGGAAGGCATTCCCCCAGACCAGCAGAGACTGATCTTCGCAGGGAAGCAGCTGGAAGATGGAAGGACTCTGGCAGACTACAACATCCAAAAGGAGTCAACTTTGCACCTTGTCCTCCGTCTCCGTGGTGGTTTCTAAGGCGTCTGTTGTTGATTGTAGCTGTGTCTTGGGTCTGTTTGGTTCTTGTGTCCGGTACTCGTTCTCTCATGTTTCTGTTTGTGAATTATGATGTCTTGAGTTTTAAAAAAATTTAACTTAATGTTTGCAATCAATGAGGAGACTATTGTCTTTAAGTTTGGGCCTTCTACACTTTGATGCAACTGTGCAGTTGATGGTCTTTGTTGTGACATCTATCTTAATATGGTCCTTGTAACTGTGCATGCTTCACATGTCCATGAATAAATTTTTTGATCTTTACATTTTGTATTATGATCCTTCAATGTGACTATGAAGCCAGCCAATCTTTATTGAGAATGAAGCCACTATGATTCCTGCCATGATGGCCTATTTTTCTCTCTTTATAATCTGTTGGCTTTGATGTCGTTTGATAAATTGATTATGGCTTCAAATTGTGACACACTATGATTTTAAGATTCTGGGCTTGGCTTCTTCTATGTAACCCCATTTATGATATAGATAAAGTTGGCTCGCGAGATGGAGTCAGAACTTGTTTTGTCTTGAATATACTGATAGCCGTGGTATTTGCTGGCACTTACATGTTCTTCTACTTTGTCCAAGTTTTCACTTAATCAATTTCATCTTTGAAAATGATTGATTTGGAGAAAAGATTTGATCCCTCTTCTTCTTTGAACTTCATAGTTCAGTTTATCTACCTAAGAATGTTTCTGTTGGATCTTTCTTGTCTCTATTGTGACTAAATGTTGGAGTCTTGAACTCTCTTTGTTTACAAGTTGCTACCAGTAGAAACAATTCATCTCAAATGAAGGTGTTACACATCTTTTATGCTCCTACAAATTTGATGGTTCTCAATGTGATGGTTCAAATGCATCCACAATTATCCAGACGAACGATATCCTATGCCTAAGAATGGCAGGATTTGATGATTGGTTTTAGCAGTCTTTCGTTGTCAATTGCCTAATATTCATGATGCATGTTCATATCCTATATGAAGCCATTCTTTATCGATAGTTGCTATACTTGTTTGTTGTTTGTTCTCTATGTATTCTTAGCTCGGTTGGCCTGACTGGAATCTGGTAAATTGATTCTTTCATATCTAGTATCTTTTCCCTTTGGGACCTGATATTTTTGAGCTGAGGGGCTTTCGGAAACCACCTTTCTATTTTTATGATGTAGTGGTAAGGTGTGCGTATAGTTTAACCTCTTCAGGCTTCACTTATGAGATTCCACTTGGTATGTTGTTGTGTTGATTATGGCTTCATCGACGAGACACGATATGATTTCATGATTCTTGGTTTTTGGCTTCTTGTATGTACAATTGTGTCAAAGGCTGTTGATATGTTTTGTATTTACTGATAGTCTTGTAATTTCTGGTATTAGCATACTTCTGTTTTCTAACCTTGTTCAAGTTCAGTTTGTTTATTTCAATCTTGAAATTGTGGGGAAAGATCTGCTTTACTTTGTTCAAGTTAAAGATCTTTCAAGTCTTATTGTGCTGTTATTGGTCGTCTATTCTTAATCAGAGATTGTGAAAGTCCTTCAAGAAGTCGTAGTTTGTTCAAGTTCAATCTGTTCAATCTTTGATATGTTATGAGGAAAGATCTGCTTACTTTTATGATGCTATTGCTCGTCTATTCTTAATTAGAGATCGTGAAAGTCTTTTAAGAAGTCGTCTAACTACTCCGAATACAAGCCAAGCATAAATCACAAAGGATGACTTCAGTTAATTGGTATTTCTATTTTTAGATTCAGGATTTGAAGACTATAGGAGCACAATTATCTTAACATAGACACTAATAAAATTTTCAATGACAATTGAGCAACGATATCGTATCAAGTAAGTTGCTGATAACATGAGTAGGCATGTACAGAACCAAACCGTAAACCGCACCAAACCGACAAACCGAACCAATCCGCAAAAAAAAACTGCTTAATGGTTTGGTTTGGTATTGACGAAAAACTATATTTGATTTGGTTTGGTTTTAATTTGAAAAAACCAAACCGAGGTCAAACCAACCCGACATTATATATATAATTTTTAATTTTTTTATATATAAATCATATTTATTAGGCACAAGGCACAGGACAAGAGTATGGGTAATATGTTTTTTTCTTTTGAAAAAAGGGCAACATACTTTTTTTACTACTTTCATGCTTTCTAACAAAACAAGAGTATGGGCAGACTACTTGAATATAAATAAAAATAATAAAATATTGCT
>JAOTQR010000002.1:1206745-1220351 GCA_025774065.1 Solanum ossicruentum | reverse complement strand
CTTCTTTTATGGCTATAAAAGGAGAATTATCTTTCTATACATAATTTTGTAAGAAAAGGTTGGTTACCAAATTATTTTAAAAAATCAGAAAAAACCGCAAACTGCACCAATCCGCACCAACTCGAAAAAAACCGAGGTTGAAAAAATTGCATTTATTGGTTTGGTTTGATTTATATATTAAAAAAAACCGCATTTAATGGTTTGGTTTGGTTTTTAAAAAAACCACACCAATCCGCACCATGTACACTCCTAAACATGAGTAGCGACAAAAACACAAATATATAGGTCGAATATGATTTTCTTCACTAATAGTAATTAAACTAATTGAAAGTGATTATGATTTACTTCCAAATAAATTTCTTTTGCACTTTTTTTCCCTTGGGCAATCGGTACTCGACAGCTCGACGTTGATTACTATCACTTATACGCTTACCTACTCGTCTCTTTTATTTACAGTCAGATAATTTTCAGCTCCTCGTTTTGAGATATTGTGATTGAAGGATCGACTCTTTAATAAAAAAAAATTATAAAAGATTTTCACAAGTATGAAAAGAAACATTTGAACAAACTTATACGTGCAAAATGAAATATGTAATAATTTCTCAAGATATACGTATTTACGTGTTCAATGTGGGCCAGTCTCTATGAGAGCGTAATGTTGGGCCAGTAAGGCCCAATTGAATATAAATGTGGCCCAATTATTTTTGGGTCCTCAACCGACATAAGCCCAAAACCCGAAAGCCTTTTCTTATATATATCAACTTCTCCCATTATGCCCAAAATTTTTTATCTCTGTACGCTTTGCTCCTCTCTTTTTGCCCAGACTTATCCAAATCTGTGAAGGGAACCCTAATTTTCAGGTAATTTCTGATTCCAAATTGCTTGTTAAATCTTGATAATTTTGAGATCTGCTTAATAAATCTGTTCTCTAGTGATAAAAATCTGATTTTTATTTGATAATTTTGTATCTTTTGTGGGAATTTTGAGTAACTGTGATTTGATTTCTGTAGCTTAGTGTGTGTGTGTGTGTGTGTGTGTAATCTTGATGATATTGGGATCGGGTAGATTAACTGTCTGTAAAAATCTGATTTTTATTTGAAAGTTTGTATGTTTTGTGGGAATTTTGATGTGTATGTAATCATCAAGATCTTTGGGTTTGATAAATTAACTGTGTCAAGTTTATACTTGTGATAAAAATCTGATTTTTATTGGAAAGATGGTTTTTTGGGGGGAATTTTCATTTATTAGTGATTCGATTATATTATAGCTTAGGAAACATGTGTGTTTTGGATTTTGTTTGTTAGCCTTTCTGCTCTCTATCTTTATGAGGTATCTTTATGTGGTAGTGGTAAGGTCTGCGTAGATTTTACCTTCTCCAAACTGCACTTGTGGGATTCCGTTGGGTATGTTGTTGTTGTTGTCGTTGTTGTTGTTTGCCTGTCTGCTCTAAGGGTCTGTTAGAAACAGGCTTTTAAGGGCTGCGTAGTTCTACCATCCCGAGACAATGTGTTGTGTGACTACATCGGATATGGTTTTGTTTATTAGCCCTTGTATCTAGTTTTTACGTGTGAGAAAAGCCTGATTTTTAATTGAGAGATGGTTTGTTTTGGGGGATATTCGCTTAGCAGTGATTTGAATTTTATAGTTTAGGAAACATGTGTGTTCGGATTTTTGGGGAGATCTTTATGAGAATCAGATTATTTCTTTTGAAGGGCTGTTATCTTGGTTGGATTTTAATTTAATTTTATCAGTACTCAATAAGTATATCATTTAGCTAATTTTTTTGTTTTGGTTATTTCGTTAACGTAATTTTGGTTATCTGACTTGGTTTCACGCCTTTGATTGCTTTGTTAAGAAACCTTGTAAAAATCAGGATTTTGTTTGATGAACGCTAGCCTTAACAGTATTTTGGTTTACTGTTCTTCGATTTTATAGCAAACCTTTAGTTCCCAGGGTCTTATTTGTTTGCATATCTTTGTTAATGTCCTCATGCTTTGAGAAATCACGTTTTTCTTTGAAGATATTCTTTTTCTTGTCAGAATTTTGACTTCACAGTTGTTCAATTTGCAGCTTAGCAAATCGTTATTTGTTTTGATTTTTTTGTTGTCCTTATTTTGGTTATTTGATGTGGTTTCATGCCTGATACATAATCTTAGTGGTAGAGATAATCTCTTCTTCATTTACAGCAACTTTAATGTTATTGATGTTTACACGACAACATCATTCCGGAAACAGTCGCTCTATGTTTTTAAACATAGGGATCAGGCTGCGTACATCCGACCCCCCTTACTCTGCAATGGGCGGGAGTCTTTGAGGCACTGGGGTATTATTGTTGTACACGACAACAACATATCCAGCGGAATCCCACAAGTGGAGTCTGGAGAGGGTAAAATGTACGTAGACCTTACCGCTATTTCATAGAGATTGAGAGGTTGTTTCCGGAAGACCCTCGTCAGAAATATTATAGATGTTTTTATTTTAATATTGATGTGTTCTGCTGAGGTGTTTGTTATGTCTTTCATGCTCCCTCCATGGGCAGCTCACTTAAGATTTCTGTTTTTATAATTGTAATTGATGAAGCCTTTTTTCTACACAGGACTGAGCATCCAAGTTTGGTGATTCGAGCACGGTTGTCTTTTATTCTCAACGAAGTTTCATGTCTGATCTCGACCTCCAAGTTCCCGCTGCTTTTGGTATACAATTTGTTTGATGTATTATATCTCAGTTGGATTTGGTATTTAGTTATTCTGTGTCATATTTTCAATTCTCTCTCAGTTTAATGCAAGTGAGAACTTTTTAAAGCTTAGATGGAGTGACCTGGCTAGTGTGAACTCATATAGCCATCCCGATTTTCTTTTGGGAGAGTGGCGGTTGTTGGATTAGATGTTGAAAAAAGATCTTCTTGCTATTTTTTTGGTGGGTGGTGTTCTAGTTATGATTCATAACTGACCCGTAGCTTGTTGTTTTGGCAATTCCTTAGATCCCTTTGCCGAGGCAAATGTTGATAATTCTGGAGCTGGGACAAAAGATTATGTACACATCCGCATACAGCAAAGAAATGGTCGGAAAAGCCTGACCACTGTGCAAGGATTGAAGAAAGAGTTCAGCTACAATAAAATACTGAAGGACCTTAAGAAAGAGTTTTGCTGCAATGGTACTGTCGTCCAGGATCCAGAACTAGGCCAGGTTCGTGTCAAGGAGATTGTTATCTGTCTATCAATGACTTGACAAAGTTACGCTGATTTTGATTGTTTTTTCCAACGTTATTGTGATTGTGCTTTTCACAGGTTATTCAACTCCAGGGTGATCAGAGGAAGAACGTTTCTACATTTCTTGTGCAGGTGATTGTTCTTTGCATCTGCTGTTGTTATCGGAAAACTCTCTTTATCAGTGTATCGCTTCATCTTTGCTAATAAATCTTTCATCGTTCAATTTTGAAAACAGGCTGGAATCGTGAAGAAAGAACACATCAAAATTCATGGTTTCTGATTTCCTCCATCAGTCATCGCGCAGTTCTTATATTGTCGTGCCAGCGCAGAAAATGCTATTTCATTAAGTTACAATAAAGTTCACTAGTACTTTATCTAAGCCCAAAACAAAAAAAAGACTCTTCCTAGTGTGTAAGATTTCTGCTGGTTTGATATATACCCTCTACTTTGTTTTCCATCAACAGTAACTATGCATGATGATGATATATTTTCCAGAACAATCCTTGTGTGTGCAAATAGAACTCCGTTTTCGTCATTTTGGTTGTTGCTTAGCATTTGTATATGTTCTTGTATTTCTTTTTGAGACGGGGTCTATCGGAAATCACCTCTCTATTTTTATGAGGTAGTGGTAAAGTCTGTGTACAGACTCAGTGATGCGTCTGTTTTTAGCATATTTTTTCTCTTGTGCTCAGGGGGTGTCGTGGGGGCGTTGGGAAGGGGGTCGGTAGAAGAGGCAGCGCGAGTTTAACCGTTTGGACGGTGGGAACAAATGACATGAAGTCTCTTGTATAAATGTATGTGAGTTCAATTTTTCCATTATGGGGTCACTACCTTGTAACACTAGTAGTGACTTGCATGAATGATATATATATATATATATATAGATAGATTGTCCTAATATTGTAACCTTGTAGTGTTAGCGTGACATGCATGAATGATATGTCAACACTTGTCCGGCAATGAGGTATTGATTGCCACGAAATAGGAATTTATGGTCATAACTTTTCGAATATAAAGAACTAGGTGATTTACGATATATAAATAAATATAAAGAACTAGGTGATTTACGATATATAAATTAAAGGTGTATGAATTTTCTTTCCAACATCTACAATCGAAATTTGAAGTAAAAAATTATTCTTAGTTTGAAGCGTAAAATCAATTTCAGAAAGTGAATCTTTTGATATGATTTTTACTGACCCAATTGCAGGTAATAAATCCATTTATTGAATAGTAAACTTTCGAAAATTTTATTGATCCATCGTTTATCAGGTGTGATATTTTTTTAGAACCATCTATAATGATCTATTATTTGGTGTGATATTTTTTTAGAACCATCTGTAATGACCTAATAATCACATCTATAATCATTATAAGTTCCATGCCATTCTTTTAGCATTGAAGAATTACAAAATAGATATTCATAATTTTTTTTTAAAATTTCTCGTGCATGTTAGTCTATTATGAATTTTTGAAAATATATTTATGAACTCTGATTGGCCAAATTTTTTTTGGATCACTCCTAATGACCTAATGAATCATCATATCCATAGCCTTTACATAATCCACACCACTTTTTTTTTATGCATTACGAATAGGAATCAATTTTTTAAAAATGTTTTACATATATTAGGCCACGAACTTTAAAGAATATTACCGATCGATTATTCAATCCAATATTTTTTCGGACCATTCATAACTAAATAAGAATTTTAATTTTCATAACTAAATTATCAAATATGTAATTTTTAAAAAATATTTATCGAAACACAATGCAACTATCAATTATTCATTTTACTATATCAGTAATGATACTTCTCATGGTAATAGTGAAAGTGTACTTCACTAAACATTTGTGATAATTCAAGTACGAAATTTAACACCTGATACTTCAAGTATTAAAAGTTTAGTTGATGGAAAATAACAGTAAAGACTATATCGGGGAACCACTGAACCACATTATCACAATGGTGACTTTTGATAGAAAAACTGAACAACTGATAGTTGAACGTAAACTCAAAAAATCGAGATACTTTAGTGCGTTTTTAACCTTCATAGAACATAACATTTAAGGAGTATATCTGTAAATCATCGAACCACGGTTAACCCAGAAAGTAACCATAACAAATTTATCTCAATATGGCATTAGTATAACTTTTGTAAAGATATCGATCAAAGTGAAAGATTTCAAACCGTACCGAACTAACCGATAAACACCCTTAAAAAAAGGTGAAGTTTACGGTTGACGGATAAGCACCCCCAAAAAGAAGGGTGAAGGAAATGCATGTAAATTAGGGTAAAGTATGTCTATTAAACACTTACAAAATTAAGGAGGCTACACCGACAAAGCCCACTTGCTTCGAAGCGCCCCTCTCCTTACAGTCCAGTGACTGAACGCCCCTCTCCTATATGGGTCCGTGCAGCATTTCCACGATATCGTTATGATTAATTAATGGGACTTGGACGGAAAGTGATTTTCCACAGAATCAATCATACATAAAAGTTCATTAAGCTCAAGCAACAACGGTCTCCTCTTCAATGGTGCCTATATCCTCAACTAACTCAACTTTTGGTTCCAAATCTATGAATTGATTAGATTTGCTAGCTAAGTGTGAGATACTCACTCTACCTTCACGTCTAATATAGTCAGCTACAGCTCTCATTTCTTCTAGTGAGACGTATATGTATTTCCCTCTATCATCCATGACACCGGAAAGTCTCCCTGATCAAATCACATCGAAATATTTTATCATTCAGTCAATGCAGGAGGAACAAGAAAGGATAATAAAATTCAATCGAAATTTTAAGGGAAGGAAATGAGAAGTACCCATTTCTTCGAGCAACTTGATACGGTTAATACATGCCTGCATAAAGAAATGGACAGTAATGACTGATGAGCAATGAGAGGGTGATTCGAGAATTGTGTATAGCTTATATAGTTAAAACATTACGGGTATGTGTAGGTACAAAGGAAAATGATTTCTTGGAATATAAGTGGTTCTATTACTAATTTTATGGTGTTCAGTAAGCAAATGAAAAATATTATCTCGATAGCATTTATGCATAATCTAGGGAAACAATACGGAGGTGGGGGTGGCAGGGAAGGGTGAGAAGGAGACAATTGATATGAAGGTTCGTTTTCCTCATTTTTAAGAAATTTATTTTTCTACAATAAAATTTTGGCCTAACCTACCATGGAAATTGGACATTATTTTCCATCCCAAACATTTCCTATATGTCCTATTTTTAAGTGTAGGAAGATGAGCAACTTTACTCGACAATTCACTACAGAGAAAGAAGAACTAGCTTCCTTGGATCTCAAAAATGACGAACACTACTCAACATGGAAATAAAAGGTAACACAAAGGTGCTTACCTGAGTCCTTAGCTTGAATTCTGCCGCAAGATCCTCCAACGGCACACATTTGTGTTTCTGCAACAGTATATCAAAAGATTTGACTGACTCATGTCAATAAATTTCACAAAATCATGAATATCTTCTGATCTGATCATAAAATTATTGTACAAGTTTAAGCAGAATGTTAATAATTCAAGTCCGAATTAGAGGGAAAATGTACTAATCAAGAATGAGACGATCTCACCACATCCCTAAGGCAAAAGAAAAAGAAGAGGAAAAATGTAGATATAGTATATGAATCTTTGGTTTGTCATTGGTTAACTGGCACGAATTGAAATTACCTTAATGTATTCCACAAAATCAAAAAGTAGACCCTGGCCATCATCGTGTAACTCATTTTCATTTGTTCCCTCAGCATCAACTGAAATTTCACCTTTCCATTTTTCAAACTCTAGTGCAGCAGCTGCTTCCTCTTCGGCCTGTCGAGCCTTGGCTTCTTCTTCCTACACAAATATCCCAGTTCTCTCAAAAGAATTCACCAAACATATCAAGTGATTCCACACAGAAAGATATTTACCAGTTGACGCTCTTGAGCTTCACGCTCCTCATCCTTCCTCCTCCTCATTTCATCATAGTGGCTTTGCTTTGTCTGTTTTGCTTCCCGGGCAGCTTCTTCAGCCTATATAGTCAACAAGAAGGATCATGACCAACCCTGATTTTCAATTTCTAAAAGTTGCAATAGGGGATTAAATGCAGATTTCCTAGGAAAAATCCTAGTGAGTTCCCACAGCCTTACTTATATTCAGTTCTGAACCTAAAAGACAAGTCATGTGCGGTATAAAATAAGGTTATAAAGATGGTCGCGGCTCTTGAAGGGAGACTTCATTCTATGGTGAATTACATTATCAACGACTGCAAAATGAGTTAAATTGTGCCACTAGTTAACTTTGCATCCTCAAGAAGTGAGATATATTACCCCAACCACAAAGTTATGGGAAGCAACCAGGTACGGATTGAACATTTGCACACTAAGCAGATTCAGTTCCATATTATTAATTGTCGTCAAAGTATCCATTTCTATCTTAGTATTTGTTTAACTATTTAGAATTTTTACCTAATCTTCTTAGTTGCATCAAGGACCTAACAAACTTGAGTGAATAAAATGTTGTGTCTTATGCCAGAAAAGATTTACTCTTGCTGTTTCTATGATTTAAGAGGACTTGTCGCAAAAGCTTGTACTCTTCAAGGCAAATGCTTAAAAGTCAGAAATACCTGTCTTTGTGCTTCCCGCTCTTGACGTTTCTTTTCCTTTTTCTTTGATGACTTTGCAGTATAATATCCATCTCCAGTTTCTTCCTCATCACTGTCATCAACCAGTTCTACACATATTTGAAACAATATATAAACATGAGTCAGTCACAATGAAGCATCAACTCGATCTAGTGCACCTAAAGCAGGGAAAGCAGTTTGAGGACAATAGCCAAGAAGAGCTAGGCCGCCTAGAATTCACTCAACCAAGAAACATAACAATAAGCATGTTTTCATCCACAAATATTAACCCTTTACTTCTCGCTTGATGCAACAACTTTGAAGCAGCGGCTGAAGGTGTGAAACAATGGCCTATTTCTTTTTACAATCCAACTTTAAAGTTGAACCAGATAATTACTGGAAATAAAAAGTCATGGAAAAAGTGATATTGTATCTTTGGATTTTAAAAATAAATAAGCTATACAGATATGGAAAGAAAATATAATTAGACACTACCAGAAGAAAAATAGGCACATAGTTACTATAGAGCAAGAGATGAAGGAAAGAATACCATGTCTAGTGGCTGCAGCTGAAGATGTGCTAGCAGCTGAAGAAGCTGGCCTTCGACGCATTCGACGCGTTCCAGTGGCTCTTACTACAGTGTCCCTCTGTTCAACCTGATATTTAGCCAATAATAGTTTCAGTTCTTGCTAAAACTGAATGATGAGTTAATTTCATATTTCTCCAAAGACAATGACGATTGGACAACATTGAGACACCTTTTACATGTCCCTCTATTAGTGCCACAACAGTGAGTATACTAATGCTGACATCTTGCAGTCCCTCCATCCCGATTTATACAATACTCTTCTTTCCCCCGTTTCAGGACATCCCAAGATGTTCAGCATAAATACATTTCTTTAAAATTCTCACACCTTTAAGAACTCAAATCATTAAACTAATCAAAACTTTAACTTTATTAAACTACTCTAATATTTTCTTTCAATGTCATTAATATAGAATTAAGTTTAGATTAACCTCTTAAACTCATCATATCCAGCCACATATTGCTATATAATGGGCCAAAGGACTATTAATTATTATAATCAATTCATAGCCTTTTCAAACCCTAATGATGGTATGATACCCACCGGATCACTCTACAGTTAGAACGGTCCTCTTACATCACCAAACTGCGAGAAACCATAGACCAAAAGGCAAAGCAATTCACCTGAGGTTCATCTTCATGTTCTCTGGAAGACACAGAATTTTGCCGGAGCTTCCACAAATAAAGCAGAACTAATACCGGAACCAGCAGCATCGACAGAATCACTACCAACATGTCCTCCATTTTTCAATACTCAGTGCAGTATCCTGTCTGATTGTTCAATACACAATAACTACGCCTCAGTCCCAAACAAGTCAAGGTCAGCATAACAACAACATATACCACTACTTCATAGAGATAGAGAGGCTATTTCCGAAAGTCAAGTTCCTTTTGACATAATACAATTAGGATAGAGTGATTGGAGGTGGTCTTTCTGATCAGCTGACTTCACAATTCAATCAATTAGAAATCAAACTCCTTTCACAAGCAGATCATCATAACAGAGCAAATTAACTTTGTCAAAATCACAAGCAAGTTCAAAATTGAATTTGCAAAATCCTTAACGCATCCCAATAAGCAATAAATTTAGTGCCAAAAATTGAACCAAAAAACCCCAAATTCAGTTCGCTCAAATACGAATAAATACAATAAGAAAACATGAAATTCGGCCGATTAAAGGAAGAAGCAGAAGCAGATAAAGGAGATTACATTACATACCTAAAGGAGACAACACGATCAGATGAAAGCGCTGAAGAATGTGAGTATTAACTTTCTGTATAACCCCCAAATAGCACAATGGCAGGAAACAAAATACCCTAATAAGCAAGTTTGACAGCAAAGATTTATTATTTTTTTGGTTTGGAGAAATAAAATGACTTTTAAACTATTCTGTGAATCGACATCATGGATCATTCGTAAACAATTGATTTATGTTTTAAATATAAGGTCAGATTGCGTATATCCAACCACCTTTTACCTCATAATGGGTGGGAGCTTGAGATAATATTGTTATATTTAGATTTTTATAATACTAATTGATTACACGAATATTTCATATAAACAACATCAATTAGAATTATTGCATGTTAATTATTCTAAATTAAATGATATTTAGTTAAAATAATACTCTTTATCCTATTTCATTAATAATAATGTTAGTGGTATAGCCGTTCACTGAGAAATAGAATTAATAATAATAGATGTATAGGGAAACAAGGAAAGACAAAGTTTAGTTAGCTAACATCATATAATAAGATTAAAGTTTACTAAAGATAAAAAATTATTTGATATTTGAAGGAAATTTTGATCGATCAATATTATTATTAAAATTTTTATAGTAATAGCATATTTTATTATTCTTCTAAAATTGTAGGAAAGGAAAAGTTGAAAGAAAAAAAATTAATACACATAGGGATGAAAAAAATGACCATAAATTTTAGAATTCTCCTAAACTTAATAAGTGTAAAAATTGAAGCATTATATTATAGGAGTCAAGTTAATTTATAATTTTAGCCTTAGTGTACATAAAGTATAAAGTATATAAATGTCGTTCAATATATATTTAAAGATAATAAAATTTTTTATAAAAGAAATATGAATGTCATTTACCAAGAAACTATGAAGGAAAAAATTCATTTTTAAAGATTTTCATATTTTTAAGTATCAAGTCAATTATAAAAAAAATTATAAAATGAATAAAAATATTATGTGTGTAACTCGTGTCATTAACTATATAACTTTGAAATATTACCTAAATATTATGAAGCAACAAGTTCTAGTAATAGTTCCAGGGGCGACACAATAGGAAAATAGATAATTTTTTTATTTTTTCATGTGTATTAGTTCACAGATTTTTTAGCTGTTTGGGATTTGGATCGATTTTTTTTGTGAAAATTGTATGGAATCATCCGTAATGATGTCGTTAGTAATTTCAGTAGGACTAATCATTTTTTTATGGTGTTTAGGAGCATTTTAGGGAAGACGCAACAAGAATTAGACAATTTTTTTAATTTTTCGTGTGTACAAACCCATTAATTTTTCGAGTGCTAGAGTTTTGGGCTTATTTTGTAATGAGAATTTTACAAAGCTATCCATAAAGAGAACGCTAATAATTCCAGTAGGTTCGATCATCTTTTCATAGCATTTAGGAGAATTTTAGGGGTGATGCAACAAAAGTTGAGTAATTTTCTTAATTTTTCATACGTGTTAGACTCACAGTTTTTTTAGGTGCTGGGATTTCAGATTTATTTTTCTGCAAAAACTTTATGAAATTCGTCCATAATAATGCCACTAGTAACTTTAATAGATCGATCTTTTTTTTTACAATGTTTAGGAGTATTTTAGGGATGATACAATAGAAATTAAGTGAATTCTTAATTTTTCGTGTGTGTTAGCCTATAGATTTTTCAAGTACAAGGGTTTCAGGCCTGTTTTTTGCGAAAAGTTTACAAAGTTGTCTCTAACAACGCCGCTAATAAATTTAATAGGACTAATCCATTTTTTATGATATTTAGGAGCATTTAAGGGGTGATGCAACAGAAATTAGGTAATTTTCTCAGTTTTTCATGTATGTTAGCTAATGAAAATTTAGGTGCCGGAACTGGAGACTATTGTTTCGAAAAAAATTTACGGAATTATCCATAGTGACATACCTATTGATTTTAGTAGGCTTGACCATTTTTTTACAGTGTTTAGGAGCATTTTAGGGGGTGACAAAATAAAAATTAGCCGATTTTCTCATTTTTTTTAATGTCTGTTAGCTTACAAATTTTTCAGATTTTGGGGCTCCTAGCCTTTTTTCATGAAAATTTTATGGAATCTTATGAAGCCGCTGCTAATAATTTCAGTAGGCCCAACCACCTTTTTACAGCGCTTAGGAGCATTTTAGAGGCAATTTGACAAGAATTAGGCAATTCTTTTAGTTTTTCGTGTGTGTTAGCTCGCATTCTTTTTAGATGCTCGGCCTTCAGGCCTATTTTTCCCCTAAGAACATTATGGATTTGTCTATAATGACGATGGTAATAATTCCAATAGATTCGACCATATTTTACTATATTTAGGAGCATTTTAGGTGTGATGCAATAGAAATTAGACAATTTTCTCAATTTTTCTATACATTAGCCTACAAATATTTTACGTACCGAGGTTTCAGACCTATTTTTCTGCAAAACTTTTATGAAGCTATCCGTAATGACATCGTTAATAATTTCAGTAGGTTTGGGCATCTTAGTACACTGTTTACAAGCAGTTTAGGGGCAATGCAGCATGAATTAAACAATTTTTCTCAATTTTCGTATGTACTAGTCCATAAATTTTCTAGGCGCTGAGGCTCTAGACTTATTTTTCTGCAAAAACTTTATGGACCGTTCCTGACAACACCGCTAATAATTCTAGTAGGCTGGGCCATCTTTTAACAATGTGTAGGAGCATTGCTAGGGGCAAAGCAATAGGAACTAACCAATTTTTTCAATTTTTTATGTGCGCTAGCTGATTGTTTTTCAGGTGTTGGGGTCTCGAACCTACTTTTTTTATGAAAATTTTATGAAGCCATTAGTAACGATATCGTTAATAATGCAGTAGGCCCGATCATATTTTTATGGAATTTAGAAACATGTCAAGGCAACACAACAAGAATTAGGTGATTTTCTTAATTTTTCATATGTTTTAGCCCACAATATTTTTAGGGACTTCGCACTTATTTTTTCGCCAGAACCTTACGAAACCATCAGTAACTATACCAGTATTTATTCTAGTAGGCTCGATCATCTTTTTACAGCATTTAGGAGCACTTTAAGGGAGGCACATCATGAATTAGATTATTTTCTCAATTTTTCATATGTGTTAGCCTATGTATTTTTCAAATATGAGGGCTCCGTTCGCAACAACATAGCTAATATTCTTGTAGGCCCGTAGGACTTGCTATCAAAATATTCTAAGTGTTAATAAAGTGGGAGTACTATTTTGATATTGATAAGCAGTTCATTTTAATCTCAAAACTTCAAGGTTTTGATTAGACAAAAATGAAAAAAGATAGAATTATCTTTTGATTAAAACTATCGAAGTGAACTATGAGACCCAATCTACAAATCGTGATCCTCTATATGGGCTATAGAAGGCCTATTGAAAAAACTGGGAACTTCTAAATCTGGATCTACAACCTGACTTCTACAAATCGTAGAAAGTCCTGCAAATTAGGCACAAATTCAATTTTTAAGATTGGTCCCCAATCACCTTTTATGGGATGTGGACCTTTCCACAGGTTCGTTGTTCATGTTCATAATATCATTGAGTCAAAATTTCCTGTTCAATATAATTTAATCAGAAAAATTATGTAATTATGTAAACATGTGATATGTGTTTAGAATACGCCCATTATAATTTGAAAGAATTACAATTTATATCTATAGTTACTTTTTTGTTACTATTTCTCTCTCCTCTTTCATCTTTCCTCCTTCCTCTCTATAGTCTTGTTCGTCTCTCTTCTCTCTCTATTATCTCTCCCTTACCTTTCTCCTTTCCCTTCCCCTTTCCCCTTCTCGCCTCCTTAGTTTTTTGTTACTATTTCTCTCTCCTCTTTCCTCTTTCCTCCTTCCTCTCTATAGTCTTGTTCGTCTCTCTTCTCTCTCTATTATCGCTCCCTTACCTTTCTCCTTTCCCTTCCCCTCCCCCCTCCCCCCTTCCCCCT
>JAOTQR010000002.1:1187955-1199000 GCA_025774065.1 Solanum ossicruentum | reverse complement strand
GTCATTTTGCTTTATTCCATCATACTCCAAGGCCAAAAAATAGTCAATCTTTGGCTCCATCCGAGATTGATGGAAAAGCCAATAGATCATATTATATAATAAAATTTGGAAATTTAAAATAATTATTATTTTTAAACTTGTGTGTTATTTTTTTATAAGCAAACTTTAGATAAATATTTTGAGTAATTAAAAATTATAATTTAAAATGCACAACTACCCCCTTGCTCATCGAGGACATAACCTTAGATAGAAAGGAGTGGAGGTTGCCTATTAGGATAGCAAACTAATAAGCTAGTAGAGTAGGTTGATGTCTAGCCTGGTGTTTAAGTAGATTAGTAGGACTAGTTGTGTCTTTTTATCTTATCTTGTTTTTTCCTGACTTATATTTGTTATTTCTATTGTATCTTTATATTATCATTTGCTTTCCATTTTAATCGAATTTTTCTCATTTTCCTTTTCTCTTTTTTTCATATTTAGTTTCTTCTACTTTTGGAGCTTGATATTTTTCTGATGAGGGTCTTTCGAAATCAACCTTTCTATCTCTATGAGGTCGTGGTAATGTCTGCGTGCATTTTACCTTTGCAAACCCCACTTATAGATTTCATTGAGTATGTTGTTGTTGTAACATCCTCTTATTAAATCATCTACTTATTTAGTTAGTATTATTTTTAATTAAAAAAAACAATCTATCAATTATATTTTACCGGAGACATCTTTATTTTGCAAATTTCTATGAGGAATTTGGAATGCTAAAAAACTTTAATAAATTTAAAACAAGAAAAATTAAAAGATGGAGCTATGGACTTTATTTTGTTGACATTTTTTCACACATTGCAACTTACATTCCTTCAGCCAATTCTATCATTTTTCCCATTATCATTCATGTCATTTTTTGGGTAATTTTTGTCTATAATAGATTAATAAGATCCAAATATCAAATATTAACAAGAAAAAAAAAGACGACGAATGTGACTATTACAGAGAGGTTTGACTGTATCTACTCTTTTTTCCACGCTTATATAAGCAGCATTACAACAACAACATTACCCCATTGCCTCAAAGACTCCCACCCATTACGGGGTAAGGGGTGGTCGTATGTACGCAGCCTGACCCCTATGTTTAAAACATAGATCGAATGTTTTCGGATGACCCATGATGAGCGTCGAAAATTGCATTGACTAACTGCTAGTTCACAATTGAGAGAAGCGCAGACAATTTAAAGAGTCATTTTGCTTTATTTCATCATAACCCAAAGCCAAAAAATAGTAAATCTTTGGCTCCATCCGACTGTGGAAACATATAAGCAACATTCTTCTGTTAAATATGGCTCTCTACTTGTAGAATTCATATTATATAAGCTTTGAAAAAGTGCATTTGTATATATCAACCCTGAAGGCACATCTACTATTTTTTCAAAAAAAAAAAAATTACATGTACATGATGGTAGTTCCAAATATGGAACCAGAAAGAATAACAATTTACATGTTTCTCTTTACTAAATAAGTATCACAGTATACAAAAGCAGCCATTGTCCCTTGACATGGCCGAAAATTCGGAATATCAAACTTGTTATCGCCTTCTTCGTCTGCATAAAAAATGGTCAAGTTCATTCAGAAAGTCGGGATATATCAGAAGCGGATCCAGAATTTAGAGTAAGTACAAAATCGTTGGATCTTATTATATACTTGCTCCCTTTGTTCCAATTTAAATGACATAATTCGAATCAATATGGAGCGTATGAAAGAGTTGAAAACCCTTGAAACTTCTGGTCTAAACTGTTCATGACAATTTGTGGATACAAAACTTTTGAAACGTATGTCCTTAAGTCATAACGATTAACGTCTGTGTGGTTATAAAAAACGTTTCATTAACAGTTGTGTCATTTTCTAATCATTTTCTGCACATGTATACACTGTTTGAGTCGAAAGCAATGTGCTCTGAAAGATAGCTCTCGGGCCTATGAATGGGGATATTTCCGAAACTCACAAGTTTAAAGGAGAAGTGTAACAAAATTTACTTACATGAGCTTCATGGTTTATGAATCACCTAGCAGTTTCTTTGGCTCGGCTACCTGTTGCTGTTTGCCGCCTGTTTTAACCAGTGTTAGTATGTCGAAAGGTAATAGCTTCTCGCAGAATGAATTTTGCATATATTGCTAATATAATATATTCAGTGATATGCTAATACTAATAAATGACTGTTTGATAGACCAACGTTGCATGCACCAGTCGCAGAGCTAGGAGTTTCACGAAGGGAGTTCAATATGCAAGTAAATTCACAAAGAAGCTAAGGGATTTAACATGTACAACATATACAATAAATAATTTGGCATTTTCTATGTGTAGGATATTATAATTTCGCAAAGGGGAGTTCGGATGCAGTGGCGAAATCAGAAATTTTATAAAGGGTGTCCAAGATTTAATATATATGTATGAAAAACTATTTTCAACTGATATATTGCATACAATTTTTTTTATTACATATATAGTATAATTTTTCGATGAAGAGTGTCCAATTGGCCACTCTCGATTATATGTCGCTACGCCAGCAATCGGATGAACCCCCTTTAGCCTACACCACACTACTATGTATTGCTTTAGAATTGCTGTTGGAATGACATTTGCATGTAGCCATGAACAGGATTCAGAGGTTACCTTTTTAAGATATTTCTTGTGAAGTTTCATCGCACCGCTGCAAGCCTTTTTCGCGTCCAGGTTTCCGTTAACATCATTCAGTATCTGGAAACAATAATCAGACAATAGTGTAAAAACTCTTCAAATTGTTGGTGTATATAAATTAAACTTGAAAAGTACTGCAAGTTTATGTAGTAGAAAACCTTAACAACGTCATCCAGTCCTCTTGCTTCTGTTAGCAATTTATCACTCTTGTCTTTCAAGACGCTGGCTACGAGGAAAACTGAAATGGGGAGGGGAGTTTCCGCAGCTTTGCCAGCATTTTTCATGTTTTCTCGCTCATATTTCCCAACCTGGCGTGACTTTGCTTTTGATTTAGATTCTTCAGATTTATCCGCAGCTAATTCAGGGTCTTCATATGTAAGAAACAAATCTGGATCATATTCCAGCGCCCACATCATCTGTTAGAAAAAGGTCAAGACGGAGCAAAGAAAATTTAGGAACAATAAGAACATAATGAATGGAAAAGCTGGCTAACAGGTCTGAACCAGGAAAAGTTTTTCAGTAGAGAAGCCTTACCTCCCAAAGATATAATGAATCACAAAAAGAAAACTCTCGGCGGAACAAAACCATGAGCATCCGGACAGCAAACAGGTAATCACCTCCACCTAATTTATCTGTGAGCCAAGATCAGAAAGCAAGTACTACGTTACTTTTTTCACAAGGCGATACAAGGAAGTATTTAAAAACACATGTACTATCACTTTTTCGCAACTTTCACACCTCAACTATTGGTTGTTCCGTTTTCCTAACTGAACTATCACCAGTTGTTTCATTTTCCTACCTGAACTATCACCATCTTGTATAAAAACACACCTAGTTGAGTAGGTGGTGATAGTTTTGGTGGGAAAGGGAATATCAGATCGCTGGTGTAATCTGCTTCAAGGGGTGTTTTAATATGTATGTGGTGATAATTCAGGTAGGAAAAGGAAACAACTGATGGTTGGAGTGTGAAACTCACGAACACATGATAGTTCAGGTGTGTTTTTAACCATTAACTTGAAAAAGAAACGAAAGCAGACATCATATTTAAAAACATATACCAGAGCATCATTTCTTGATAGAAAGGAAGTTATAACTGTCTGCGTAGTGTTATAGTATTTCGATAATAAAGTAGACAGATTTACCCAAGTGTTGGTGAAGTTTGGGATCAATAACTTGAGTTACTGAAGCTAGATTATTTAGCTGCGATTCTACTCCAACAGAACTCTCAGTGTATCTGAAATTGCCTCTCTTTAAAAGACACAATAGTAGGTATCAGTCACGATAATTGCAAAAGAATATAACATACAGCAACGCAATAACTGAAGATGTGGCTCAAAATATGGTGAGTGTATGAAATAAACAGACAGCAAATCTGCTAGACAAGAAACTTATTAGCTTATGGTCCTTCCTGCTATATCATTCCGACTAATATTCTAGTCTCCAGACCCCAATTGTGGATTAAATTGGGTATGTCGTTGATATGATAAATATACTCCACTTCAACTAGAAAGGCTGAAGAATTTCCTAAATGTACCGTATCATATGCAGCTTTTCTCATGATATGGTAACATGAGATTATGGTTGCACGACACTAGTAGCATCTCGACATCAATTTAAATTAGGATGCAAACTAAGGTAACTCTGCTTAAATAAAGAAAGCAAAGCATGTGCACAAACAGGATAACTGCGGCAAGAAATTACTAGTGTTCAATGGTCGAATTTGGGATGGATGACACACTAGAGAAATTTCTTCTTCTTCTTGTCATTGTATCTTGAGATACTACTAAAATTCAAGTAAAGATGAGACGAAAAGAGATGCTATGTACAATGGTAATGTGGGCATCCAGAAAAGTTGGGGAACAAAAAACATCACAATTCACAGTTAACTTGGAAAGCACATACATCACATGATCAGATATGATGTAAGACTGCTGTTTGAGTAAAGATTATAAATATATACCAGTCTTCTCATTAAACGTTCAAAGCACCAAAATGCATCTGCTTCATCGTCGAGAAGAATAATCATTGGAGAGCAAAGATCACTCATCCCTGTTCAGCAAAGTCAAGATCTTTATAGTTTTAGAAAAAACAAGAAGGAAAAGGTAATAGATAAGCATCATATCACCACATGATTAAAAAAGAGCTCAACAGATACACATATATAAAAATGATGTCGCACACCGCATTGATGTGGGGTGGTTGAAATGGAGGCTAGAATCTGGTGTCCTATGTGATAAAAAGGTGCCACTAAGACTTAAAAGGTAAGTTCGATAGAGTAGTAGCTAGACCTTCTTTGTCGCATACGACAGAGTGTTGGTCAGTTAAGAACTCTCATATCCAAAGGATGAAAGTTGTGGAAATGAGGATACTAAGATGGATGTGTGGGCTTAGTAGGAGAGGTATGCTCAAGAATGCAGATTTTCGGGCTAAGGTGGAAGTGGCTTCTATGGCGGACAAGATGAGATGGTTCAAACATGTCAAGAAGGAGATTCACAGCCACCCCTATGAGGAGAGATGAGATGTTTACTCTAGAGGGCTTGAGGAGAGGATAAGGTAAGCCGAAGAAGTATTGGGAGAGGTGATCAAGCAGGACATAGCAAACCTGCAGCTTACTAAGGACATGACCCTTGATAGGAAGGTGTAGAGGCCGAGGATTTGGGTAGATAACTAGTAGAAAATAATTTCGCATCACGTCACTCCAGCTAGTAGTATTAATATTATTTTCGTCATGTTTATTATTTTACTACCTCCATGTTTCCCACTCTCAGTTTTCTACTATTACTTATTGCCTTGTATGTCTCTATTTTCTTACTATCTTGCTATTGCTTATGTCTTCATGACTATTGTGCTTTTGCGTTCCTTGAGCCGAGGGATCTTTTGGAAACCACCTCTCTACTGCATACTCTCTACCCTCCCTAGACCCTACTTGTGGTACTATATTGGGTATGTTGTTCTTGTATATCATCACGTTACTTAAAAAGATACCAACTGATCTTTATAGTTTTAGAACAAACAAGAAAAAGTAATCGATAATTCATTGTGGCTTAGTAATTGTAGAATCAAAGAGAAACCAAGGTAGTGAAAAAAAATTAATTGCAAGAAGATATTGTGATAACCCACCTTGACAATAATTAACATCTTTGTCAAACCAAGCATAAACAGATAGGATATCCCAAAGCTTCGATAGATTCTCTTCTTTCTCATAAAAGACAAGTGACCTGTCGGTTCGAGCCACATCGAGTCCTAGGATCAGCACGAATCCAAGAAATGAAAGGTTATGAGACATAAATAAAGAAAATATCAATATGAAGAGAAAAGAAACCGACAAGTACTCTCATATTGCAAAGATAAATCTCTAGCTCATCTGTTAAATCCATTCTGCAGATTTACTAGGAAAACAAATCTACATATACAACCAACCTATCTGGTGTAACGAGAGCTTCCACTCTATCACTCTTTTGTCATGCTCCTTTACCATTTCATAATTGTCGGAAGCAGCTGTTGCTGCACGGAAAATAGAGGATTAAATCTCAACTATCATAAAGCATTCAACGACCTGACAGCATATAGAAGAAAACAGAGAGAAGACAATGAAAGGACACAGGTTGAGAACTCTACATCTTCAGGATTACCATTTCCTTGACCACCTGAAGCCGCTTCTTTTGCCTCTTTTGCAGCTTTTGCCTCTTGAAGTACTAAAGGATCTAGAATAGGATCGCCGTCTTCTGTTATTACAGGTGCAGTAATATATCGACCACTTCCAATCACCGGAAACATTGTGTGGCATTCCGCTTTTAGTATAGCATATTGTGTCCTGAATGTCCACAAGAAATGCATTAGAACACGGATAAGTTTCATTGTGACAGCGGAATGTTAAAACTCTCATCAGATTGGCATATGAAGACAATTTTGCAGGTAGTTATTTCATAGTAGTAAAGCAAGATGAGGTCTGTAGGACTTGCATCTTTCAAAAAAACCGACGAGCTTCAGAATCCCATGCAAGATAGGCTAAGGGGTCGTTTGGTAGGATGTATTAAAAAAATAATACATCTATTAGCTGTGGTATTCTTTAATCCTTTGTTTGATAGGATTTTCAGCCTATCTACAGCTAATACATGTATTAGTTATACACCTGATTCAGTATTATAGAGTGTGTAATTAATACATAGCAATACAAGGGTTATTAATACCTGGATAAGCATGATTAATGACAAAACTGTCCTTAACGCACCAAACCGAAACATTGGAAAAGAAATAGTCTTAGCATAACTGTTCTCATCCCAGCATAAGTAATACATCCTTTTCAATATTATTCTTATACTACCAAATGATCCCCAAATGAAACAAACCCCAAAAACTAGTTCATGATACGAGGATTGGTTAAAGACCATTTAAGGACACCACAACCAATGTGGGACTTGACATTCCCACAAATCAGTCGAGGGCCAAGAGTGGACAACTGGAGTCTAGATAAAATGACATAGGGGAGACATTGAGAAATATAACAAGAACCGGTGGGTCTAGCTATGATACCATAAAAAGAAATGAACCTTCGGCTTAATCCTAAGAGCTAGCTCATGAGGGAGGTATTGTCCAAGATTATATCAAGAGGCCACAACGCATATTATCGACCAATGTGGGAATTGACATTCTGGATATTTAGGCAACATACAAACAATCTATACTTTTTTCCTTTTTGATAAGAAACTAAGCAATTTTATACTTCTGTTGGAAAAGAAAGTAAAATACCTCCGTTGTTGTCGTATATCCTCTCGTTCTGCATATGTGCTCTTTGGATCATAGCAACCAAGTAAGAACTCCCAGACTTCACCTCTAATTGATGGATGAATTCCCTAAAATGTCATGGATACATGATGGTTACTAGATTACTATAATAATCATCTTGCATTGATTATTTTATAAAAAGAACACTAGCCAAAAGCCAATATGATTAAAATGTTAAATCGCAATATTTCTGCATCATATGCCACATAAACCTTCAAAAACTTTAAGTCATGAAGTCAACCTTACCCCTCGATGAATTCGACCGAGAGTTTTGCCTATATCAAGATAACCTTCAGGAGAAAAGGCAGCACACCATTTTCTGGCACTTAGGGTCTTCCCATTCTGAAAAAGCAAACGATGCTTCCACATTAAAAGACTATTTCCTTATTAGTTTGTATTTTATTTAGAAACGATAACTTTAAACTTCCTAGTACCTAATCAGAAGCTTTTCTAGTCCCAGAAATGTTATGACATTTTTAATACAACAAGTTTCAAAACTATTATAGGCACACAACAGTTATGTCCGTGAACACAAGTTTAACAAGTCTTTCTTACGTAATACAGCATACCAAATCAAATACTATCACATAAATTAGAATGGAGGGAAAATACGAACCTTGATTCTAAATTTGGACTTTGGGACATCTGTACATTCAGGCCGAACCTGATAGAATGAATCAGCCGGAGCACCAGGGTCCCTCCACATTTTTGTAATATCTAAAGATGCCATCTTTGATACAATATAAATTCACTCAAATCAATCCAAAAACTCAATCTCAAAAAAACCGGCGCCCCACCAGCTGCAGCTCCTTACCAAGATCAAAAATTTCAACGAGAAATAAATACGAACCAAACACCCCTTTCCTCTGCTGATGGCTTCAAAACAACACAAACCAAAAAAAGAAACCAATCCAAACGTCAATCGCAAAAAACCAGCGCCCATCAGCTGAATCAAAATTTTAACAAGAATCAAATGTGGCCCAAATAACCCTTTGCCCTACTATTGGCTTCAAAACAACAACCACCACGATAAAGAATCCGTTTCCAAAAGACCCTCAGCTCAAATAACACAATTAACGAGATAGTTTGAAAAAGACACTACATAGGTAGAACAAGGCAATAGCAAATAATAGAGATAGCTTAAACAGACCATACAGAGCAGAACAATGTGATAAACGAAACATAAGAAACAATAGGCAGTATGAAGAACGAGAAACTACGAGAATAATGCTAATACTATCTATCCACCAAGCCTAACCAGATACATACATTTGCTCTGGTAGGAGCTTCAAAACAACAACCATAAAAACATTTTTTTATGAAGAATCCAGCTTCAGCTCATTGCCAAGAATCAAACTTTTACCAAAAAACAAATATTCAACACACAAATACCATAAAAAAGCCAACAAATCTCTTTTTTTATGAAGAACTACATCAATCCAAAATTCAGTTTTCAATAAAAACTAGCTGCAGCCCCTTACCAAGATCAAATTTTTTTTTTTAAAAAAAAACAAATGTGACTCAAATAACCTTTTGCTCTGCTGTTGCCTCCAAACCAACAAAAACCTTTTAAAAATCAAAACTTGAAGGGAAAAAACAAAACAAGAAAGTGACCTTTCTTGAGGGTTCCCCTTTCTTTCTTGCTTTTTTTTTTTTTTTTTAATTTTTGCTGTTCTTGCTGAGGTTGGCGTTGTGGGGGTGGGGGAAATGACTTTTTTTCTTCAAAAAGATTTCTTTTTTGGCAAAATTTCTTTGATTTGTTTCCTCTAATGGCAACCCCCAACACATCCACACACAAAAAATGGCTGTTTAATGCTTTGAAAAACTTATAAATTTGTGCATTTGTGGCCTTACTTTCCCATTGTTGTTTTTTCCTGTAGAAGAAATTTTGCGAGGAAGACGGGGGATCAAAGGACTTGGTACCCCTCCCAAATTTCCCTCCATGAGTTTGTACACTCAATTGGATGGTCATTTGAAAGGTCAATTTGACTTTGAAACCAAATTCAACTGGTCATTATTTAAATTTTCCTACTTGAACTATCCATATCCTGAATTCGGTTATTAATATTGTCCATTTAACGTGAAATATAAGTTATAATAATTTCAAAATGAAATGTAAGATTATTTAATTTCATGTTTTGTTGAGGTATAAGGCAATTCTTGAACTATTTATCCTATCATTTTTGTCTTAGTTTTGGGATAAGTTATCCCACTAACTTATCCGAGGATTAATTATTCTAAGATAACATGTTGCAAATCAAATTAACCCCCGAAGGTATGTCTTTCTTTTTTCTAGTAAGTAGAGTGTTATGTCTTGTTGTCTTTACGAGTAGCTATCGAATTACTTTTGTGATTTCTTGTTCTTCGATTTCTGTTACTATCTATTATTTTGTGTAGTTTGTTTGTAGTATTGTTTTATAATATAACTGTCTTGTTACTATATGTTGTTTTTGTTAACATCTATTGTTTATTGTATCTTCATTATGTCTTTTCTTGGACTATTTTATTTTGAATCGGAAATTTATCGAAAACAGTCTCTCTTCATCGCATTGATGTAAAGATAATGTTTGCATAGATTCTATCATCTCAGACCTCATTATGTTGAACTATACTGAATATATTATTGTTGTCATCTTTGAACCCTGCTTAGTATAACTAACTACTCAAAATTTTATTAAAAAAATAAATTAAAAATTGTTTTGGATAATTTCATTTAGGTATAAAAGGATAGACGGTCAAAGAAAACAACAATTAGAAATTAAACAACACAAACCCCTATCATAAGGTTTGAAATCCTCGATTCATAGAAAAAAAGGAAAAAGACAAATTTACGATTCTATTAATCGACCTGGCATGAATTAGATTCTACTCGTTTTTTATACTTTTTAAGAGAATCTACAATATACTTTAATACTAGTAGGTGAAAAAAAAACACTTTGTTTAAAAAGTTTCATTATTGGAGCTAGAATTTTATAACACAATGGGATCATAAGAATATAACATAAGATTTTATTTTCTTATTGCTATATATGGAGTCAACAAGGTAATTAAACCCAAAGGAAGATACCACATTGAGTCTTTGTCTAGGTCATATTTGGTGTAACGATAATTTATTCAGTATAATTTTATAATTAAAACTAAAAAAAAGAGAGTGTATACAAAAAGTTATTTTATTTTTTAGAAATAAAAGGATTATTTTATAGTATAACTATATATTCATCTCACATCTTATCTAGATTATCGGATATGTGTGACTGTGTAATGAAAATAAACTTATTCGTCTTTTTTATTTATATTAAATCAACAAAAGTGTTGACATATTTGAACATTAACTATTATCACTAATGAACTATATTTTTTTAAATAATTATCACATATTTTCATCTCATTTTATCACCTAATTATAATTATGTTATAAGTTGTTATGGTACAAAGCAAAGTTTCTAACATTGAAAATTCTAATTATTAAATAGTTATTCCAAGTTTCCAACTATATATTCTACACAATTATTGAACTTTATATTAAGCCTAATTATTAACGATGGACCGAGATAGAAAATCTAAGAGAATGTCAAAAAATAA
>JAOTQR010000002.1:1124869-1180229 GCA_025774065.1 Solanum ossicruentum | reverse complement strand
TTCATTATTTTTTAAAAAAATTGAATGATAAAAAAATAAGAAAAATCAAACTGAGGAAAATGGTGAAAAAAAAAAGAAGTAGAAGTAGGGGGGCAAGGGCGGGGGAAAAGAAGGAGAAGCTCCACAAATGGTGAAGAAAAAGGAAGAAGAAAGAAGTGAGGAGGCGGGGTGGGGGTGGGATGGAGGAAATAAATAGGTCTAACTTTTTAAAAATTTTGAGTTTAGATAATAAATTCTAAAAAATAAATTTGTATAAATTAATTTTTAAAAAGTATTAGAGTGAAAATAGTGAATAAATAAAAGAATAAATAGAATTAATAATGTGGCACTGATGTGACCTTGATATAGCATTAATGTGGTAAGTGAGAATGATGGTATGATCTTAAGGTGGTACTTAATTCATTTGAAAGTTGTTAAGGGGGTATATAAACGCCCTTGTAATTTAAATAGTAAAGTAAATTTGATTGCCGAGTTTTGGGGGAAGGAGGGAGGGGGGGGGGGGATATTGTTATCTTAATTGTTATTTAGTTTCAAGTAATCTTTCCAATTTGTATGTTTTTCTTTGAATATATAGTTCTGAATTTAATTAAAATCCTCCCTCATTATAGTTTGAATTACATTCAGTATGGAAAATACATTTATTGGAGCTTTAGAATTTAATTAACAAGCCAATTAATTATAGTAGTTTTCATTGTTAATTGTTTTTTCTTTTGTAAATTCATTTGGTATTTATAATTTAATAGTCTGACTAATTCAAATTTATAGTTAATTATAGTAATTTTCATGATTAATTATTTTTTTCTTTTATAAATTCATCTGATATTTAAAATTTACTGACTTGACTAATTTAAATTTATATCGTATAGGACGGAGATTGCTATACGGGTTTCCCAAATTACAAGATGTCCCCTGAAGACAAACCAAGGTTGGAGCACTTTGGATATTTAGAGGTAAATTCACCAAAATAATATCACAGGATATGCATTTGGAATATTTATTAAAGCTTCAAAGTTCAAATATATTATAATAAATATATTATAAAATTTTTATTCTTTTAGGTACTAAGAAAAAAGGTCAATCAATAATAAGATTAAGTAAATAAACATAAATAATAATATGACATGTGATATGATATTTAATAGAAGTTTTTTGTTGTCATTGAACGGATAAATGATTCTTTTTAATTAGATATTTAATTATTATAGGGGCAAAATAATAATCCAACACTTTGAGGTTAGGACGGGGAATAGAGTAATAGGACCTTAGTTAAGTCAAGGTACATCGCTGAGATTTTGATCATAACTCAAGAATACTTATACATTATCCTTGAAATTACAACAATTTCAATATATATATATATATATATATATATATGAAGAATTAGGGTGTAATTCATAAAAAATAATAATAAATAAAGTGCAAAAAAAGAACATATAAAAAATGCAAGAGTCCAAAGTTAAATAGGACAGAAAAGTTTAAATTCCAGTCTTCTTTTTAACAGAAATTCCATATATTAAGTAACATATTCCTAATTAAATTATATTTAAAACAAACAAATAAAAAAAAAGGGGAAAAAGAAAGAGTAACAGCAACAGTATTCAGTGGAACTCATTTCTTGATTAATTTTGTTTGATCAAAAAAATTATTTCGGTGTGACCTATAGGTAACGTGTTCATCCAAACACTCATTAATATTTACATTAGAATAGCTTTTTCTCATCGCACCTGTTGAGTTATGTTACTGTTATTTGTCAATCCTACGTGAACATGAAATGTTTTGAGCATCGATTGTATCGAGTTCAAATTAAACATCCATTGGAAATTCATAGATTTAATTTCTAGTAGGGATGATTTTTTTCCTCATGATTATTTGAATGGAAATAATGGCATTAATTATAGTAGTTTTCATTATTAATTGTTTTTTGTTTTGCAAATTCATCTGGTATTCAAAATTTACTAACCTGACTAATTTAAATTTATATCGCGTATGACGGAGATTACTATATAGGTTTAGAATGGGGCATTGATTGGGGCTTTAGAATTTAATTAACAAGCCAGTTAATTATAATTGTTTTCATTGTTATATGTTTTTTCTTTTACAAATTCATCTAGTATTCAGAATTTACTGACCTGATTAATTTAAATTTATATCGTGTAGGACGAAGATTACTATACAGGTTTCCCAAATTACAAGATGTCCCCTGAAGACAAATCAGGGTTGGAGCACTATGGATGTTTAGAGGTAAATTCACCAAAATTATATCATAAGAATTATGTTATCAATATATGGATAGGAATTTGGACAATATTTAGTTGATTAACATCAATATCACAAGTATTTAGGCAAAATAGAACATTTGATTAATTAGCTAACGATGAAATCGTAGATTATGAGAGTAATTCTGAAAATTTTATCTTCGTATATATCTGTTTGGCCATGAAATGTCGATCTGATATTCAAATTTTTTCAAGTTCCCATAAACCAATCCACTAACAAAACATCAACCTTTTTCTAAGTCAAGTGCACGTCCAAACATAGCTTCAAATTCCACAAATCACAACTTCGAAAACTCAAATTTTTAAATTTCAACTTAAAAATCTTGCATTTTTTGTACATGTTGTGAACTTTGATATATGCCTTGGAAACAGCCTCTTGCAAAATATGCAAGGTAAGGCTGCATGCATACAATAGACCCTTCTGGTCGGGTCCTTCCTCAGATGCTACGCATAGCGGGAGCTTTAGTGCACCGGACTTGCCCTTCTGTGAACTTTGATATATGCCTTGGAAATAGCCTCTTGCAAAAATGTAAAGTCTGTGTATAGTAGATTCTTGTGGTCGGGCCCTTACTCGAACCCTACACATAGCAGGAGCTTTAGTGCACCAGGCTTGCCCTTCTTATACAAATTTCTCTATAATTTATACTTCGATTTTCTCAGTCAATGCAAATTTTGGAAATGGACAATATGCCTAGAGCAAGTGATCTCCTTTTATCAGTATCAGTATGTGCTGAAGCCTACAAAACCAAAATTGTTGATCTTGCCATGGCATCAAGTGAAGAACTAAGACAAATGGCTCAACAACAAGAACCATTATGGCAATTTGACACAAAGAAGCAAACAGAAGTACTCAATGAAATAGAATATAAGCGACGATTCGTCCAGCTTGATCCATCTTTAGAGGGTATTATCAAGTTCATTACAAATGGAGGGCCTATTGACATGGCAGACTTCAATGGAAACATCGATATTGAGATGGAAAATTCATCGACCCCCTCTGTCATTGAAGCGTCTAGAGCTATTGGGACTGTACTTGTGGATCCAATCAACCTTGTTGATATGCTGATGGATGTCGTAAGTTATAGATAATCTTTGTTGCTTGGACTCTTCAAAAGTAGTGCATTTTTGAAGGATCTGACACGGGTGCAGCAGATATAATGTTTTGTTTGTGTGTGTGAAAACAGGATAACTGGTCATGTGTGTTCTCCAACATTGTTTCAAAAGCAACAAATCTTGGACTTCTATTGACTGGAGGAGATGGATATCTTAATGGAGCTTTACAAGTGGTAACTTTGTCTAATCCACCCTTTCGCTTGCGCCCTTGCTCGGACCCTGCTAACGCAGGATGCTTTGTGCACTGGACTGATCTAAACTTAGGGCTTTGTCTAAGCTCTGCTGAGCTACTATTCCATTTTGAATAATATGTAGTTGTAATAGTATTATTCTCTTGCTATAGTACATTTCGGAGACATACATTGCACGTTGCTTTCAGCTCGAACTATGTATGCAAAAAGTACTTATGCTAAACTCGCTGACTCTAAAGGTTGTTGTTGTAAAGGATTCATATAGGCGACTCCAGCTTGTTCTGGACTGAGGCGTAGTTGTTGTTTTTTGCTTTGTTTTTGTTTCAGATGACAGCACAGTTTAGTCTTCCTTCTCCACTTGTTAGGCCTCGAGAGGTCTACTTCGCGAGGCACTCTCGACAACTAGATTTCAACACTTGGCTAGTAACTGATGTCTCCTTAGAGAGTATTTTTCCTAATCCATTAGTCCAACATAAAAGAAGACCATCAGGATGCCTAATCTATGGACTTCAAAGAGGACTATCATTGGTAAAATGATTACAGTTGTAAGTTCATAGTTAATTTGTACATAATTTGATCATTAAGATTTTTTGTGTGTAAATTTTAGGTGACTTGGGTGGAGAATAATGTAGTATGTGATGGTTTGATTCCCGAAATGTTCATGCAGACGTTTAAATCAGGCGTTGCATTCAGCGCTAAGCGCTGGATGCTGACCATGGAGAGACATTATGACAGATACGCGAATTTGCAGAAACAACAGAATCAACTATTGGGACAACCTTTGCAAGACAACAGTAAGCTGATTTGCTTTTTCTTTTTCTTGGTTGTTCTCATTCGGAAAAAAGGGTCAAAAATACCTCTCAGTTTGTGCTCCATTATACTTTGGAGCCATTCATTCATACAGTCGTTAGCAGATTGACTCATATTTGCCCTTGATCCTAGCGAAGCTCCAACCTGAAGTTCGGAGGATAATTTTAGACCATAGTGAATACTAGAGGTAAATTTGGACTTCTTTCCCTGAAGTGTTGCTACAGACTCAATGCGAGAGTCCCTTCAAATTCAAGGTCAAATACGAGATGATTTGCTAACGACAAGGGAATGAATGGCCTCAAAGTGTAACAAAGGACAAGCTAAGATGTTTCGTATAGTAAATGACATTTAGACATTTGATTCAGTACTGATTATTGGTGTTTATCGCGTTATCTTCTATATATTAAGACGTAGGTGAAGGACAGAAGAATTTAATGAAGCTGGCGGACAGAACGATCAAATGTTACAATACTATTTTCAGATCATCCAGTGAAAACCAGTGGATGCCCTTAAGTATACATAGTGGTGAAGATATCTTTGTGAAAACAAGTATGAATTTAGATGTCATGGGAACCCCTCGAGGTGTTGCAGTAACGATTTCAACTTCCGTGTGGCTACCAATACCACAGAACGACGTTTTTAAGTTCCTTCATGCAGGGACAAATCGATGGAAGGTACTCTTTTACAGAGTTTTCTCAACATATAGCCATGCTAGTACATTGATTATACCTTTATACTATTTTTGTAGTGGGATTTACTCTCTTATGGATGTATGACTAGAGATGCACTTCATATTCCCTCAGCAAGAGACCCTGTCAACTCCGTTTCACTAGTCGCAGTTGAGGTAAGACCACATCAATAATTTCAATTTGTTTGTCTGGTTTTGAAAAGTCACGAACTTTAAGTCAAGGAACTTTTGAATCTTCTAGTCTTACACTAATAAGGTGTTCCAACATACCGGAAACAACCTCTCTATCTCTGCGAGGTAGTGGTAAGGTCTGCGTACATTTTACCTTACCAGACCCAACTTGTGGGATTCCACTAGGTATATTGTTGGTGGTGGTGGTGTACCAATATATCTTTTTAATCTTGTGGTCTTAAACGTGTCATATGAAAAGTTAGAACGAAGGAGTTGTCAAAGGAAAGAAAGAGACATTCTTTTAGAAATAAAGTACGATAAACAACTTGAAACGAAGAGGGTAGTGTGTTTTGATTTTAGAATTCTCCTCTTTTGAGCAATGGTTTAGTCAGGGTCAACTTGCAATGACCTCGACTATTCCATCAGGAACTTGCTGCTTCTCATCATCAGTACAGGTACCAGATAACTCTGTACCTATCAAGAATACAATGCCGGAAGCAGGATTTTTATCAAGATGTTCATTATCTATAATGAATACATAAACAAAATCTGCCCATATATATGCAATGTGATTTTCTGGCGATGAACCCCCTTCCGCCCCTCTAGCTCATTATGGCAAGAAGGTTTAGGTAGAAATGAATTTTTGCTCTTTAACTTGATGTCGTCTTATAAAAGGGCAATCCCGGTGCACTAAAGCTCCCGCTATGTGCAGGGTCCAAGGAAGGGCCTGACCACAAGGGTCTATGGTACACAGTCTTACCTTGCATTTCTGCAAGAAGTTGTTTCAAAGGCAGAAATGCAAGTAAGAATGTGGACAATAGGCCCTTGATGTTGTTGTATGAACCCATAAATTCTGGATCCTCCTCTTGTCCGAGAAGGCATTCATCCAGGCATTCTGGTCTTGCCTCATGCGGTATCTGTTACTTCCAACCAGTACAACTACTGAATAACTCTAGTAACTTGGATAAATGAGAAAAAATCACCTAACATTTTATTATTTCCGAAGTTTCTAATTATTTTCTTGATGAATAGTCTCCCAATGGAAGAACAGACAAGTCAGAAATGTTTTACCTACAAGAAAGCTTCACAGATTCAACAGCAATGTACATAATTTATGCACCAGTTGATGCCTCAGCTGTGCAATATATCATGGAAGGCAAAGACTCAGATGTTGTAGACATGTTAGCTTCAGGATTTGTTGTCTTACCTTGCACTTCTGACGGAAGTATTCTAACAATGGCATTTCAGTTGATGGATGAAGAGTTATCGACCCCCGAGTATCTTCTCCCAACCTCGGTGTTTACAGCAAACAGGATCATATCAGAAACAATCGCTCATATCAAGGCTTCATTGATGTAAAACTCTGCATTTTGAGACACAGAAGTTTCAATTGGGCGCGATTTTACGCGTGTTATTGAAGTTATGTTCAATTGTAGTATCAAATCTTTGTTTTCTGTTTAAGTGGTAAGACCAAATGTTTATGGTTCAATGAAAAATGGAATCATTTGAGCGAGGGGTCTATCGAAGACATTCTTTCTAAATCGCAAGGTAGGGGTAAAGTCTGAATGTATGTTACTCTCACCAGACTCCATTTCTGAGATTATATTATGTGTGTTGTTGAAAAAAAGAATCAAATTTAATCGCGAAGACTCGGAGTGCTGAGTTAAGCGAGCTTAAGACTTGGACTAGTGTCAACTTCAAACATTGTTGGTACCAGGGATAAAGGATAACAACTCCCGAGATTGATTTTAGGATGAATTTATCTCATATTTAGTTAGAAGAAATTACAAGATCACTTATTCCAGGATTAGTTATCTCGAAATTATAGTATTATTTTTATTCTGTAATGGGAGTGGGATAACAATCCTGAAATAACGAATGCCAAGATTAATTCTAGGATGAGTTTATCCCATATTTAGTTGAGATAAAATCGTGCGATAAATTATTTTAGGATTAGTTATCCCAAGATTATAGTATTATTTTTATCCCATATTAAGGGTGTGTTCAAACTGCACAAGCAATATGCACGTCAACTTTATCATAAATGTCTCACATAACACAGTTTTCTATATTCAGTAGCTTAACTTTACCATTTTATCCGTAATGAAATATTTTATAATTATAGAATTCTACACGATATGTTTTAAACCACAAGATCCAAAGGTTTTTTTTTTTCAAATTTCATGTCCAACCAAACACTAAATCATACAAGCAAAAAGTAGACTCTACATTTTTCTGTTCTAATGTTCCAGCATAAAGCAAAAACACCCCTCTGATCACAATCATAAAGTAAAGTGTGGTTACAAATGAACTACTTTACAACAATAAGCAGAATCCCACAAGTGGGATTTGCGGAGGGTGAAATGCACCAGACCTTTACAAATAGCCTACTTTACACTTTCTTTTTGGTACGTTAGAAGGACTAAATAAATTACTTTAAATCTCTCATAAGCTACATGACTTGAATCAATCAAGGAGAAGAAACTCCATATCTTTGAACAGCACCTCCCAGATTATCGAATCTTCTTTGCTCAAACACGTATAATGAATCACAACCAATGCCTAACGATAAACTATCATCCAGGAAGAACATCGCGAAATGAGAAATCATGGGGTTGACCTGCGTATAAGGTTTTATACATCATTAGTAACATTCAAGTTTTCTTTTCTGAATGATCAAATTTAGATAACATTAAGTTAGCTCAATTGGCAAAGGTTGAGGAACTTGTATGTCCAATATTTAAGAAGAGGTAGAGGGACGGGCCCATAATCCCTGAGTTTCAAAGGCTGCGATAGGACTGAATAGTTGGCTCCGGATGGATTTCTTGGTCATCGAAAAAAATGAAAAAGATAGGAAAAAGTTGGACACTGCTAACCTTCTTGCGCACCTAAAAGGTAAAAGGGAAAGTGAGAAATCATTTTAGTTCCCCCTTCACTCCAATTCACTGTGCCAAGTTTCTTCATCCCTTTACTTGGAGATTCACATGAGCCCAAGATAGACGAACATATAGCAGGTTCATTCATCATACCCAAGTAATCGCGTGCTCGTTTCCACACCCTTGCGTCTGAGATTCGCGAACGTGCAACCTGCCAACCAGATTGACCAAATTATTAAGCTTAATAACCCAAAATTCGGAGGCATTTTACCACCTTGATCAAATTGCTGCCATGAAAGCCTATTTTTCTCTGGAAGGCGATAGCTTACAAGTACCTTTGTCAAGGATACACGGGCCCTGGGCAACAGTTCACGGTGATATGTGGCAAGCTTTGCAATGGCAGTGACAACGAAACATAATAACCTTGATTGTGATGATTTTCTGGATTTTGCAGAATCAGACCCGAGAGCTGATTCACGCAGACCCAGACGGCTTATGAGCAGAAGAAAAACATAAAAAAATCAGTAAAAATGGCATCTCAAGATGACACTGATGATGTGCAAAGCAGTAAATTCACAGTCTACCTTGATGAAAGGTTTTCATAGAGAAGTAACTCCAAGCTCTCAAAGAGTTCGCGAGCAGCATCTTTGTGGGCTTCACCACCACCTCCATACTCCCCGATTGCCCAGCATAATTGTAATGCCAATTCAGTCTAGAGAAAAGTTAACCTTTAGTCAATTCTTGCTGGTTAAATGAGATAAGAGAATATGTCTTATGTGACTGCAGAAAGAAGGTCCACAGTCACCTTTGTCGGACTATCATAAGCTTCTCCAAGTCTGTCCACTATAGGCTTCTGCACAAACATAAGGGTGGCTGTCAGCATATGAGATCGAGGAAAAAAGAAAGTAGAAAGGAAAGAAAGGGGATAGCGGGTTTTATGATTTACTGATAAGAAATTTAATATAAAAAGTTATGAGATATGGGCAAAATCAAAGATACATAAGATGCGCTGGTCATGCAGGAATGCACTGCACTTTATTACCATTCTGACCAAACTCGATTTTGAACAAACATACATAATTAAAGGTAAGGATTTTGCTAGGTGTAACTAACACAATACCTTCAGAAGTGCAATGAAACTGGGAGATCGATTAAAGGCAGCAAGCATGAGCTCTAAGATCCTCTTTTGAACCTACAAATATGTTTAGGAATATATCACTAATCAAAATCAAGTACGCTTCGATAATAAAAACCACTAATCTGATACTGCGCAAAGGTGGTGTCAACCCAAAGGGTCCCAGCAGTAGGAGAAGGAACCTTCTATAAGAGACGAACCGTAACTATCCTGTTCAAAACTGCTTCTCTCTTCCTTTCTTTCCTTCCTTTTTTTTTTTGGTATCAGTGAACTTCTCTTCTTCCTAAAAATCTAAACAAGGTCGGAATTATATTTCCATCACTAGACACCATAGTTTGTAGGGCGGATATCATTCGGTTTTGAGAATAAACTTCAATGCCTTGGGAACAATTTTAGACTCGAGACAAAATAAACTTCATTTTCAAAAATCATGAAAAGCAGCAGGCATTCTGTTCACTGGAAGGAACCACACTAGTACCTCTGCTCTAAAGAAAGGGAATACTAATCCAATTACCTTTAAAATTACATAGCAAAATAGAAAAATGATAGTGCTAATTTATAGAGCTACCATAGGGGATTTCTCCAATGGAATATGCCTCATCAACATGAAAATACATTTGAGAAGGCACTCTTCAATTTATCTACATGAAAATACATACCTCGTACAAGAATAACTTTTCTGGAAATAGATTGGAATATCTTGCCATAAGTAGGGGAACCAGAGCACAAATAAGAGCTGCAACAGAAACGTTATGAATCAAGCTCTTCATAAAGTTGCTTTATTAAGAGAAAAAGATCCCCCGCATAAATGAATGGAACTTACAATCATTGACTTCATGGATTGCTATAGCAGCATACATATCAAACAGCCGAGGTGTCATTCTCAGTGCTTGTTTCAGCCTATCAGACATAGACGTGCTAGCTGCTGCTTGTAGAACCGCAGCTACCGCAGGAGAAGCCCAATGGCGTTCCTAAAGATCAAGAGAACCATGAAAGATTCAAATTAGAAAAACTTGGTAAGGTAACTAACTATAGGATGATCTAGTAGATGATATCATCAAAAGAAGCATGGATTAACATATTGGAAGTGAGGCATTGTTATGTGCACTTTTTCTAGCTAAACAAATGCTAGTGGTTTTACTCAGAAGTCTAATCTCTCCTTTAATAGCATGCAAACCTGCAGCAATCTAGAGCTTACAACATAGAAAAGACCATACAGCTAGACCATCATTTTCATCCTTGAGAAGCTCAAGAAAGAATGGATCAGCTACTGCCATTGTGGAGCTATCCTCAGATTCAGAGTCCGCCCCTCCATCTCCTATGGTTGATCCAGTATATGCTTCATCCATGAGAGCAAACAACATCTGTTACCAAGCGGAATCTCCTTAATAATATCCAAAATTTGAAAATTTCAATCTCATAATTCAGATGAATAAATAATAACCTCTGGAGCTGCACTCTTCTGTATTGAAGCTATGCTACTGCCAACCAGTGACCCTGAACTCTTCTCCACCTTTTCCAGTGCCACAACCAATACTGGCAAAAATGAAGAGGAGGTCTTATAATAGCATAAAAAGAGGAAAAACTACAATTCACCACTAATGGATCTTTATGGAAACTTGATAACACAGCTTCAAGTACAATTATACTACTCCCTGTCTCCCTCCATCCCATTTTATGTGGCACCTTTTAACTTGACGCGGTGTTTAAAGAAAAAGGGGTAGACTTTTGAAACTTGTGGTCTAAAATCATCCATAGATATTTGTGTGGTTGAAAGGAATTTTAACTTAAATTTGTTTCTAATTCAAGTAAGAGGACATTCTTTTTGGGACGGACTAAAAAGGAAAAGGGTGCCACATGAAATGGGATGGAGGGAGAAACTCTTTCAGCTATTTTTTGGTCAGATATCACTTTGCAAGATCAAGCATAAGTTTTTATGGAACAATTCAAAGAGTAAAATCATAACCCTTGATATTATTGTTAAATGTCAGGATGAGCAAGGAAGCCATAAAGTAACACACTCACTAGGCAAGTCTATGATTGATGGAAATAGTGGAAGAAATGACCCCTGGGAAAACAAACCAGGAAATACTCTACGAAATGCTTTTTCCAATCTGCAAGGATGACCAAACGTGCTTGTTAAGTGCAGTTTCGTAAACATAAGGAGAATTAGGTCTGTCATTCTATAAGATCAAGTACTCCATATAGAAAATTATGTTACCCATTGGATAAACAAGAAAACAAAAAAAATGAAATAATATTGAGGAGAAACTAGTATAGAAAAGGTGTTATACATTATCCTCTTAACTTACAGCCTGTCTTTTTGAAAGTTGATTAACAGCCATATTATTTATCCCAGCATAAAGTACACAAAATAGTCCAAAAATATAAGACATCATATGTTGAAAAGTGTCCATTCATGGCATGGATTCTCATGCTGGAAAAGGTAGGAAGGTCCCACAAGAGTCAACTTCTAAAGCTAAAGGGCACATGAGAATTTAAGTAAAACTCCTGCAATCATGGAGAGGTCACTTACATCTCTGATGGAAAATTCGGCAGAATTTGGTCAACCATATAACTACAAATAAGAGAAGGCATGAACACCAAATTTAAGGTTACATATGGAAGTCACGCTCAAGTCCAACATGGCAATGGTTAGGAGCCAGGACATGTGGTTGACACTTCCCTATACTTCTATTTATTTTTTTCTAAAGATTCAGACAATTCTCTCTAAATTCATAAGTTTGTATCATTTCTTTCAACACAGACCACTAGTTTTGAACTATTTCTTCTTTCTTTAGTGTGCAACAATTTGATACTTTTAGGATATAAAATGTTTTCAATCACTTTAAGAAGACCAAGTTGCATAACAAAAAAGAAGAGGAGAAGACCTCTGCATTAGATTTAGACATTCAGTTGAAAGAATGTTTTCCAAAGCACTTTTAAGTATGTTAGACACTTCCTATACTTCACTGTAGTTTCTCATGACTTGAATTTAATGTTTGTGATGTTAAAACCAGAGCTCGTCAGAGCTCTCCTTCATATGTTGAGCTAACAATAATTAATCTTCTTTGATAGATTAAATTCCTAAATTAGCCCGCATGTTATTCTTGTCATGCTCTCCTTATTTTCAAAGATTATATGGCTTAGTTTCTGCAACCAAAACAAAAATGGTGGTTTGATTGTATTAGTATCTGATCCTCCAGTAATAGCCCAAGAGGCAAGTGAAGCAATGCTCCAAAGTTAAGGAACTCAGGAAGGTAAGATTTTCTCGCTGCAACGTCAAATCTTGAAGGATGGCACTACTTCAACTTCAATGACCAAGAAAGGGACTCCTATCACAATTATAAATGAAGTGCCATCAATCAGAGTAAAAGCAATATTTCAGTCTCGTCATGGTCATTGCCATCACAATTATAGATAAAGTGCCATCAATCAGAAGAAAACCAACTTTTCAGTCCCTTCATAGGCATTGCCATCACAATTATAAATAAAGTGCCCTCTACATGCATGTTTAAGAACAAGCAACAGGTTCTACTTTCTGAAAATAATTAATGGATCACTCCGTATAAAACCTATGCAGTTGACAAACAACAGAGCAGCAACCAATCTGCTATTATTTAAATGACAAATCTTGGTGTCATGTGGTGCAATAAAGGAAATCTTTTCAGCAAATTTACTCAACAAAAAGAAAAGACAAAAAGAAGCTGAAAAAAATAAGGATATTGGATCAACTTACTTTCTTGACTATTCAAAGCCAAGGTTTGATTAGCCAATATAAGATATAAGAGATACAACATAGTGCCATAATCTATCCATCATTGGCATAATTCTGTAGAATTCCCTATCTTTTTTAATTAATAAATGAGATATGATAGTAGGACTTACTTCTCCCCATTCCATGCAATTAGCTTCAGCAATAATGGGAAAAACTGCAATGCCATGAGAGATCAGATTACTGCATTTGCATGCTTCCAAGTGCATATAAACATCCAAACAAATATATAGACAAAAATGGACAGCATATTAGGAGCATTTCATGGGTATCAAAACCTTTATGAAAATCTTTTGTGAGAACTTTTTATGGAAAGGTCTTGTCTAAAATTAGAACCAATTTGCACTACACGACCAAGACTAAGAGAAGATACAAAATTAGTTAAGGTTAAGATGAGATAGAAGGCTAACGTGATAATATTAGGTAAAGGCCAGCATGATATGCAGGACTTTTTATGAATTTGTATGTTCAGCAAAATTATACTCCTCCCCTATTTCAATTTATGTGGCATAGTTTTGAAACAATACAAAGTTGAGAAAGAAAGGAATATTTATCAAACTTGAGGTCTTAAACATGTCATTATATTTGTGCAGTTATAAATATAAAACTTCTTTTTTGATAAAGGTAACATTTGTATATCAATCATCAGCTGGTATCCAAAAATTTACATATATCCTACCTCAACACCTGTGTGTCTAGCATAAAAAAATAAACAAAAGGCGATAGAAACCATCCCTAGTCCTCCTTTATCTTTATAAGGATCCTACAATGTCTACAATAGCCATAGGGTCATCTATATACTTTGAACTACACCAATAGCAAAAAGTGATAATGCAGTTCATTTTAATCTTGTGCAGAGGGCTGCTCTTGTTTTCAGAACTCCTAAAAATTTTTTCTTTCCAGATAGTCCACCAAATAATGTTGGGACAATTCTCCATCTACTCTTATCTGTGTTGCCACTGTCTCCATATTCCAGCTCTCTAGAGCCTGTCCTATTCTCTCTGGAACAATCCAACTTATTCCTCTGAAGCTAGTGAACAAATTCCACAGCTGACCAACCACTTTAAAATGTAAGAAAAAATGGTTAATTGTCTTTACAACTTGCTCACAAAAAAAGCACCTTGGGCACATCTGCGTTCCCCTCTTCACAAGATTCTCTTATGTAAGTACAACCTCTTTCAACACCAGCCAAGTAAAAACTGCCACTTTGTATGGTATTTTAACCTTCCGTATTTTAACCTTCCATATAAGCTTCCAAGGCAGTAAATTAACTTGGGATCCCATCTGATTCATATCTCTATATGAACTAACAGTGAATAAAGTAGTCCGATAGGGGAGACAGTAGATTTAGTAGATTTCACAGGAAACTTGTAATGTACACCTGAGGAGGGATGTAAGTTTCCATTCATCATTTCTCGGATGATGAAGCTTTTGAAATGAAATACAGTTACCCTTTTATCAAAAAAACTTAACAGTGAGTAATCCTTTGCTATGACATTTCCATTTAAGAGTGTCTTCTCCTTCCTTAAAGCCTAAGAACTGATCAAGTGTTCCATAAAATTCAGTCGATCTCTCTACCTCCCAGTCTTACATCAGTCTTCTGTGTAAGTAAGGTAGGTTCCATCCATGTTCAGACCAAACTTCATGAAGAGTAGACTCTTTCTGCTGGCTCAGGTGATAAATATCAAGGTACAGGAGTTTGAGACTTCCATTCCCTAACTCGTTATCTTCCCAAAACTTGATCTTCCTCCCGTTGTTCACATTATATTCTGTCTTTGCATAGAATCATGCCATAAGTTTCTAATTGATCTCCATAAACTGGTTCCGTATGTGGATGTCACTTCCTTAGTCTTTTGGGGCCCTTCCTTCCCATATTTGGCTTGGATCATCCTACCATACAAAGACTGTTGTTCTGAAGGAAATCTCCACAACCACTTAATGAGAAGACTTTTGTACTGCTTCCTAAGATTTCTAATGGCCAGTCCTCTCCGCTTCTTGGAAATAGCAGTATCTTCCATTTGACTAGGTAGAAACCTCCCAAAACCTTTATAACACTTCTTAAACTTGTGACTTTAAACATGCTATAACATTCGTGTGGGTATAAAAGCTAGTCATTTAGGGCAGATTGGGAAGTTTAAATCAAATATTTTTCTACTTTAGAAAGTTGTCATTCTTAATTTCTTATGGAACGGACTAACAAAGAAATGTTGCCACATAAACTAGAATGGAGGGATTAGCATATATCATATTTGTTAGGCCAATCAATAGTGTTACCATATTTAACCATCATCTAGTTACTGCAAGATGATTCATATAATCAAGGTAAAGCTACAGATGGTCTAAAAAAACATGTTGAACTGTTATATCTACTTTTTAAATCGTAAAATTTCTAACATGCGCAAAGGGATGTAGAACATTGATACCCATTACTAGTTACATTTTTTTTGGGTAGGGGGGTCCGGAGGGGTAACTAAATACAGAAATAAAGGGGAAGGGAGAAGGATGTTTACTTCACCTGCACTATCTCAAGACAAAAGAAATAGTGTCACATGAAGACATCAAAAAATTTGCATTCTTTCAAAGATGCTACTCTACTCTTTGTAATTGGTATCTTGAGCATTATACCACCACCACCACCGTCCGCCCCCCACCCACCCACGCCAAAAAAAATAAATAAATAAGAATTCATTAACAGCAACTTAACTCAAATATGTACCTGGGGAAGCAAAGTAGGAAACGAACTTGAAAACTTCTTCTTGTTTGCATACAGAAAGTCAAGGGTTGCTTCTGCAACAATAGGGTCTGCAAACTCACTGCAGTAAGCATTAGGAATTTCTTAACGAATCCACAAAGTAGAGTGATTTAATTACATTATGTCTGGTAAAATAAAAATATATTAAGCTACTACATCAGGAAAAAGGAGCTGCTAACTGCATGCTTATAATATATTACCACATTTATGAAAGGTTAGTTTCAAATGAAAATCATCAAATTTTTAACAAAAAAAAAAAGGAATGATATTGTCCCTACCGGCTCAAGCATGACTTGAAAAAGGTCCGTAAATTAGGATCAGCATCATGCAGGACAACATCTCCAAAGTCAAGAAAAAACTGAAGTATAGCCTATAAACAACAAAAAAAGACATGTTTAGAATTAGTATATACCTTATCCCAGGAAAGGAAAAAATTTTTTAAAAAAACACGATAGTGAAAATAAATGCTTGCTTTGGAAGACAACATCGTTAACTGACACTTAAAATTAATCATCTACAGAATACAAGGTGAATCAAAGTCATCGGCATGAATTCCTCAAAGAAGTGTAGAAGAAGTATTTGCATAAAAGAATTTCACAATAGACAGCTCAAAAATTATCTTTCACATATTAGTGTGCCCTTTATGTAACCAATAAACTGGTTTAATAAATTATATAGTCCAACCAAAGGTTTACGTCCAAGTGTGCAAACATAGGTATATGGAGGTACATGTATACATGAGTGCCTGTCAAGTGTACCACATATCCTCCTTCACCACAGATAAAGCTAGTACACAAGAAGTTAAAATCTAACTGAAATGGTTCCACCAGCCAAGACTCAGAATCCAGAACCTTTTCAGAACTATCTGAAAAGATGGTTTCTTTTACCTCCGAGGTTACTCATGACACAGCTATCTGTTTCGATAATAGAAGCACTGACCCTTTTTAATCTGTCTCGTTGTCTTGCTGTTATAAGGTCCAACGAAATTATGCATAATTAACTCTCTCTTTCCAGCAAACTAAATTATTTGATTTACACAAGCAGCAACAAAAGAAAAATTTTACCTTCTTCCCACATTAACAAGAATCTGATATTCTCTCTCATTGTGTATCTATTGTAAGCTCCGAAATTCTGAGTAATTATCTGTCTCTTTCTGATAAACGAAACTATTTGATTTAGACAAGCAGTAAAAAGGAAAAAACGTTCCTTTCTTCTTAAGAAACAAGTATCTGACAGTCTTTATATTAAGAATATTCCAACAATAGCAACTTTTTAATATGCAAAATGCAGTTAGAACTTCAGTCCAAATAGAACAAAGCATAAAACAGAAAGCAGGGGAAAGAGTGTACCAATAGAAGAAGGCCATTGGAAGTTTGAGACTGCGAAATTGAAGAAATACATCGCTGAAATATCCTGTTCAGATGAGGATAAACCCTAGCGATCAAACCTTCTGATTTCTCACTTCTACATAAATCGCAAAGACTTTTGACCTGAAAATGAACAACACAATCAACAATTCAACTGTTAACTTGATTCCAAATAAGTTAACATTAGCAATATAAATCGTCTAAAATCATCTATACTAACAATCTTCTGATTTCTCACTTCTACATGAACAGCAAAACTCTTGACATGAAAATGAACACCAGAATCAACAATTCAACTGGTACACCTCAAAGAGCTAATATAGGCTATATAAATAATCCATATCAGCAATTTTCTAATTTGTTTCTACATAAAATCACAAAGGCTTTTGAACCTGAAAATGAACAACAAAATTAATAATTCAACTGCTACACCTCAATGAGCTAATATTGGCCATATAAATCATCTATATCAACACGCTTCAAAACTCTCACTTACACATACATCACAAAGACTTTCGAATCTGAAAATAAACAACACAATCAGCAATTCAACTGCTTCCAAATAAGGTTACATTGGCTATATAAGTTATCTATATCAACAATCTTCTGGTTTTTCACTTCTACATACGATTTTTGACTGGAAAATGAACAACACAATCAACAATTCATCTGCTACACCGGAATGAGCTAAAATTGGCTTCTTCTTCTTCTTCTTTTTTTTTTTTTTTTTGAAACTCCTAACTTTGAAAAATTGGCTAATATAAAATTACCTATATCAAGAATCTTCTAATTTCTCACTAACCTGAAAATGAACAACATAATCAGCAATTCAACTGCTACCCCAATGAGCTAAAATTGGCTATATAAATCACGGAATCACCCATATTAACAATATTCTAATTTCTCATCTATATCAACAATTTCAAATTTAAGTATCTTGCGTCCATCATCTAGAGTAGTGGCAATATCGACGATGATGTCACACATCGTATTGGGGTAGCATGGATAAAATGGAGGCTTGCCTCCGGAGTAATGCGTGATAAGAAGATACCATCTAAACTCAAAGGTAAGTTTTACAGAATGGTGGTTAGACCATCTTTGTTGTATGGGATGGAGTGTAGGCCTATCAAAAATGCACATGTTCAGAAGATGCAACTCGCAGAGATGAGGATGTTGAGATGGATGTGTGGTCACAGCAGGAGTGATAAGATTAGGAACGAGACCATTCGGGAGAAGCTAGAGATGGCCCCTGTGACTGATAAGATGAGGGAAGCGCGACTGCGATGGTTTGGACATGTGCAGAGAAAGAGTACTGATGTTCATGTTACAAAGTGCGAGAGGTTGGATTTGGGAGTTACAAGGAGGAGTAGAGGTAGACCGAAGAAGTATTGGGGGGAGGTGATCAAACAATATATGGCGAAACTTGATCTCACCGAGGACATGACCTTAGATAGAAAGGAGTGGAGGTAGCGAATTAGAGTAGCAGGCTAATTGGTTGGTACGGTTAGGTGGATGTCTGGCCTTGGGGTATAGTAGGATAGTAGGAGTAGTAGTGTTCTTATATCATGTGTTATCATTATCTGTCATATACATGTTGATGTTATCATATTTACAAACTATCATGTGCTTTGTGTTGTTAGTCGTCCTTTTTGTTTCCTTTTCTTTTCCTTTCCATTTTTTTCCATATCTAATTTACTCTACTTATGGATTTTTGAAACGAGGGTTCCCAGGAAACATCCTCTCTACCTTGTGAGGTGGTGGTAAGGTCTGCGTACATTCTATCCTCCCAATACCCCACTTGTGGGATTCTACTGGGTATGTTGTTGTATCAACAATCTTCAAGTTTCTTACTTCTACATAAATCCCAAAGACATTGACCTGAAAATGAACAATACAATCACCAATTCAACTGCTACACCTCAATTGCCAATGAGTTAATGTTGGCAACATATATCATCTATATCAACAATCTTCCAATTTTTCACTTCAACATAATAATTTTGAACCTGAAAATACCAACTCAATCAGCAACTCAACTGCTACACCTCAATGAGCTAATATTGGTCGTATAAATTATTTACATCAACATCTTCATTTCGCACTTCTACATAAATCACAAAGACTTTTGTCTTGAAATTAAATAAATCAATCAACAATTCAACTGATACACCTCAATGAGCTAATATTGCTTATCTAAATCATAATATTAACAATCTTCTAATTTCTCACTTCAACATAAACCAAGACAACTTTTGGACCTGAAAATAAACAACACAACCAACAATTCAACTGTTACACCTCAATAAGCTAATATTGGCTATCTAAATCATCTATATCAACAATCTTAAATACTTCTCACTTCTACATAAATCACAAAACTTTTGAACCTGAAAACAACACAATGAACAATTCAACAGCTACACCTCAATTCCAAATGACTTATATTGACAACATAAATAATCTTTATCAAAAATAAATCATCTATATCAATCATCTTCAGTTTTTCCACTTCTACATAATACTTTTGAACCTAAAAATAAACAACACAATCAACAATTCAACAGCTACACCTCAATGAACTAATAATACTGGCTATCTAAATCATCCTTATCAAAAATAAATCATTTATATCAATAATCTTCAGTTTTTTCACCTCTACATAATACTTCTGAACCTAAAATAAACAACACAGTCAACAATTCAACAGCTACACCTCAATGAACTAATAACACTGGCGATCAAAAATCATCCTTATCAAAAATAAATCATCTATATCAACAATCTACATTTTTTCCACTTCTACATAATCCTCTATGAGATAGTGGTAATGTCTGCGTATATATTCTACTCTCCCCAAACCTCACTTGTGGGATTCCATTGTGTATGTTGTTGTTGTTTTCCACTTCTACATAATACTTCTGAACCTAAACATTAATAACACAATCAACAATTCAACAGCTACACCTCAATGAGCTAATAATACTAGCTATCCAAATCATCCTTATCAAAAATAAATCATTTATATCAATAATCTTCAGTTTTTTCACCTCTGCATAATACTTTTGAACCAAAAAATAAACAACACAATCAACATTTCAACAGCTACACCTCAATGAGCTAATAATAATGGCTATCTAAATCATCCTTATCAAAAATAAATCATCTATATCAACAATCTTCATTTTTTCCACTTCTACATAATCCTCTATGAGATAGTGGTAATGTCCGCATATATTCTACTCTCCCCAAACCTCACTTGTGGGATTCCATTGAGTATGTTGTTGTTGTTTTCCACTTCTACATAATACTTCTGAACCTAAAAGTAAACAACACAATCAACAATTCAACAGCTACACCTCAATGAGCTAATAATACTGGCAATCCAAATCATCCTTATCAAAAATAAATCATTTATATCAATAATCTTCAGTTTTTTCACCTCTACATAATACTTCTGAACCTATAATAAACAACACAGTCAACAATTCAACAGCTACACCTCAATGAACTAATAACACTGGCTATCAAAAATCATCCTTATCAAAATAAATCATCCATATCAACAATCTTCATTTTTTCCACTCCTACATAATCCTCTATGAGATAGTGGTAATGTCTGCGTATATTTTACCCTTCCCAAACCTCACTTGTGGAATTTCATTGTGTATGTTGTTGTTGTTTTCCACTTCTACATAATACTTCTGAACCTAAAAATAAACAACACAATCAACAATTCAACAGCTACACCTCAATGAGCTAATAATACTGGCTATCCAAATCATCCTTATCAAAAATAAATCATTTATATCAATAATCTTCAGTTTTTTCACCTCTACATAATACTTCTGAACCAAAAAATAAACAACACAATCAACAATTCAACAGCTACACCTCAATGAACTAATAACACTGGCTATCTAAATCATCCTTAAGAAACATAGATCATCTATATCAATAATCTTCCCTTTTTTCACTTCTACAACAACTTTTGAACCTGAAAACGAACAACACAATCAACAATTGAAGAGCTATACACCTCAAATCCAAATAAGTTAATATCAGATTTACAATATCATCAGTATCGCTTGAGCAATGTGTTCGACTGTGTGTGTGTGTGCGTGAGGAGAAAGAGAAAAACAACTTACGGAGTTGAGAAGAGAAGGATCGGCGGCAGGGTCGGTGACAAAATTGGAGTCTCTAGCACTGGCAGATAAGGATCTTAGATGAAAATCGAACTTATTGAATTTGTCTTCTCCGGCCATCTATTTATCGTAGCAAAATATCAATGGCGAAACTGCTGTATACTTCTTCTTCTTCCTCCTCGTTTTTTAGCTGATAGAAATTTTCATTTTCTAAAAAAAATATTTTTTATATTTATTGATACTCTCCACCGTTCTTTTTATATGTCGTATTTATAAATTAATATATAAATGACATTATTTTTCATATTTTAGCCTTCATAATTAATAATATTTGAAAAAATATATTTAATCAACTAGAACTAAAAAATAATTAATGTATATTAAATATGAATAAAATAATAAAATTACTTTTTTTCTTAATACAAGTGTCATAGGCGATATATAAAAGTATTCGGAGGGAGTAATATAATTAGGACAAAGGCATTTGGTAATAACTTCTTGGAAATTATTAGAGTACTAGGAAAAAAATTAAAAGAATAAGTTATATGAAAGTAATTATATTGTAAAACTAGTATTATGGTTAATTAATTTTTTCTAGAAAAGGAGTTTGATTAAGGGCGGAGTTAGCAATCTGAATCTCCTTCGCTAGAAAATTACATTATTTATGCATAATTAAAATAATTTTTTATGTATATATAATAAATATTGAACCCTTTTAACTTCTTCGTGTGTTTAATTTTTATATTTCGGACCTGCTTAGTGAAAATTTTAACTCCACCACTAAATTTGATGTACTAAAGTTAAGAGGTACAAGTACAAACTCAAAAGTTGAAGATGATTAGTATTTGATGATTATGATGTTTGAATATTTTAGCCTTGAAACTTATATATATTTTTGAGATGAAGATCTTTCAGAAACAACCTCTTTGTTTCTATGATATAGTGATAATATTTATCTATCTCTACGAAATAATGATAACATCTCTCTATCTCTATAAAATAATGGTAACGTCATCTCTATGAAATAGTGATAACGTCTGCTTACATTTTACTCTCTTCGTACCCCACTTGTTCATATTTCAGGATAAAGGAGGCGGCGGCTATGCGGAAATTCTGGTTGTTAAGTTTTCTTCTAATGTGATCAAAACAAACATTCTGGACCAACAGCTCTAACAAAAAAACTTACAAGAAAAATGTTTTATTCACCAGAATGGTATTTTAATTATACAACAAACTTTGTTTCAATCAGTTTTCTAAAGTACAAAATGAATCCAAAAAGAACTCAAATTAAACCTTCAAATACTTAATAGCTGTCTGAACATCTTTATCTCCTCTGCCACTGCAGTTAAGCACCACCCTAGTTCCATTGGGTAGAGTTGGACACAGCTTCTCCAAGTAAGCCAGTGCATGAGATGTTTCCAGTGCAGGAATAATGCCCTCTAACCGAGACAATCGCTTGAAGGCTGCCAAAGAATATCAATACAGGAAGATCACCTCAGTGAAACCTTAAAACTATGTTGCTCAAACTCTTCAAAAATGTTAATGGGTATGTGTTGGATCCTCCAAAAATAGTGTATTTTCGAAGGATCCGACACGGGTGCGACAACATTTTTAGAGGGTTCGAGCAACTTAGCTTAAAATGCTGCGGGAAGATGCAATGATGAAAGCTAAAACCTATGTTACTCAAACCAGCTGGATGTGTGCCGGATCCTCCAAAGTTGTGCATCTTTGGAGGATCCAACATGGGGGCAACAACATTCTGGAGGGTCCAAGCAACATAGGCTAAAACCATATGCAAGCCATTTTGTATTATTTTGACTTAAATTCTAAGATGAACGCTAAAAAGAGTGAGTTCAAATGAACAGAAGCAGAGACCAAGAATAGAACCAGGAATTATTAGAGAAGTAACTGTCACCTTCTAAAGCCTCCTCATCAATAATGCTATAATACTCTGCTCGTCCTAAGTCTTTCAAAAAGCTGTGCTCCGGCCCAACTCCAGGGTAATCCAGTCTGGCAAGCCATAAGGAGGAGAAGAAAAGAGAAATGAAAATGGATCTGTAAGTAGATGTAAAGATCTGCTATAGAATGAACTGTTAAAACTTCCATTCAAACAAAAAGGGTACTTCCATGACCGAAAAAATAAGTTATTACCCGGCGCTGATAGAATGGGGCTCAACTATTTGTCCGTCTTCATCTTGCAGCAGATAGCTCATAGCTCCATGCAGTACTCCGACCTCTCCCTTTGTCAAAGTTGCAGCATGTTTTCCACTATCTATACCAAAACCGGCAGCTTCTACCCCAATCAACCTAACATCTTTATCATCAACAAACTCATGGAACAGTCCCATGGCATTTGATCCTCCACCGACACATGCAACAAGCACATCTGGTTTCCCACCCCATTTTTCCAAGGCTTGCTTCCTTGTTTCTTTACCAATCACCGCATGGAACTCTCTTACCATCATGGGATATGGATGTGGTCCTGCAACAGATCCAAGTATGTAATGAGTTGTCTCAACATTTGTAACCCAATCCCTTATAGCCTCTGAAGTGGCATCCTTGAGTGTAGCAGTCCCAGAGTGGACTGCTCTAACCTGCATGTAAATTATGGAAAATGCAGTCAAGAAATGCTAGCAACTCAAGAGAAAAAAAGGGTTCAATACTTTTTTTTAATCAAATTATCAAAACTGGTATGATACTCTTTCGAAACTCTAATCGTCCTTGTTATTATTAAATAGAGAAGCCATAGTTAGCAATTAGATGTGTACCAAAGAGGAAGAAAATGAAGCCAAAGTAACCATCTAACAAAATACTTCGTTGCATTTTTAATGATACTAAGTAAATGAACGTCCTTCAGATAAGTCCCAGGTAACGCACTTGGGATTCCACAGGTGTTGGCAGAATGCATTTTCCAGGGAGATTTCTTCCATGCATTTATATCTGTTAGGATTCATGGATTTTATAAACGACTCCGTATCCTTATCTACATAGATATGCCATCGATATGATATGCTCTACATCAAACTCGGGATTTTATCGTATACTAATTCTCCAATTTACAGTATTAGGAACTTAGGACTTTCGTCACTGAAATTATGGAGTGCATTTACCACATCAGAACTTCAATAAGCATCAAAATGCAACAAAAACTGAACTCCCTCCAAAACAAAATTCAATTTCCTAGTTCAATTGACGCAGTTATTGACTGATTAAAGGAGTCGTAAAATCGAATTGTTTTATATTCGTTGGAGAAGATGTCAGACCCTTCCCTTTTTCTTAAGAAAATGCAAGAGAGTAGCTTTGAAAGAGCAAACAATATTCCTATTAGATATCTTTTTCCTTCTTTTTTATTAGTATAATATGTTAAAAAAATACTTTTATGAGGTAAATGAACAGTAGTGTGGGACAGCCCGAAAAAAAAAAAGAAGGATTCCATTCAATTTGGGATACACACATATGTATAAGAATATGCATCTAAGTGAGCATATAGAAGTTATCGCACAAGTTAAACTGCAAATGACATTGCTGAATACTATGGAACCGCACAGTCGGTCCATAAATTAGTTGCATACTTTTCAAATTCTCTATTAGGCAAGTTAAGAACAAACACATAACTCATAATGTAGGAAACAAACCTCAGCTCCAAGCAGGCGCATTCTGAAGACGTTTAGTGCTTGTCTCTCCATATCTTGGGCACCCATATAGATAATGCATTCCAAACCAAAACGAGCACAAACAGTAGCAGTGGCAACACCATGCTGACCTGCCCCTGTCTCGGCAATGATGCGTTTCTTGCCCAAGCGCTTAGCAAGCAAAGCTTGGGCAACCGCATTATTAATTTTGTGGGCACCAGTGTGGTTAAGATCCTCCCTTTTCAAGTAAATCAGTGGCCCTTCTCCATTTGCACGTTTGTAGTGCTCAGTAAGTCGCTCTGCAAAATAAAGAGGGCTCTCTCTGCCTACATAATCTCTTAATATTCCATCTAGCTCTTTCTGCGGACAACATAAATCAGTAAAAGAATTAGGCATTTTATATGGTACATCACAAGCCTTCACAACGAATAGGATTGACAAAAGAACAAAAGAGAGTTGTTAACAAAAAGAAAAGGTCGTAACTAAAATTGCTTTTTCAGAAGGCTTGAACTGTGTTAAGAATCCAACACAGGTCACTAAGCTTGAGACGCTTTTCTTTTCATAGCGAAATAACTTCTGTTTCAAGCTCACCACATAAATTACCAGCTCAGGGAAACAAAACTATCAAAGAAAGGAAATTGCAATTGCTAGTTCAATACTCAGCCTTACATGGGTCCATATAGTAAAGAGGTAAAAAGACAATCAAACAAGCCTCAACCATAATTTTTTCTCTTTTCCTACTTGAAGTATCACCATTGTTCAGGTAGGAAAAGCGAGCCACTGATAGTTGAAGTGTGTTTCAATAAGTATTTGGTGATATTTCATTTAGGAAACTCACACACTTCATAGTTCATGAATGAAATGCAAAATATCGGATACTTTAGGTGCGTTTTTGACCCTTTGCTCAATCCACATTTCCATTCTATTCGGAACCATTTCACTCTTATACTGCCAAGCAATTTTTCTTTTAAATCAAATGAAAGCAAATCACCAATTTGGAAACTGATGCCACAAAAATCAAAACAAAAAAAAATTCAATACAAGCTGAAACTCTACATTTCAATACCACTAACAATCATCAATTTGAAAATTTACGCAAATTAAAACAAAGTTCATTTACGAGAACCTGAAAGCCTTCATCGGTAGCAAGTGATTTGAAAGCTGTCTCAAGTTCATCAAGTGCGTGCATTAGGGTTTCCGGCACGTACTTCCCTCCAAATTTTCCGAACCGACCGAACGAATCAGGACGTTGAACAACCGCCGGTTCATCAACCGAAGGAGCCGCCATTGATTGCTTTTCTGTAAGAACACAGGCAATGGAAGGACGAAGCTTTGAGGAGGAGTGGCAAGGTGTAACTATGTTGAGTTTGAGGGGTATTTGTGACTTATGAAAGTAGGAGGAGGCGGAGGAGGAGGCGGCGGAAGAGAGGCGACAATGTTTCGGCGATACGGTGGAGGAGAAGGCCATGTTTGGATGAGTAGTTTAAAAAAGCAGAAACAGAGAATAAAGAATTTTACCTTTTCTGGTCTTTTAAGTAGGTTGGTGAGGAGGACACCGTGGAATTTTGTGAATACGTGGCTGATTTTGATTTAATAAAAATTAGACTTTTTAGATTTGTTTTATATATTGTTATAACCTCGTTTTCGAGTATAGATTCTGAATTTAAAATTTGAAATTTGAAATATGAAATATTTTAAAGTGGTGGTTGAATATGTAGGTGACTTGAAACAAATTCAAAGTTTATTTAATATGCAGAATAAGATATAATTGGCTAATATTTATTTTTAGAAGTAGAGCGAGTGAAAGTCAACGTGATATTTATGTTGATTTTTTCAATGAATTAGTTTTTGGATGTATTTTTTATATCCATATAGTATAATTTGTCACGAGATTAGTTATTTTGAAATCTTAGTGTTAGTTTTGTTTCACAATGTCGCGATCCAAAAATAGATGTGATGACACTCGTCTTATCTCACCAAGATAAGTCAACTTAAAATTCGATTATAACAATAAAATGCAAAAGGATAATGAAAGAAAAAGTTCAACCGCGGATGATAAGTCAATTTAATTAAAATTTCCCAAAACTTGTTTGTCGCGTACGCAAGACTCTAATGTGTCACAACAGATTTGAAAGAAAAATACAAATCCCAAATGATGTTATCTCTAAAGTAGAACAAGATCATAAATAGAAGGATGAGCGTTCGCTGAGATGACAAATAGGTACTTTACTAATGTTCATAGAAAGCCTCTGATAAGAAGAGAAGATAGAGTATCACGAAGATCCGAGCGCATAACTTACAAAAATATAGAAGCAAGGGGTGAGTATCAACCACACAATACCTAGCAAGCTAATTCCTAAATGCAAAGTCAAGTAATACAAAAAACGGGTATTCTTAACTCTCCAACCAAACCTCCACAATCAAAACCTGCATAAATCAGCTCAATCTAACAGTTCACAATGTGCACAACATATTGCTCAATAACCACACCAATTTTTGTAGATCAACAATATAAGAATTAAGTTCATCTATCACAAGTTCATAAATGATAAAGTTGTGTAATGCAATGTTAAGTATAATAATGCATGTCTGATTTAGTGACACACACCCGCTATCTCTCAGTTCGGGATCCATGGGAGACTTTTAGTCTATGCATCTGTTGCGGCGTGCGGTATGATCCTCGAATTGTAATATCCGTCGCAACATGCAACACGATCCTCGAATTATAATATTCATCGCGACGCTATTTTTGTGTAAAATATACATGTGACTATTAAATATCAATATTTTTAGTTTTTTCATTTGCTAAATTATTATTCGACTAAACGAATAAATAAATACACACAATATCTATGATCAAACGGGTCGTTTGAAGCCCATTGTAAGCTAAGCCCAAAAAGGAAGCCCAAAGATCCGACAATTTCATTCATCACTATCCTTTTTCTCTGGTTTTTGAGTTTTTATTTTTCTCCAATTTTGCAATGGGCGGCAAACCCTAATCCTCTTCAGCTTCTGGTAAAACTCCATCTCTTTACGCTTATGAACTATACATATATGCAATCTTCATACAAGCAATTCTTCGTTAGCGAATTAATTACGTTTTTGGATTTTATTTTTATTAATTTCAGTTCTTATATTCGATGAAATTTGCTTTTTTTCTTCTCTGTTATTGTCTATGTACACTAGCAATGTTGTTGTTATTGTTTGATAAAGTGGTTAAGCTCATTTAAGTTGTGGGTCTATTGGAAACAAACTTTATGCATGGATGATGGATAAAGTCTAGTTTTAATCTATCCTTCGTAGACCTGATTTGTGGGATTAAAATGTGGATTTTGTTTTTGTTGTTGTTGTTGTTGTTTTAAAAAGTGATTAAGCTCATTTTACTTGAGGGTCTATTGGAAGCCAACTTTATGTGGGGATTAATTCTGCCTACATTTTACTCTCCTAAACCCGACTTGTGGGATTACGATGTGGATGTTGTTGTTTTATCAACTGAGTAAGATCATTTGAGTTGGAGGTCTATTCGAAACAAACGCTATGCAGGGATAAAGTCTGGGTGCATTCTGTCCTTTCTAGACCCGGGATTAAAATGTGGATGTTGTTGTTTTATCAAGCGATTAAGCTCATTTGAGTTGGGGGTTTATTGGAAACAAACTCTAGGTAGAGATAAAGTCTATGTACATTCTGTCCCCCTAAACCCGACTTGTAGGATTATGATGTGGACATCGTCGTTGTTTTGTCAAGTGATAAGCTTATTTGAATTGAGGGTCCATTAGAAACAAACTCTCTGTAGGGATAAAAATTCGTAAATACTATCCTCCCTAGTCCCGACTTGTGGGATTACAGTGTGGATGTTGTTTTTTTATCAAGTGATTAAGCTCATTTGAGTTGAGGGTCTATTGGAAATAAACTATTTGTAGGGATAAAGTTTGCGTACATCCTATCCTCCCTAGGTTTGACTTGTGGGATTACAACGTGGATTTTGTTGTTGTTTCATCCTGACTTGTGCGATTACAACGTGGATGTTGTTGTTGTTTTGTCAAGTGCTTAAGCTCCTTTGAGCTAATTGTCTATTGGAAACAAACTCTTTATCCAAAGGTTGGGGTAAGGTTCAGTCATCCACATCCTACAGTCCCAAGACACAGAGTACACTGGCAGCATTATTGTTTTATCAAGTGGTTAAGCTCACCTGAGCTAATGGTCTATTGAAAACAACCTCTTTAACCAAAAACTAGTGGTACAGCTGTGTACATCCTACTGTCACAAAACCTAGTTCGTGGGATTACATTGACAATGTTGTTATTGTTGTTGTTTTATCGAGTGGTTGTAGAAGAACTTATTAGAATAACGGTGTAATGTACTTTTTTAGGGAAAAATTGAAGCTTGAAAAGTAGCAAAACTTACCTAGAGTATGAAGAATATCATGTAAATTACAAGAAAGAGAGTATTATCTTTGTTCAGGATAGGAAAGCATATTGTGCAAAATATAATTTGTGACTGTGTGCTCGTTTTTTCAAAAACTTAAATATTTGTTAAAGAAGCAGTTTTTGTTGTTTGATTGCCTGAAAAGGGTGTCTAAAAGTGTGCTGGATTTTCTACTTCTTGTCAAGTAAGTTTGATTTGATTTTGCTTATGGTTGTTTCTGGAGGACTAATCCTGTATTTTTTTAGTTTTTGCCTCAGAAGATTCATCTGTCCAGTTGACCTCTATAATGGGGCATGGTGACTCTAGATCACCTGTCAGGGGGCGTGGATCTCCTCGCAGGAGGAGCCCTTCACGCAGGGAAAGGTCACCTACTCATAAAAGGAGTTCACATGTTGCAAGTTCATCTGTATCAGAGAAGCCTTCAAGACGTGCAAGGTCAAGATCTCCTGTTCCTCTTTCACCTGCTAGAGAGAGGCCTTCTAGTCGCAATAAATCCCCAAAGCGCAGAAAATCAATCTCCCCTGCATCTCACTCCCCAATTAGAGAGAAACATTCAAGTCGCATGAAGTCTCCCAAAAGAGCTAAGTCAAGGTCTCCAGATTCGAAGTTGTTACCGGGAGAAAAGTCTTCTGGCCGAGCCCGGTCTCCGAGACGTGCCAAGTTGCAGTCTCCTGAACGTCGCTCGCCCTCACCACGAACAAAAAGGCTGAGGAGAGCAGAACGAGAGGTTGAAGAAAAATCGAGGGAGCGGGAGCCTGAGAAGAATCATGGGAGATCTAGGGATAGGGCTACTCATAGGGAAAAGGATTCTGACAGAAGGTTGCCTGAATCTCGCTCACCCTCACCACGAACAAAAAGACTGAGAAGAGCAGAACGAGAAGATGATGAAAAGTCAAGGGAGCGGGAGCCTGAAAAAAATCATGGGAGAGCTAGTGATAGGACTACACATAGGGAAAAGGACTCTGACAGTATGTTGCCTGCATCTCGCTCACCTTCACCGCGAACGAAGAGACTAAGGAGAGCAGAACGAGAAGCCGAAGAAAAGCTGAGGGAGCGGGAGCCTGAAAAAAATCATGGGAGAGCTAGTGATAGAGCGGCACATAGGGAAAAGGATTCTGACAAAGTGGTGCAAAGTGAAAGGAGAGAGAGAAAATCAGGAAAGGACTCAATAGACAATGGATCTTATAAGTCAAGAAATGGTCGATCAGCTTCACCTGCAGAACGGCAGCATAGAAATCGGCACAGATCGAGATCACCTGCAGCAGCCGATAGTAGAGGACATTCTGAGGTGTCTGGTGATATTCGATCACATTAAGTAGTCTTATATGAAACAAACTGTGTCTGCATTTCATTTGCCTGTGACAAACCTTAAAATTGATAAATGTTTCTTTGAAAAATTCATTACAAATTGATAAATGTTCCTTTGACAAATTCATTACTGAGTTTTCCTTGCATTCTATTTATCTCCAGTTTAGACTGGGGAAGCAGGGTAATAATGAAAGATTTAAAGCAAGAAAATATGGTTGATGTCTATCTAATCTTCTCTTGTACTTAATCTTCTTGAGGTTTTCACTGAATATTTCACTCTGTTTGTCAGGCAAGTTAATTTTGAATGGATGAGATGTCTAAAAAACTTTAATTGCTGTACTTATCCACTTGAACAAAATAGCAGAGACATTTGTTGATGCAATAACACACCATGTCTAATTTCTGTACAACTTTACTGAGGTCTTACACATGAAAGATCCCCTATGCAACTTCAGGAGGGATTTATCATTTAATTTATGCATCCATGTAATTGGATAGCTTTTACTTCACTTTACTATGAAAGTTGAGCTCTTATTGGGTGCTTCTTTTTTGCAGGCAACAAACTCAAGGAGAGGTGAATACAGGTTTGTTGCTGCCTTATATCTCAATCAGAGAATTACTTTAGTAGGTTTAGCTGATCGTACTTTTTTTTTCCTGCTGCGATGAGGTCATAGGAGGTACATGCTTCGATGAATTCTGAACATTCTGGAGTAAATGACCATCTTTCTCATGTTTGTTTGAGCAAGATAGGCTTAGATTTGCTTCAGTCCCTCTTATGATAGTTTTACTTGCAGTCAAGGAGTTAGCTTGACTAAAATTATATTTGTTTTAACAGAAAAAAGATCAAATTAATTACTGGTGTTTCTGCAAGTTTAGTCTGGAGGAGAAAGCATCACAATTACATATTTACATGTATTAAATTACTAATTTCCAGTTTGCATGTGTGTGAGCAGTATCTCCCTATGTAAATTTTTATAGATCTATTAGAATGATGAAAATTCTATGAAAATATGTGTGGCTTGAACTTTGGTTAGTCATTAGTAAATCTCCAATGAGATTACAAATGGTTAATTCTAATTTGATCCCAAATAAAAAACTTACAATAATCAGAAATCTATGAAAAATTAAATTAATAAGTTTGACAGAGAGAAAACACAAAATTAAACATGAAAGATGATATACAACGTACATGTCATCCTTGAGAAACAATATAATGGAAAAACGAAATATATTGAATCAATAATAATTTTCTGAGTTCTTGTAGACATACAATAATTAATAAGTGTTTCAGTACTTTAGCTAGTGAATGAACAAGATGGCCTTGGTAAGGGTCTCATGAAACGAAAAAGATGTATTATATAGATAAAAAATAAAGAATAACCCAAGATATCTTAAAATTTTAAGGTTATGAATATGAAAAATATAAGAGTTATGAATATTTACGGTTGCAATTAAATAAATAATTAGATATGAGCTATGAAGTGAATATATAAAGCAAATAAAAAAGTAAAATAATAAATAAATAAATAAAGTAGAGGAAGAACAATAATATTTAAGTGTTGTACCTATGTGGAAACCTGCAAAAAGTATGAATAAGACAATTTACATTGCTACAAAATCATGTATTCCTCAACATGTAATTAAGTCTTTGAATAGATAAGTAGATGAAAAATATAAATCATACACAATTACATTGTCATTAACACGTAGGTAATTCAATAATCAAAATGCACATCTTTAGGAAATGTGGAGCATAATAAAAATAGGAATGTAGAAAATATTTGCTACTAAGGAAGGAATTTTAACGGGCAGATAATTAATAATCTTAAAAAGCACAATTTACTAAATGTGGAGTATTAATATAGGGGTGTAGAAAATCAATTTGCTATTAAGTAGGAATTTTAACAAGCAGATAAAAAAATTGCACATCTTAGATAATTAGATTTTTATAATTCAATCTTGAGTTAATTTATATTTATTATTTAATTAATTATATATTTAGTTTAATATAAGAATAAAATATAACCAAAAATAGGAAGTAAAAAAACACCATAAACTTAGAAAATAGAGCCGTCAATATGGGCTAGGCCCGTTAGGCCGGCCTGGTCTAAACCGTAATTTAGTAGGGTTGGGCTAAGATTTTTGGAGTACATTTAAAAAATGGGCTTTTTAGTCCAGCCCGAATAAGCCTGTTGATTTGTGGGGCTTTTGCAATATAGGTTGGGGACGGCTCGTGGACCCAATCAAAAAATAATTAAAAATAAAAATAATAAGAGTTCGAACTCAAAATCATTTAAAGGTTTTGAATATTAACATTTAGATACAAATTGTTCTTTATAATATGTAATAGTAATACTAATGCCATGTAATATTGTCTTCTTGTTATTTATTTTAATATTTTTATACTATAATTTAATTCAAAATTTTATAATAATATTATACCTGTAAAAATGGGGGCTGACCCGGCAAGGCCCGCAACCCACATATTGATGGGTTGGGCTAGCTTTTTTTTGGCCTACAAAAAAAGGGGTCAGCCCATCCTGACCACCCCTGAAATTTCGAAGCCTGTATATGCTAGCCCCGATGGGGTGGGTCAATCCGAATTGACAGCTCTATTAGAAAATAGAAGAGAGGGAGGGCGGGGGGCGGGGGCATCAGTGTTATAGGAAGAAGAGGAAAAGTTCATAACCCATAAGAGTTGATAAATAGTGTATTTAAGTTGGAAGGATTAATGACGTTAAGGTAAACATAAGATATTTAAGGTGTAATTATTTATGAATAAATGAGGTAACTGCTTAAAAAAAGGCAATTACTGTATAAGAATCTAATTTTGTAATATTTTAAGACCTTCTAACTTTTAGTATTTAGTATAATAATATGATATTATTATTATTTAATAGTTAAGTGATTAACTGTTTTCTAACATTTTTATTTAGTATATCAAAATAGGAAGAAATAGAGGAAAGGTAACTGTATTATTAATTTATGATGGTGATTGTTAGCAATATTTATCATGGAATGTTTTTGTATATTAACATTAATGAATAATTTAATATTTAGAGTTTATAAAGGAAAAACTCATTTATTTTTTTAATGGTGGTATTATACTTACTTAGCTTTGTAGGGTTATTTTTGGTATTTCAACTTTTTTGTTCCCGCTTTTAGTAATATAGGATGATTTTTTGTTCCCACTTTTAGTAATATTTGATATGATGATATGATATGATGTGATGTGATATATGATGATGATGATATGATATGATATGATCTATATCTGTGGAATTTACATTTGAATCTTGGTAAATGCTGCAACAGATATTCCAAACATGCTTGAATGTTTCCTTTGTAAGCTAAACATGAATTTTAGTGAAAAGGAGCTTAGATATTTGTACTACGCTGTTAAACAATGGGAATTTGGGCAGTAAATATTAGGGTCCTGAACCCTCAGGGGTTTTGCTTGGTGGTAATAGACTTGAGCCTTGGGGTTTGCTCCCTTTCAAGGTCTCAAGATCGAAACCCACTGGTACAAACAATTCCTGAGGGCTATCGGACTGGGTAAAACCTGAATTAATTGTGGTGCACTTGCGAAAAACTCCTTGTCGAGGGCCTGTGCACCCACGGGATTAGTCGGGGCTCTAAGAGACTCGGACACCCGGTGCAAATCAAAAAAAAGAAAAATCAGGGTCCTGTGTTTTCCTGTTGTACTGCTGATGGACGACAGCTACGGGTTATTTACCATATATTAGGCACTTAGCTCTATAAGCTCATTAATCATTTGACAATTCGATTTATTACTTTACTCTATGTCCCCGTACGTATATTTATTTTAAATATTCTTAAAGCCTCAAAGTACTGTGATTAGCGAGACAATATAGTGTTTTGTTGTATGATGCTGCTGCTTACTGCAGTAATTTTGGATCTTATTTTACTTGGTGCTAAGATTTCTAATTTGTAAACATCTGGTATGTTCTCCTGATGTGCTTGCATATAGACTTTAATTTTGTGAAAAAATATACATTCTTGGATTGCTAATAAGTATTATTTTGCTTGTACAGGAATGGTGAAGATGACTCCTTGTCTAAAATGAAGGAAGCAGAGGCGGCCTTGGAAGCTAAAACCAAAGTATATTTCTTCCCAGATTACCTTGAGTTTCATTCCATTAATTTATACCCACAGTATCCTTTATTTTGTTTTAAATTTCAAAGGAAAAAGGTGTCCTTACTCCTTCATGATGCCGGGGTGAGGATGATCTATGTTTATTCCTACTTCAACTCATTGTTGTTATGCTATGTGGATCTTAATGCCTTCTGATTAGTTATTGGTGCTATGATGCAGGATAAGCCTTCATTTGAGCTCTCTGGAAAGCTCGCAGCAGAAACTAATCGAGTAAGAGGTAATGACTAGTAACTAAAGTTGCTCAATGCTTTAAATTGATGAATAAGTTTACATTCTTATTGCAGTCAGTTCTTTTGCAAGTTATATTGCATTTCTCTCCCGAGAGTTAGTACATTCAAACTTTCAGTGGATTTTTGGGTAATCTGTCCATGGAGTTTATTTCTGTATTCTTATAAAAAGATCTTCAAGTTCATCATTCTAATGCTGCTGGTAAACACTCCACCTTAATGGGCTTCATGGTTTTGGAGAATATTTTCTGGACTAAAGGGAAGTTATTTAATCTATTCATTTTTCATGAGCAATGTTTATTTGTTTAACTGTTAACATACGCTAGGGTATCTTTACAGAGAATGGTTGAGAAGAAAACGAAGAACTTGTGTGCAATAGCAGACTTTGCCCTATGTTCGAGCATGAGAGGACATAAAACATATCTTGGTTTCATGTTTGTCAACTAGCAAAGAGAATACACCTCTGTATTATGTCTGCCTTTTCTCATTGTATACTGTTTCATGCCAGGCATAACACTTCTCTTCAATGAGCCACCAGATGCTAGAAAACCCGACATAAGATGGCGCTTGTATGTTTTTAAGGGTGGTGAAGTCCTTAATGGTACATTTTCTGGATCCTTCTATTTATTCATACTTATGTCGTTTTGTATGTTTCTTTTGAATTGCTCCATTCGTGCCCATTTGTTTTTATTATTTTTAGTATATCTTGTACTATTGAATTACAACAAACTTCTTCTATGGGCATTCACAAATTGTAGTCATTCTGCCAATAATTAGCACAGTGTACTTGTGCAAATTTGAGTGTGTGTGTTTTTTATTTTTTAAATATAGTGGTGGGAAACCTGCTTATTGAGATGCATTATAAGTATCATATGCACCTACAAAGTACACATGCATTCCTTTTTTTGGCGGACTGCCTACTGATACGTGTTTGTTCATTGTAATATGGTCGGTAGAAACATAAACCTATGAATGACATCCATTGCACCTGATACTGCCTCTAAATTCAATCGTTAGACTTATGTCACGTTCAACGTTGTATCTGGCTTTTGCTTGCCTTTAAAGATAAGATGTGGCAGCTACACAAGATCTTCAGTAGCTTAATGAAACTAAATGATCCTCCTCTTAGTTTGTATATTTCCAGAAAGCTGTATTTGCTAAGAGTCACATAGGATGGTATGCTTTTTGAGAATAATTTGACCCAATCACCCTGATGCCTTTTCTTAATAGGTTTTTTTGTTGTATTTTTGTAAACTGATTAATGCATTTTATCCTATTCTATAAAACTGTAAGGCCGTGCTTTTTCATGAGCTTACAATTATTCAGCCCTTGAGAAACAAGGGTAGAGAAAAAATTCTGGAGATACCAATATCTTAGTCCTTGTTATCATACCATCAAAGGCTTTGCTACAACTCTAGTCACATGTATGAGTAAAGGGTAGTTTTATATTTCTTAAACTAGATGGGAGCGTGACAAGGTCACATAGTAACTACAGGAGAGGATGTCTAATTGATCCCAAATATGTTGGCTGAGCATGTTTTGTTGCGTTGGGAAAACATTTAGCTTGTGATTTATCGATTTTAGTGTGAGGGTGGGTGCTATGAACTTTTAATTTAAATTGTTAAAGTGGATTTGTCAGGATCAAGGTGGAACTTGTGACATTCTAAATGAAAGACAACATCTTACACTACTTTCCTTTATTCTGATTCACTTTACTCCTGGATATTTAACGGTTATGGAAAATGATCTAGCCGATGTGGTTTCCTTGCATTATAGAGCCTCTATATGTTCATCGCCAAAGTTGTTATCTTTTTGGGAGAGAAAGGAGGGTTGCAGACATTCCCACAGATCATCCATCTTGCAGCAAGCAACATGCTGTCCTCCAGTACAGGTACAGTATAATCTCAAGTACTAGTTCATTCAGCTTCTGTATCTGACAGTTTATTTGATTTTTTTTATTTGGATTATAGGCAAGTTGAGAAGGACAATCCTGATGGTTCTTCGTCGAAGCAAGTAAGGTGCGACTCTGTTTTTCAGTTGTTTGGTACTAGTTTGTGACGTATATCTCTATATATACCTTCCTGACAATTGCCTGTTTAATGGGTCTATAGGCCATACATAATGGATCTTGGAAGCACTAATGGTACTTTCATTAACGTGAGTCATGATTTGCATTTCTAGTCTCTTCTTGTAGAATGTTGTGCAATGATTGGTTCCCCATGGTTTGATGACCCTCATTTTCTTGTGTGCAGGACAACCGGATTGAGCCTGAGAGATACTATGAGCTATTTGAAAAGGATACCCTTAAGTTTGGCAATAGTAGGTAAGTTGGTTCCACTAACTGCTCCAGTTGCTTGAATTTACATTCTTCATTTTTATTGTCTCAAAATTATGATAGTTTGGACAAGTCCCTGTACTCTGACTATGCTTCGATACTTTTGCTCTTTTTGTTCTTTTATTTTCAAATCCTTATGATCACTTCATTTCACATCTTCTATTTCCTTAAACATCATGGACTCCATTTGTGAATTTTATCAGAAATGCAATTTCACTGTTATCTTCCATTTACACTTGCTTTGCCTAAAGGAATTTGCGCTTGATACTTCTGAATTAACTCTGTCTCTTAAATATATTGTTTGTTAAATACTCTTGGAACATTTTGCATTGATGTGTTGACGGGAAAATTTGCAGCCGAGAGTATGTGCTACTTCATGAGAATTCAGCAGGATGAAAGTCGCTAAATTGCTTGATGGAGGTGATATTTGCATCAACTGGCTTGACGTTGAACGCTCTTATTCAGAAGATCGAATATTTGTTATGCCAAGTTTACCCGGACGATAGCCATTGCAGGTGCTCAGCTGAAACCATGTAATGTGCTGTTAATTTCGCCATTGCTTACAAATTTTTTTCAATGCTAATGGAAATTTTGGTTTCTATAGCCTTCATGATGCTGGATGGTTTGCTTCAGTTTGTTTATAAGCTCTTAGTTCCCTTATTAATGGGATTATGTAAGATGCATTGGTTGAAAAATATTTATAAATGACTTAGAAATTCCATACTATCATTTGCTTTTCATTATTAGTCGTTTTCTTTCTTTTCTGTTCTCTTCTTTTTCCATATCTAGTATTTTTGCTTATGGGGCTTGATTTTGAGATGAGGGTTTTTCGAAAACATTCTCTCTATCTCTATGAGGTAGTAGTGAGGTTTGCGTTTATTTTATCCTCCTCAGACTCTACTTGTGTGATTTTACAGAGTATGTTGTTGCTGCTTAGAAATTCCATAGACAAAACACGTGATTTCCAAACGCATGTTGATTGTGGACTACGACTTCAAAATTTATTTATAAAGCGCAATGTGAAGTACGATTTATGCGTGTTTATCACGATGATCGTAGTAGATATGGAGGAATTTTGGTAGGACGATATCACTATTTACAAAAATTTACAATGGTATTAAAAACAATACAACTATTACTTCTTTTTACAATCGAGAATTTTTTGAGAGTCAGTGGTACACGCTTAGAAACTCGATAGACAGTGAACTTATACCTTTATACTTAACTAAAATACCAGGCTTCTAAACTCGTAATACATGTATAACTGGACCTCAATTTGAAATTCAATAAATAATGAGGGTCATTCCCTTACTTTTATCTATGTAAATATAACGCTTATGCAAGATTTGAACTCATGACATACCCATAACAACTAGACCACAGTTTGAAATTCGAAAGATGATGATCGTCTTTTTGCTCTATTCTTCTCCACTTAAATATCAGACTTTTACATCAAAACAACTAAATCATAGTTTGAAATCACAATACACAATTCTGCTTCTCTACTCTTCAGCACTTAAATATCTGACTTTTATCTGCTATAAGCTTCAAACCCGTGATGTGCACATAACTCACACATCAATTGTCTTCTTGGATCTCTAGAAGTCAATAATGGGCTCACCAATGGTGAGATTCTTCTTGAGAGTCCAAGGCAAGTTAAAGAGCTTTGCCATAATGAATTTGAAGATCTTATTCACATTGATGTTATGAGTTGCACTTGAGAAAAATAGAGTTGCTTTCATCATCTTTGCATATGCTCTTGCCTACAAACACCATCCAAATTTCTTAAATAGTAAAACAACAACAACAACAACATACTCGATAAAATCTCATAAGTGAGATCGGGGGTATAATGTAAGCAGACCTTACTGCTACCTCGTAGAAGTAGAGAGACTGTTTCTTGTGAACTCCCATCTCAAAACTCCCATGAGCATAAATAGTAAAACAATCAACACTTTTTTATTGTAATGATCAAGTTTTCTTCGAAAAGTCACATTTTTGGCAATTGATAATTTTCTCTAGTAGTTTTCAAACCATATTCATAATTTGAAGAAGATTCTTTACGAAAAAATTGAACACGGAAAGTCTCTGATTTCACGTTGAAATTTGATTATAATAAGAGAATTAACGAAGTAAAAGTTTGATGGTAGATTTGTTAAGAGAAAATTGTTTCTCGTTAAAAGATTTCAATTGTAGAACTTAAGACTTTTGACCATCTTATCTCTATCAAGAGTTATGACGAGATAATATGATCATTTCATCCTTAATCAGAAGTCCTAACATTGAACAAAACGATTTTTTTTTGGACAGTGACACTTTCCCCTTTTAACAAAACTTAACGCTATAAAGATTTTGATTATTGATATCTTAAAATTAATACGAAACACCGAATAAAAGATCCAAATGACTATATTAAGTGCAACATTTATGAAATTGGTGATACCTGAGAGACAACAGTCCATTGAATATCTAAAGGAAGTTGAGAAAAATCATCAAATTTGGTCCCAATTAATATGGGAATAGCAGTCTGCAAAAAGATTAAAAAAATACAAATAAATAAAAAGAATAAAAAAATAAAAAATCTCAACCATATATATTATTGTTATTTTACTTTATTTTTTCATAAGGATGAAGCTTCACTCGACTATTTTATCGAGTATCTATCGTTATTTTTTATCATCAGAAGTATTGAATAACTATGCCCATCAAGACTTAGACAATAAAAAAAGAAATTATTTAATATTTTTACTTTTGTTTAACCATCAGATACTTGAAATATATATATTACACCGAGTCTAACTCATTCAGGTTCGCGATGTGTAAAACTCTCCACCAGAGAATTCTCTGTTCTTAATTAGGACAGAAATTGAGATATTTTGTTAAAGCTATAAGGATTCTGTTTAACTATCTGGTATTAGAAACTCACTTACTCGAACTAGATCAATTACGAGCTATTTCTTCATTCTTAAAACTCAAACTCGAGACATATTAGAAATTTTGAAGTTTTCCTTCTTTTAATAAAATAACAATAATAATGCAAAATAGAAGCCAAGTTTTTTACCTTATTCCATTTTCTTGCTTGAATGTACCAATAAATAACACTGCAATTAACAAAAAGAAAATAAAAAAGAAGCTAATTAGGAGAAAAATAGTATTTAATTAGGGAGAAATATTCAAATTGTGTTTTAAGTCCTTCAAATATAAACAAATGCTGATATTGTTAATATCCCTTAATGATGTCACAATTTGGAATGCCAAACTCAAAGCTGTATTTTTGCATGTTCAATGATCAACGTTGGAGGTTTAGAAAAAAAAGTTGTATATTGATAAAATAGCGTATCTTTGTTTTCTAATGGCTATTTCATGTTTTATTAAATTTTTTTGATGTGTATGGGTTAATATATATATTAACATTCTTCCGAAAATTTAAATGATAACGGACAAGCGTGCGATACACGTTCTCAAAACTAGTGAGAAAATAAAGATAAAGGAACATACTTGTTCAATGTACTTCTACCATTGAGGTCAAACATGAAGAGAATTGCAACAGCATCTTTACAAGCAATTGGAATTTGATCATATGAATTATGATCACCTGTATAAAATTTTTTTTAATTAAATAAATTAATTAACATAATTAATAAAAAATATAACTAAAAATAAAAATAAAATAATAAAATGGAACATACCTCCAACATCCCAAATTGTAAATGCTATTTTTGCACCTTTTATGGCTAATGTTTTATCCATTAAATTCAACCCCTTCATTTGCAAGCACTTCTTTTCTCGTTCATCACCAACATATTTTATCTAAATTTAAAAAATGTGAAAGAATAAATGAAAAAAATTAAAATTAAAAATTATATAAATTATATATAAATGAATTATGAAAAATATAGTGGAATGAATGAGATTCTTGCACTTTTAATTTAATCGAAGGTCTTAAGTTTTCAAAGCACAAGACAAAAAAAGGTCATCATAAAAACGCCTTGTAGAGATAACGTTCACTGACTACTTTTGGACATCATCTCTAAAAACCGTTCTGGAGTTTTAAATTTTACAAGTGACACTCTTGGACATGATCTTGGAGTTTTAAACTTCATCAAAGCGATTATTTTTTTAATTGCAAAAGGCTAAAAACTTGTGAATCTTTTTTTTTTTTTCATCTAAGTGAGTTTTAGAGCGCGTAAATCCCAGTTATTCATGCAAGAAGGTACCAAATAATAAAGGGCGAAACTAGAAATAAAGACCTTTAACTAAAAATCTTGAGTTCAGATCATAAAAAGCGATAAATTCATAATAGGGAGCACTTAATATTTTTGTGCGAGCTGGATGATTCATAAATCTGAATTAGTCTGTCAAGAAGGTACCAAATATCGATTGGTGAAGTAAAAAGAAAAGACTCTTAACCAAACGAGATACCAGATATCGATTGATGAAGTAAAAAAGAAAAAACTCTTAACCAAATCATCTCGTCAATATCGAATAATCAAATAAAAATAAATAAATTAACTAAAAATTATAAAACTTACCACAAAACTTGTTTTTCCAATTTGGCAATCACCTAAAACACAAATCTTCAATCCAACCAAATCCGATTCATCATCACTAAATATTTTTGCAGTTTCTATATCCTCAGCTTTTAATTCTTCAGAAATATTTTTTGTGGATAACTTCTTGTACTTCTTAAATTTTCCACATGAAGAAACTCTAATTCTTTCCAAAATTGATCTAATTTTTTTCTTAAAAATTGATGCCTTTTCCACTATTTTCCACTTTCTAGTGTTGGTCTTAATTGCTTTAATTCTCCAAAGTCGATGATTCATCATCCTTAATCACAGGTCTCGATCAAGCTGAGTGGAGAATTTCCGTTATGAAGCAATCTTCCTCCTTATATAGGCGTTATGCACAAAGATGAATTAGTCGTGCAATTCATGAGCACCAAATGCCACATGATTAAATCCAAAAAGAAAATGAGTCATCTTTCTAGTAACGAATTAGTCATGGATATTTTTTTGAGAAAGAATGAGAAGAAAAAGATTTGGAGAAATTTTCGATACAAAACCACTTCCACGTTATATCAGAGGAAGAGGCGGAGGAGGAAGAGGAAGAAGAAGATAATGAGGTAAACTGGTGTAAGCAAGTGATACAAGTTAATTTATATCGAGAGGAGGGAGGGGAACGAGTGAGCTGTACAATTGTCTAATTACAAAAAAGTCCTACTACTTGCTTTCTTGATTTTGGCGTTACTCGAATATTTTTGTCAGTTCATATTATTCTATTTAAAATTTATATTTTATAATAATAAATTTTTTGTGTCACGATATTATTGTGTTTTTTTTAGTATGAAGACAAGAAAAAAAGAAGTAAATTTTATTATTTTCATATAAAAATTTTATTATTTTCATATGGTGTATGATACTCGTGTTTGGATTCTAATAATTCAAAATTTCTCATACAAAAAGTATTTTTTTTTAATCAAAATCTGTTATATTTTTAAGATTTGAACTTATAATTTAACAAAAAAAGAAAAAATGTTTACACATAGTCATTATTTCTAAAGTATGTAAGTTTCTTCATATGTTAAAATATATTTTGTTGGCACAAATATAATATATGTTATTTATAAGTATTTAATGTTAAAAATCAATACCTAAAAATAGAGAAAAAGGAGAAACAACAAGTAATGACATTTATTTATGTGTTTTTCCAAAAGAAACAAAGCACTAATGAATGAAGTGAAGTTGTTTTAGACATTATCGAGTGTTAAATATTTTTTCATTCTTAATTTTAGGTCTTTACAAGAAGTCGTATGTATATTTGTTGAATGACAAAAAAGTCCTACTGGCTGACTATTTTCAATTTTGATGTAGCTAGGTATTTAGGTCAATTTACAAATTTTCATTTAAATTTTGCATTATATTATATAATTTATGAGCACGAACATTGCACATATGCTTCTTGTGAATGAGTATAAAATCGCAAAAATTACATAAATACTATTCAAAATAACTTTGAACTATTCTTGTATGATTATATAAATGTTTCGAATTCTAACAATTCTTCATATGATTATACCAAAAAAAAAAGAGTCATCTTTCAAGTGACGAATTATTCATGGATCTTTTTTGCGAAAGGATGAGAAGAAAAAGTATTGGAAAAATTTTCGATACAAAACCACTTCCGCTTTATATAAAGGAGGAATATATGGAGAAGGAGAAGGAAGAAGAAGATAATGAGATAAACAGGTGTAAGCAAGTGATACAAGTTATTTTATATCGAGAGGAGGGCCGGGGGAGAGAGAGTGAGTTATACAATTGTTTAATAACAAAAAAGTCCTACTTGCTTTCTTGATTTTGACGTTACTTGAATATTTTTATCAATTCATATGATTCTACCTAAACTTTGTATTATAGAATAAGAAAATTTTTGTATCACGATGTTACTATTTTTTTGTTAGTATGAAGATAAGAAAAAAAAAATTATTATTTTCATCTGGTGTATGATACTCGTATTTGGGTTCTAATAATTCAAATTTACCACAAAACTTGTTTTTCCAATTTGGCAATCACCTAAAAAAACTAATTTACAATACAATTAAATCCAATTCAACAACAACAATATTACCCCATTGCCTCAAAGGTTCCTGCCCATTGCGGGATAAAGGAGGGTCGGATGTACACAACCTGACCCCTATATTTAAAACATAGATCGACTGTTTCCGAAAACTAAATCCAATTCATCATCAATAATATTTTTGCAGTATATACAATTTTTCATTGTTCAGAAATATTTTTTGTGGATAACTTCTTGTATTTCTTAAATTTTCCACATATACCAACTCTAATTCTTTCCAAAATTGACCTAATTTTTTTTCTTAAAAATTTGATTCATCATCTTTAACCAGAGGTCACGATCGAATCGAGTTCTTAGATCAGAGAATTTTTATTATAAAGCGATCTTCCTCCTTATATAGGCGTTATGCACGAAAATGAATTAATCGTGCAATTCATGAGCACTGAATACCAGATGATTAAATAAAAAATGAAATTGATTATTCATGGATCTTTTCTTGAAAAAGAATAAGAAGAAAAATATTGGGGAAATTTTTTATATGAAACCATTTCCGCTTTATATAAAAGGAGGAAGAGGCGAAGGAGGAGGAGGAGAAGGAAGAAAAGGAAGAGAATGAGTTAAAGCGGTGTAAGTAGGTGATACAAGTTAATTTATACGGAGAGGAGGGAGGGGAAGGAGAAGGAGTGAGTTGTATAATTGTCTAATCACGAAAAAGTTTTGCTATGCTTTCTTGATTTTAACGTTACTTGAATATTTTCATCAGTTCATATTATTCTATCTAAAATTTGCATTACAGAATAAGAAAATTTTGTGTTACGATAGTACTATTTTTTTAGTACGAAGACAAGAAAAAAGAAGAAAATTTTATTGTTTTCATCTGTCGTATAATACTCGTGTTCCGGTTCTAATAATTTAAATTTTCCTTCTATAAAAAATAGCCTTTACCAAATCTTTTACATTTTCAAAGTTCAAACTTATGATTTAAAAAAAATAAATATTAATACATAGTCCTTATTTCTAAAGTAATTAAGTTTCTTAATATATCAGAATATATTTTGTTGGCACAAATATATTTTATTTATAACTTTAATATTAAATATCAATACCTAAGAATAAAGAAAAAGAGAAAACAACGAATAATAACATTTATTTATGTGTTTTTCCAAAAGCAACAAAGCATTAATGAATGGAGTGATTTTTTTTAATTTTTTTTTAAATTTAACGAATTACGATGAAAAGGCCAATTTTATTAATAAAACAAAATTGGGCTCAATCGAAACCTGTTACATTTTCGTTCACATAAGTAAAATAACCCGAGACCCGATCCAAATGTAAGCCCTTTTCTTTTGCTTACTATTCCCGCCTTCTCGAATGTTGAATGAAGTGAAGTTGTTTTAGACATACTTTTCTGAGTACGGACATTGCACGTGTACATTTGTGAATGAGTTGAAAATCATAAAAATTACATAAATACTACTCAAAATAGCTACAAACTATCCTTGTATGATTGTATAAATTTTCTTAACATGATGAATGTATTTTTTCTTAAGCTTGATAACTCACAAGTATTTCCACAGCCGGATGGAGTCAAAGATTTACTATTTTTTGACTTTGAGGTATGATGAAATGAAGCAAAATAACTCTTTAAACTGTCTACGCTTATTTCAATTTGTGAAGTACCAGTTAGTCAATGCAACTTTCGACGCTCATCATGGGTCATCCGAAAACAGTCGATCTATGTTTTAAACATAAGGGTCAGGCTGCGTACATCCAACTCCCTCTTACCCCGCAATGGGCAGGAGTCTTTGAGGCAATGGGATAATGTTGTTGTTGATAACTCACAAGTAGAAGGAAAATTTTATTTAAGTTTTTTTTTCCCTCAAATTACAGGCACGATTAAGAAACAAAAATAAAAAAGAAATATGTATCAAATTTGATAATTTAAAAATGGATGGTGAAACTAACAAAACAGTTAATATTGAAGGTGATATATTTACGCAATGCTTTTTGATGAAAAATAAAGCAAGAAATAATTTATAGAGTCAAATTATTATATGCCTTCTATTATTATTTTTTAAAATGAAATTTTGGGTCAGTGACCTATTTTATTGCATTAATAAATTAAACATTGGGCTCAAAGAGGCCCAATACAAATCGGGTCCGTCCAAAGGATTTGAAAGGTCGATTCTTATACTGATCTTTAATACATGTAAAGAAAAACCCTACGTTTCCTAAAAGAGACTTCCTCATTTCTCTCCATTCCATCTGCCAAATCGGATGTGGGAGCCAACTAGACGTTTCCTATTCCTCCACTTTTGGATTTCGAACTACCTTCACCTTGAATCTCTGATCTGCCATGTCTTCAGCTATCAAAAGTTGATATTTTATGCCTTTTATCCTACTTATCTCTATTCCGATAGCTCCTAATCTTGATCTATTTGTGGAAACATCCCTACGCGAAGAGTCAAGACTTCCCACCATCATCGTATTGGTATTAATGTTCAAATGACTTCAATTATATAATTCTTATATTACCTCAAACGTCAACTTGACAAAAATCCTTTTTTAATATGTCACAACACAAAATGTAAATATCGACATCATGGTCGTAAAATATTTTGTCTCAAAGTTTTTGCCTTCTTTCTAAAAAATTGTAGCCTTCACTTTTTTACACCCGCATACATATCAAAAAATTATTGTCTTATCAAAATTGTATAGAAATTCGATTAACATATACCTTACTTAAAATGGCTAGTGTTCGACATCGACACAAAAACATCAATTATTACACAAGATTTTGGAACATGGCATAAATGAAGTGTTCTTATGGGAAAGAATTATTGCATCTTTAACCTATGTTGCTCGGATCCTTCAAAATGCGTGTCAAATTCTCTAAATATAGTATATTTTTGAAGGATCTAATAGTAATTTTGAAAAGTCCGAACAACATATTCTTCAACTATGACAATATATGAACCATTTTGTTGGCAACAATGCATGAAAGAACATAGGAAAAAAGACTGTAAAACTTCACCAGCAAATCAAACTTTATAAGTGCTCGAATGAACGTTAAGAATCACACAGGGATAGATTAGAAACCTCTGGTAAAATGTCTGCGTGTAATCTACAATTCAGAAGCATGCAAATCTCTCGAAACAGATGGATAGCGTAGCTCACATATGGTAAAATGGCGTTGATCTAAAATATGGGCGAAAACTAATACTAACAACAAAACTTGATACTCTTACGCCTTCTGGGCTTTAAAGTTAAGGATGAAGTCTTTGATTTCATCGTTAGCAGCCCTTTCAAGGGCAGTACGTCCATCTGCATCTTTGACTGTGTAATCTGCTCCAGCTCTCAGTAGCTCTTCGATTTTTGGCAAGTCGCCTTCAGAAGAAGCCATCAGCAGTAAAATATCGACTGGGTGTATGTTTTGGCTTAAAAGAGCCTCCATCTTGTCATATGTTCCTTCTACCGCAAGCATGCCCATATAATTGAAGTACTGCAAGGAGTAACACGAAATTCAGTGAGGCGTGGAAGTGAGCACTCAACAACAATAGGAAAGTTCAGCTAGTCAATCAATTGAGCTACTAAGATTCCTCAGTGAGTCGTCTCCATGATAAACATATTTTATGAAACTACTGCTCCTAACTAAATTATGATGAAGCCTTGGTTCCATCTACTGCAATGGCGGAACCAGTAATACACATAAGAGTATTCAAAACATCAAAGTTTACATACAAACGTCTGACCTTAAGTAACTTCTGAACCCCCTTTACCACGGGGCAAGAATTTTTTTCTTATGTCGAGAGCATTCAACAGTTTATATATGACCAAAAACACTTATTTTACCCTATTTACACAGTACAATAATCCGATGAAAATGATTCAATTGAACTCCTTACCTCTTAGTAGCTCTGTCCCCGACCTACAGATGATCAACAAATATTACTTTCAGAGAAACACACAGACTCAAAATGTCATACACGTACTCAAACTTTGGGTAAAAGACATGTTTTGCCATGTCATACACAGGGATTCACACGAGACACCTCTGTCAAGTGGAGGTGTTCAAATGGTCACTAAGAAAGTTGAGGTGTCTAACTGAAAAATGGTGCCACGTTCGAGGGGCTATTCATGTATTTGTCCCATAGATTACACACACTGATCAAAAGGTTTAAGGACAAGCTGTTGAAGTTACCAGCCAGACACTCTATATTGAAATGTCACACCATGTCGATCGTTATTTCTTGTTTATTTCACTTGATTCAGTAACATATAATGCATATAGTATTTGAATCGTTGAAAAGAAGAAAAAGTTATCACATAATCATTTTGTCAATTAAAGTTTGTTGAATGATATTTCACAGTAAGTTGTGTGGTTTGTTATTCATAAAGCTCATGACTTTGCTCAATGATATTTCACAGTAAGTTGTGCAGTTTGTTATTCATAATTCCAAAAGACAAAAGAAGTTCAATCAGTTCAATGCCGAATACATCAAGTTTAAATCTTGAATTCGACTATGTTCTTATATGCAGAGGCAGATGCAAGCATGTTTACTACGGGTTCAGATCAACTGACTCAGCATTTCCGCCTCAGAGTATATATATATCACCTATTTGAATATTACCAAACTTTCTAACAAATACAAATTTTTGAATCCATAACTCCTAAAGACAAAAACTACAATAAGCTCTATGCTAAAAGTTTACTAGTCGAACACATCATGTTTAAATCTTGAACTCAATTAGACGCATCCGTAGCATGTTTGCTCCGGTTCAACTGCCCAGTATCTCTAACACAGAGCGAGTATATTTATCATCTATATAAAGAGGCAGTCCAATTCACTAAAACTCCTGTTATGCATGAAGTCTGAAGAAGGCCCCCACCATAAGGGTCTATTATACACAATCTTACCTTGCATTTCCACAAACGACTATTTCCACACCTTGAAACCATGACCCCTCCTAATCACATGGCAATAACTTTGCAGCTACAACAAGGATCCCTTTACTAAATTCCAACCTCATAATTCTAAAAAAAAACAATTATTTAAGGTGAAATACACAAATATTAAATCTTGAACTCTAAGTAAAGAAAAGGACACCCAAATGCACTAAAACTTACCCTGCATTTCTACAAGAAGTTATTTTCACACCAGTTGAACTTCTAAACACCTCCCCCCGCCCCCCCACTATGCTTTGGGTACTAGACCATAAGAGCTTATCATACACAGTCTTACACTACACTTATGCACCAAGTTGTTTCCACGACTTAAACTTGTGAACTCCGATCAAATGACAACAACTTTATCGATTACACCAAGGCTCCCATTCATATATCATCTATCTGGAATGTAATAATTCCAAAAAAACCATTTTCTTCAAGGTCCAATACAACAATAATAACATATCCAGTGGAATTCCACAAGTGGAGTTTGGCATACTACTACCTCACAGAAATAGAGAGACTATTTCCCAAAGATTTCAAGGTCCAATACATAAAGCTTAAATCTTGAACTCTGAGCAAATACACAAAGCATCCAACTGTGTAATATATAGATAGTAGACACCTCTTTTACATCATTTATGCAAAAAATTACTAAAATCTTCAAGAAACATCAAATTCCAAGAACCCCATAACTCCAAAAGACAAAAACTTTAACAAATTCAAAGTAACCAAAACATCAAGTTTTAGCATTTATAGATAAATTAAAGTAACCCCAACCTGTTCAACATCATCTCTATCAAAATCATCACGAGATTGACTACCATAAACACCAGCACTTTCAGCATTCTGTCTGAAATTAAACCAACAAGTAACTCTGTAACCACAACTTGGCCCCAATTTTGTTAATCCATTGGGTCTACACCATCCTATTCTTCTCAATTTTGACACACCCATAAAACAAGAATTCAATTTCACTGTAGAAAAATTGGGTCTTGAAGAAGAACATGTTAAGTACAGAGTACAAGGAATTGAAGCCATTGTTAAAAAAGTGATTTTTTTTTTTGAAGCTCAAAAATCAACTACCTTATCAACTATTTTTGATGATTTTGGATAGAATTTAAAAAAATAGTTATAAATAAATTTGAGTGTAAAATATGAACAACAAAATCAGAGTGGCGCAGCGGAAGCGTGGTGGGCCCATAACCCACAGGTCCCAGGATCGAAACCTGGCTCTGATAAATGTGAAAAGAGAGCAAGCTTCCCTGACTACCTTTTTTCTTTTACGGGATTATTTTCGCTAGATTCTCTATTTTACGAAAAAAATCAAATGTATTTTATTATGAAAGGAAGTGGTGTGGTAGTTAAAAGGCTTTCTTCTTAAAAAGGGGGTGGGGGTGTGGGGGGGGATTGTTTTCGTTAGATTCTCTATTTTGTAAAAAAAATCAAATGTATTTTATTCGAAAAGGAAGTGATGTGAGTAATTAAAGGTTCTATTCTTAAAAAAAGGTGCATTATTTTCACTAGATTTTCGATTTTGCAAAAAAAAAAATCAAATGTATTTTATTCGGAAAGAGAAAAAGTTGAAGTTGTGTGAGTGGGTAAAGGTTTTCTTCGTAAAATCAAGGATTATTTTCGATAGATTCTTAATTTTACAAAAAACATCAAATATATTTTATTTGAAAAGAAAAAAAAGTTGAAGTTAGTAAATGGTTAAAGGTTTTCTTCTTAAAACAAAAGGGACTATTTTTGATAGATTCTCGATTTTACGAAAAACATCAGATGTAGTTTATTTGAAAAGAAAGAAAGTTGCAGTTATATGAGTAGTTAAAGGTTTACTTTTTAAAATAAAAAACAGATTATTTTCGATAAATTCTCGCCTTTACCAAACACATCAAATGTAATTTATTGAGAAAGAAAAAAAGTTGAAGTTGTGGGAGTGGTTAAAGATTTTCTTTTATTTGCAATAGCCAGTTTAATGCCTACACATAGGCCTATGGTAAATTGTATTAATTACACTACATAAAATATAAATGTGCAATTACTTTTGTGTTGACTACTTCGGATTTTTACTTCTTTATATTTTGACTTTTCGTTTTCTTCCATCTCAGTAAAAATTCTAACTCTAACGTGGCTACTAGCCATATGGCTGTTAGGCTCAACAGCAAAATCACAACATTTCAGAAGAAAAGGAACATCGACTTTTCTGTATGTCTACTTCCTCATACTTCGACTCTTGTTAGTGAAAATTTTGACTCTATCTCTGATCATAGGATATTAGGATCAACAACATAAACACAAATTGTCAAAGTCACCATCCTATTCAACAACAATAATATGCCCAGTAAAATTCCACAAGTAGAATTTGGAGAGAGTAAAATGTACGCAAACCGTACCACTAACTCATAAAGATAGAGCTACTTTCAGAAGACTCTGAACTCAAATATATCATCCCCAAAAGTAGGAAAAACTAAATACGAAAATGACTATAGTGAATATCAATTGAAAACTCATAAATATAATACAACAATATATCCAGTGGAATCCCACAAGTGGGATATGAGGAGAGTAAAATGTACGCAAACCTTACAACTAACTAATAGAGATAGAGATGTTATTTCCAAACTCATAAATACAATACAAATTGCAAAATAAATGACGATCAATAAAAAGTCACCATCCTACTCAAGGTTGAAAAATAAAATATAATGAATGCATAAGTAGTTAGAAGTTGAGAAAATTTAAAGTTTTTTTTTTTTAACTGCAAGCACAAGAATAAGGTGATCATAGGGCCTCCCTATCCTCATTAAAGACTATAGTTTTCACTTTATAACCAAAACAACCAATTCTCATATCAAAACAAACACTTCTTTATAACTTTCCTTCATATGATGCAAAGACATGAGTGTAAAGTTGAGAAGATTGCTGCAAATAATCCTCTAGTTGAGATAGGCAGCAGAGGAACCGTCGGATCCCTCGTGTTACGAGAAATCGAGTACTTCAATAAGCTACAACTAAACCATCACAATCACAACCACAATCACAAGGTACGCTGCTTTAACTCTCCAAAAATGTTGTCCATTACTTTTGGAGGATCTGGCATGCAGCACCAGTCGACATTTTTGAAGAGTCTAAGTAACATAGCTCACAAGCCACGTCAAGCTTCGGACGTGGCTTCTACTAGCAGACCGAGGATTGGATCGTTAGTCGCGAATCCTGAAAAGAAAAGAAGGACCAGTAAGTTGATGATGCCTAGTATGTGTTCAATGGTAGAAGTTGCAGAATGTAATCAACCAGTTGCTATTTCAAGATTTACTTACAGGAATCTAAAGGCTGATGTTTCTTAGAACCTATGTTGCTCGGACTCTTCAAAATGTCGTTAGGTGCATGTTGGATTCTTCTTGGAGAATCCGACACGGGTGTGACTGCATTTTTGGAGAGTCCGAGCAACATAGATTAGACTGAGCTGTCAGATAGCTTTGTGAAACGGAGCTTCCTTAGGCTATTTTTTATAGGGATAGCCCAAGTTCTGTCCATACTTTTGCATTTTACGTCGACGATTTCCACCATGTAAGGTCCCTTTCTGTCAGATTTCTGGCAAATAGGAGTTCCATCTACTGAAATGTTTTCTGATTCTAGTATTGGAATTTGATGTGTTTTTCTGTTGTTGTGCTTTGTTTTCCTTAACGATTCAGGGCTTTTACTGTTATGCTTAGATGTTGTTCCGCTGCTGCTTGCTTCGTCACTTGTTCTCGGCTTCATTCTCTTTGGACTTGTCGCGCTACCAGCAATGAAACCACAAACAGTAGGCGATTTATTCCTAGACGACGTTGGTGTCTGAGAAGATGGTGTCTTGGAATCCAGTTCTCTTGACATTAAGGCACTGACTTTACCTGTAGTACCCACTCTAATCGAACCTCCACCAACCTTGATCGCTTCTAATGTTTGAGCCATGATTTTCAAATTTCCTCGGATTGATATAGCAGATATGTTTAGTTAGGACCTGCAATGAAGTAGAAATCAGAGCATGAATAAACTTCGTTATCTAGATCAAAAATGAACTCAGAGAGCTGTATTATCTGCAACGTAAAGGCGAGCAGTACTAATCTATGTTACTTGGACTCTCCAAAAGTGCTGATGCACCCGTGTAGGATCCACCAAAACTGCACCAGTTTTGGACCATCCAACACATACCTGGCGACATTTTTGCAGAATCGGAGCAACATAGGTAACAATTACTAACAGGTAGTCATTCGAGGGCAGATACAAAACACAACTTCGGCATAATAGTGATCTGGAAACCATAAATACCGAAACATAACTTTCACTACCCTGCAAGTTCTACTACGATCAGTGAGTTCATCGTGATTTCTCAAAATGTCGACGGATAGGGAGACAAAATGCATTCTTTACTAGGCAAAGTACACAGCTGATAGCAACTATTATCGTATCGAGCTCTGATCAACTTAGACAGACAGGGGAGTTATCTTTACTTATATTTACAGTTCAGATATATGATATGCTGCCCAAAGAAAAAAGATCCAACACGATCACCAAGTTAAACGCAAAATCACAAAGCAAAACGCAGATATAGTACACAGTAAGTCGAACCAAAACGCAGAAAAGAATTATAAGACACTTGATGAAAGTTATCAACTATTTCCCTTTGGTTTTCCACCCTGTGTTTGGTACCGCTTTGGGACCCAAGTAATCTAGATTCATGTCGGAAAGTCTCACTTTGGGAGTTAAGCCATCCCTAGAAAAGCAATTCGATACTAGAACTCTGGTTAAGGACAAAGGAGTACTGACTAATCTAGTACAATCTTTGACGGTAGGTTGTTAACTATAGATAACTCCAAGACACATCTTCGAAATCGAATTCAAGATTATAAGAGGAACCCCAAAGTTGGGAGAAAAAACACCAGAAAAAGTGAAACTTTATGAAGTCAAATGAATAGAGAGATCTAAACTGAGTTAGACAACTCCACCGACGGATTCGACAGTATACAATAGCTTTAGCTCAAACCTCGTACTTGTATTTAAACTTTCACTCAACTCGCATAAATAATACACCAAGAACCTAATAAACTGTGTTTTCTTGAACTCAGAACGCATAAATTCAAACTTCTAAAGTAACCACAATGCACTAAAACTCAAGAACCCCAACAAGAAACTACAAAAAAGATTACCCATAACAAAAGTTCTTAATAAGATTAACAACAACAATATACCCAATAGAATCAGTTTGGAAAGGGTAAACTGTACGCAGAACTTACGATTAGGAGACAGAGAGAGGTTGTTCTCGTCTCAAAAGTTCTTAATAACATAATGACCCAAATAGTATTCAAGATTTATAAGAGGAACCCAAAATTTTAACAAGGAAAAAACATAAAAATTGAAACTTTTCAAAGTCAAATGAATAGATAGATCTAAACTAAGTGAGGGACAAAGCTACACCTTTACCTACGAGTTCGACAGAATCCAATAACTTTAGCTCAAACTCGATATGAACACAAATAAACTGCATTTTCAAGAATTCAAAACACATAAACTCAAAATCCTAACTCACGTTCTTAATAACATTATGATCCAAATAGTTCTCAAAACACATAAAAATTGAAACTTTACAAAGTCAAATGAATAAATAGATCCAAACAGAGTTAGGGACAGAGCTACACCTTTACCTATGAGTTCGACAGAATCCAGTAGCTTTAGCTCAAACCCTATGCCAACCCTACAAAGTGCATTTTTTTTGGAATTCGAAATACATAAACTCAAAACTCTATGCACTAAAGTTTGGGAACCCAAACAAGGAACTATGGAAAAAAAGATTGGTAATAAACAAAGTTCTTAATTTGAAAGAGTTGAAGATGAAAGATGCAAAACTAACCATGCCATCATCACCAAGAAAAAAATAATAGGATAAAATAATGTAAAATTTCATAAAAACTTTGAATTGACTTCAAATTTTCAAATTTAGTGTCAATTTCAAGGTATCTTGTGTTTTTCATGATGCATCAATCTCTATGTTCTCTTGGGTCCAATGCACTTCACATGTGAACAATGCATTTAATTTGCTTGTACTCCTTCGGTTTATTTTTACTCGTTCACTATATTATTTTAGAATGTGGGATCAATTCATTCTAATTAAAAAAATAAAAAATTATACATTTCTTTTTTTTTTTTGAATATTCCCTCCATCTCAAATTAATTGAATTTTTGAGATTTTTTTAATGTTCAAAATAGTTGAATTGTTCAAAATTAAAAAAGAATGTTTAAAACTTTTTTGATATTTGTCCATTCATTTATTGAAGTATTATATTTTCTAGGCGATAAATTACACATATATATAATTTCACAAAGGGCAATAGTAGAAAATATGGTTAAATGTTGTCTTTACATGCTTTCTTAATATGTGTGTTTTACCTCACAAATTC
>JAOTQR010000002.1:1107484-1123831 GCA_025774065.1 Solanum ossicruentum | reverse complement strand
TGGAAAAGGAGAATATCTGAGACGTGTATGGAAGCAGAGAAGGTAGAAGAACTATCCTTGCGACAAATTCCCACTGGGCTTTGAATAGAAAACTCAAAGATCATGTGTGGAAAGTGTTAACAATTCATCTGGGATATTTCATACTTGAGCTCTCGTGAAATTTGTCTTTCTATTTATAATCTGTCAACACGGTTGCTTCCAATATTGTTGTGCCTGTTTTGAACTTTAGTTACTAGAATAAGTGGTTGTTTGCTTCAAGTCTTCAACAATAAGGTGAGGTTGGAGGTTATAAGGTTTGAATTTGAACTTAAGAGTTAAGTCTGATGTATTCGTTGGTAATCCCTTTTTCATCCCATGAATAAAAGCAAAGTACCAGCTTATCCTCCTTTTACTTTGTTCTGGATGCTTTTAATTCTCTCTCTGTTGTGGGATATTTTCCTGTTACTTGTGTACTGCTAGCTGCATGTGATTCTTTGTATGTTTAGTTTGATCTTGATATCTTGAAAAATATCAATTCCCTTTTTCCCAGGCAAGTGCTTGAAGTTGTTGCCGGCGCTAAAGGTATTGCTGACATAGACCAACTGAGCAAGACACTGTACCACAATATGTGCAGGTGATTATAACGTTTCCTCTTTTTCCATCTGTATGCTCGTACTGCGAGAAAGTAGACGGTTTTCTTATACAGAAAGACATGCTAAACAATTGGAAAATGAAGGTTAATTTTCATTTCCTAAGACAAAACTTGGATGATTTTAATGTATTCCCTTTGTTACTTTTGGAGCCAAGTAGTGCTTTCTTATAGTAGGATTTGAAAATTTTGGTTCTCTTTTAGCTAAGAGATTATCTCAATAACCCAAACCTTAGGCATCTCAGAAATTATCGACTCCTGCGGAGAGAGCCTGTCAATTTTTCTGCTTGTGTTTCCATGTCTAGGCAATTTCTTTTGCATAATGTTCTTGAATCAAAAAAGTGCTGTGGAGGTGATTAGGCAGAATATGGTGCTATTCGGGAGGCGGGAACATGATCAGGGTGTGAAGGTCGAGAATTAGGATAGAGAGTAAGGTTGTCATGCGTATTTCTTTTCCTTTCTCTTTTCAGTAGTATTATTAGCCCCGTCTATCTTATTAACTTGTTGTTTCTCTTCTTTTTATTATTCTTTGAATCGGGGTTCCATCATAAATGACCTCTTGACCTTCTCGAGATAAGGGTAAATGTTGTATGCACACTATCCTCCCCTGACTCTACCTGTAGGATTGTATTACATTGGGTTTTTCATCGTTGTTGTTTTAATGTTCTTGAGTCACTCATGAAGATTTGAGCTCATATGCCCGATCGTGACTGTTGTCAGGGTTTTCTTTCCTCATGACCTGGATTCGGCAGCAGAAGCCCTTCTTGCTAGTGGTAGGGAAGCTTTATGAAGTTGCTGTACTCTGCTAGTATTTAATAGTGTATGAGAAAACAAACAAAAGCAACTTTTTGGAATGGGAATTGTGTTGTTTATAATTTTTTTTGAAACAAATACTACTATCCATAGACATTTTAATGTATAAAATTTGTTTTCTATCTGTTCAAGGAAGAAAATAGCAGAAGTTACTGAATTTGGTTGAATCCAATTGTGTTGAAGTGGGTCATGTTTCTTTTATTTTGTTGTTAGAAGTTTCATGCAACTCTAGTTTCCTATTTTGCAAATTATGTTGGCAAGAGATGATTTTTTAGCATACTATTTTTGGGAATATATGGCAATTTTTTTTTTAAATTTGCACCGGGTGTCTGAGTTTCTTTAAGATCCGACTAATTTTGGGGGTGAACAGGCCTCGGCAAGGAGTTTTAAGCAAGTGCACTATGGTTAATTCAGGTTTTATCCGTTTTGATGGTCCTCAGAAATTGTTTGCATTCGGTGAGTTTCAAACTAGAGACTTTGAAAGGGAATAAATCCTAAGACACAAATCAATTGAAATGCAATTGTTGCTACACGATCTTGAACTTGTAATTATGCTTTCGAAGGTCTGCGTATATTCTATCCTTCCCAGATTCTACTTATGAGATTTCACTGGATATGTTGTTGTTTGGGAATTTAAATATAAATTTGATAACATGATTTGGGACTATTGATTTTAAGTTCATGTTTGGAAATGTGAATGATGATGTTAGATCAATCAGGATCATAATCACAAAATAATTCCATCAATACGATATTTTGTCGATTGGTAGTTTTTTATTAAATATTATACAATTCATAAAATTTGTATAATATTTATATATTTTGCAATATAATTTGTGGACATTATTTATATAACTTGTTATATAATTCATAATATTTATATATTTTACTATATAATTTAATTCGTGCCTATGGGTTAGTTTTATCTTATTTACGTGATGTCATGACTAGTCACCCTTTCTGTTCCCTTCCTTTCCTTATTGTCATATCTAGTGCTTTCATGCGTACGGGTTTTGAAATGAGGATTTCCAGGAAACAATCTCTCTACTTCTATGGTAGTGGTAAGATCTGTGTACCTTCTATCCTCCGTAGACTCTACTTATAAAATTTTACTGAGTATGTTGTTATTGTAATTTAATTCGTCCACAACTTTATATAGTTATAAATCGCGCAAAAAAATTTGCCTCCACCCCCTCCCCAAAACCCCACTCCCACTAGTGTGTGTTCACTGAGAGCAAGATCTCTTTTTCCTTTCAAATTTTTTCAATCTGCTCTGTAATTTGTTGCTTCCTTTTTCAGTAACACAAAATCTTTCTTCCTTCACTTTCACCATTTCTTCTTCTTCTTCTTCTTCTTCTTCATTATGCCTCTTCAGTGACCTTCAAAAATCAACCTACATTGTCAAAAAATCCCATAATTTCTCTCAAGATTCAGGTTCAAATGGCTTCTCAACCACCCAAATCTTCAAAACCCTCAAAACCCACAACCCAATCATCATCAGCACCTCCATCAAGATCATCTTCGTCTTCTTCATCTTCATCGCTTTCAACCCATTTAGCCATGATTGAGCTGAAGCAAAGAATCCTTACATCCATCTCTAAGCTATCAGACAGAGATACCCATCAGATCGCTGTTGAAGACCTCGATAAAATCATCCAAACCCTCTCAAACGACGGCGTTTCAATGCTCCTTAACTGTCTCTACGACGCTACAAACGACCCAAAACCCGCCGTCAAGAAGGAAACCCTTCGTCTTCTACCCACCGTATGTGCTTCCCACGGCGATTCTGCGGCGACCCATTTGACGAAAATCATTGGCAACATTGTTAAGAGGCTGAAGGATTCGGATTCGGGTGTTAGGGACGCGTGTCGGGATGCGATTGGCTCGTTGTCGTCGTTGTACTTGAAGGGTGAAGGTGAAAGTGGAGGGGTTGGGTCTGTGGTTGCTTTGTTTATGAAGCCATTGTTTGAGGCAATGAATGAGAATAACAAAACGGTTCAGAGTGGTGCTGCCTTGTGTATGGCTAAAATGGTGGAATGTGCTTCGGACCCGCCTGTATTAGCTTTTCAAAAGCTATGTCCAAGGATCTGCAAGCACCTTAACAGTCCAAATTTCATGGCAAAGGCTTCTTTGTTGCCTGTTGTTTCAAGCTTATCACAGGTTCTTCAATGCAGTTATTTGTTTACCTTAGCATTAGTCTAAATGTTTAATTCATTTCTGGAATGTAGTGTTATGCTCTTGATATTGAGTTGAAGCCAAGTGAACTTTTGTGCTGATATCGTAGGCCTAATATAAAGTTATAGGTAAGTAGAAGTGCCCCATATCTAAAAGCATAAACTTTATATGAGACAGCTTGGTAATTCAATGTATTAAATCTTAAATCTCAATGCTGCACAACAATAAAATATTTTTGTATGTTTGGTCAAAAGCATTAGCCGGCACTTGAGACCGTGCTTTGCATAGTTGAAACGAACAAATAGAAGTGTCCTTTCTCCAACAATTTACTACATTTAAGTTTGGGAGTTCACAGTGACTAAAACTCGCTTACGTTAAGATGTACACCCCCTCCCAAGTGATTGTGCCCACTTCCAAATTTTAGTTTGTCCGAAAAAGAGTGTCACCTTTCTATGTTTTTGGAACAATTAACTTTAAAATTTACATCTTATCCTTGATGAGATGCCACAATAATGTCTAATGGTTGTTTTACACCACAAGTTTTAAAAATAAATTCTTTCTTAAACTTCATGCTTGTCAAATGGATCCACATAAATTGAGGTAGAGGGAATACATGCTTGTTGTATGTTTCTTTTTACACGTAAAGTGAGTAAAAACACTAAAACATTCTAATTTTGCTAATTGATGTATAGCTGCCAAATGAGAATCAAATACCATTACCTAATCCTTGCCTTATGTGCAATATTGAGGGATGGAGTACAGGGTTTTTTGGAGGAAATAATAAAAGCCAAGCTAAAGTCTTCTGAAGGACTTAAAGGTTATATGGAATTTACTTTGTAATGTGCATGTAGTGCTCCCTGAGGAACTGGCGATTGCAATGCCAAATGTGTCTTCTTGAATATTCTATGCTTTTGGAATTGTTTCCTGTCATTAACATTTGATGTCCAGTATCTCTTTTTTGAGGGAGAAACTACTAACCAGTTGTCACATACAGTAAATAACCTGTTATGTATATTCTTAATTGAGAGAGCATTTCTGCACCTTTCTTGGTTCTCGAAGCATTTATACTTCTCTGACCTTTTTTCACAAGCACGATTTTTAGTGAATTTAGTCGTTCCCCAGGTGCATGTATCTTTAGGAGTGCATTCAATTATGAAAGGCTATTAACATACTTTGTACATGTAGGTGATGATCGGGCATAAGTGTGAGTATAGATAAATCTAATGTAACTTGAGGGCTGAATTGGATTTGAAAAGGCAAAAATACAGAGAAACATTTGTCTTTGTTGTTAATTAAGTGTTACTTTGGAAAGGGCTGTGCCTGCTAGGTTAAGATTTCTTGAAGTGGAAAGAAGTATTTGAGGTCCAACTTTGAGCGGAAGAATGTCCTGTAGTTCCCTAATAATATAATTCTAAATTAATATGATAGCGTGAAAAGGGAGGGCCCAGATTGTGAAGTCCTTTAGGAATAAATTTGAACACTCTGCTGATGCATTATCAATAATGAAAAGAAATGTTCCGCTGATGCATTATCAATCAGATTAAGTTATGTTCAATGACTGCTTTATTCATTCCACCACAACAAGGACTTCTCTATTCTTGAACTCTAGGCTGTTCCAAAGCTCTAGATGGATGATGTCTAGGGCCATTCTACGATACTTAAGTCTCCAAAGTGAAGAGGGATACTGTGTAGTTACCTTAGAAAGGTGAAGATAATGTTAAGGTGTCAGCTCTTAAGATCTGCTCACAGCGAGGATCCCACGTTCTCATATCTAAAAGAAGCAGAACCGGTAACTTCAAAAAGTTTTTGAGGTACAAACACGGGATAAATCAAATCAAATCAAGTTGTAGAATTATACCATAGTTTGAGCATGGTTAAGTGGGTCATTAGTTTGCCATGTAAACTGACTGGAGAAAGCATTGGAATATGTTTGTTTTTAACTAAGATATTTTGTTTTTTTGATGAAGTAAGATGTTGTATTAGAAAGGCATCAAGAAGATGCAGCTTACATACACATTTAGCATGGCTAACTCCGGAGAACAAAAACACCTTTAACTAAGATATTTTGTTAATCATACTTATAACTTATTAAAGAAAAAGAAGGGCATTTTGTTAAGAGATGGTCTGATTATACCTTTTCTTTATGGGCATGAGGTCTAGTTTTACCTGACATATCTTGAGTTCTTTTATTTTTCATACATGTTTGGATACTTGTAAATTATTCTTCAATAGTTATTTTTGCTTGCATATAGTAGAAGTAGACGAGGACTCATCTTGTTATATTAGATTTATTGTCCTTACCCAAAATAATGGAAAAACCATACAAGTGTATAAATTGCACTTGGAGATAATGGAAATCTTTGAATTCTTCTTTCTTCGTGTGCGTAATATTTGGCACCACATGTCACGGAAAGTTATGTGTCATCTTTGAAGTACTTGAGCGATATTTAAAGCCTGCAGATAACATATTAATGCAGATAGGGGCTATAGCACCACAAAATATGGAACCTTTATTGCAGACCATTCATGAATGCCTCAGCAATACAGACTGGGCAACTCGTAAAGCTGCAGCTGATACATTAAGTGCCTTGGCATTGAATTCAAGCAACTTGGTAGCCGGGGGAGCTGCTTCCACTTTAACGGTGCTTGAAGCTTCTAGGTTTGACAAGGTACTTTCATGTAATAATTATGTAATGTAGTGGTACAGTAATTTATTAGATTAGTATGATGGGTAACTATAATTCTAGTTCGGTAAAAGCTTGGTCAACAATAATGAGATCATGTTTAGCCAATGTTGCCCTTAAGAGAGTTAGAATGATGTGGATCTGGTATAAGGTGCTGAAGGTCAAAGTGAAAGGGGCTAAAGTTGGTGGATGATCTGTAAATGGTTGCACCTTATTTATGTCATGTATGCAATAACAACACCTTCCCAGACCCACTTGTGGGATTTAACTGGGTATGTTGTATTATGCAATAACAACACCTCTGTTGACACGATTATCATGAAGCATCTTCAAACTTGAATCTTTAAATTATTAATTGAATTTTGACGAACGAAAATGAAAATGTGGATGAGATTAGATTTATCCATATCTTGAACTTGAAGTTTGCAAACAGATGGCTAAGATATGCTTTTAATTCTGTGGCTACGTTCGACTCAACAAATATGTGTTATTCACTTCTTTTGTTGTCACTAGATTTAGTTTTTTGTTTGTGCAAATCTAAATGTATTTCGGTTTTCCAGATAAAACCTGTGAGAGAGAGTATGTTGGAGGCTTTGCAGCACTGGAAGAAAATTGCTGGGAAAGAAGATGGAGCCACTGGTGATCAGAAAGCTTCATGTCTTGGTAAGCGGAGAACATAAACCTTTATATGATGCTTTAAATCTGAGGATTTCTTCCTGCTTTAATGGGAGTTTCCTTTCAGATGGTGAATCTTCTGAATCTGCTGGATCGTCAGAAAAGAATGACCTCCGAAATGCTGGTGAGTGGTATGAGGCGTTGACATAGGATTGCTCTCAACATTTTCAAATGATTTCAATTCCAAAACTAAGGATAATAACTTTTCTGATAAAACAGTGGGCATATTAAAGAAGAGAGCTCCTGCTTTGTCAGACAGAAAATTGAACCCAGAATTCTTTCAGAAACTAGAAGAAAGGAGTTCAAATGATTTGCCTGTAGAAGTGGTGGTCCCTCGTCAATGCCTTAATGCATCGCATGCACCAACTGAAGTAGAGTCTGAGACAGACAAAGCAGAAACAGGACAGAGAATAATGAGGAAAAGCCAGCTTGATGCTGGGTATAGTAACACAGAGCATCAAACTTCTGGGGTAAGTGGCAGAGAGCATGATACTGGTGATGAGGGAGATTTGGATCAGAGGGAACAATCCAATTACCGTACTGGTTTTGCAAAAAATGCTGGTCCGCCTGAGGGGTTTATTGCCAACAAAGGAAACTGGCTTGCCATTCAAAGACAGTTGTTACTTCTGGAGAGACAACAGACTCATCTGACGAATATGTTGCAGGTTTGCTTGCTTAGTTTTTTTAATAAATGGTTTCAGTAGCTATTTTTTTTTTTAACCGAAAGTTCTCCCAAATTGCAGGATTTCATGGGTGGATCTCATGGTAGCATGGTGGCTCTCGAGAACAGAGTACGTGGTCTCGAAAGAGTCGTTGAAGACATGGCACGTGATTTATCTCTTTCAGCAGGTCGAAGAGGTGGTACTTTTACAGCAAGATTTGATGAATCTCTTAATAGGCCTCTCGGAAAGTATAATGGCTTTCATGATTACTCTAGTACCAAGCTAGGTAGAGGTAGTGAAGGGAGCATCCCATTTGGAGAGAGATTTGTTCCATCTGACGGTAATTCATCGGGCATGAGGGGAAGGAGCCCACCACGTAGATCTGATAATCCTGATACTTGGGACTTCCATTCATATGGTAAGAATGGTCCGTCAAGCTCTAGGAGAGGTATAGGTGGTCCCATGGATGCTAGGTCATCTAAACCAGAAAACGAGATAGATCATGTTGGCACCAGAAGGGGGTGGACCAAAGGAGCAGGGCCTGTTAGGTTTGGCGAGGGACCTTCTGCTAGAAGCATCTGGCAAGCTTCAAAGGATGAAGCAACTTTGGAGGCAATACGTGTGGCTGGTGACGACAATGGAACTGCTCGAGGTGCTAGAGTAGCTATTCCAGAATTAGAGGCTGAAGCACTAACAGATGACAATAATATGCCAGAGCGTGATCCAGTTTGGACTTCCTGGAGCAATGCAATGGATGCATTTTCTGTGGGTGATATGGATTCAGCGTTTTCTGAAGTTTTGTCTACTGGAGATGATTTCTTGCTTGTAAAGCTGATGGATAGATCAGGCCCAGTGATTGATCAACTATCAAATGAAGTGGCAAGTGAGGCTTTGCATGCTGTTGCCCAGTTTCTTCTGGAGCCAAACCTGACAGACATCTGTTTATCTTGGGTCCAACAGGTACAAATTTCTCTTATGTCCTGGTGGCAGCTTTTTTGAATTTATGTTAATATAATATTCTTCTCTCAGTGTAAGTTGTGAAAGTAGAAAATCTATGCAAATGATTACTACAATTTTTCATGTACTTGTGGTTGTTCTTTAGGGTAAGAGAGTAGACGTCATAGAGCTCCTCTGAGACACACACAGTATGAGTTACTGTGCCTATTAACCTATATTGATCGGTAGCCTTTTGTTGGTTTGAGGTAAAAACATTTTGGACATATTGCACCACTGCCTTTCTGATTCTTCCAAGAGACTATTAATGTGTCATGACTGAAGGAACTAAATCTATGGGTAGATATGTCATGTTGTTTGCTTTTGTCTAACAGTCATGGAGATATATGAGGAATATTATATCATTTGCATGCATTAATATTTATATTTTGTTTGGAACCTGCTGCTACCTTGTGAAACCATTGAGCAGAGGCATAATACGTACACAGATAAATACTTCAACTTGGCCTCAACTGGTAACTAAACAGTCCATTTTTGAATATGCACATCTAAACACCTCAACTAGTCTTGACTCTGTCAATTGAACACTCCAACTTACAAGATGATCTAGACAATTCCAAAATTTATATGTCATGTCAACGTCGGGTGTCCATGTGACATAGTGGGGACGAGTTGGAGAGTTTAGTTGCTAGTTTAGACCAAGTTGAAGTCTAGAATGGGCTCTCAAAGTTGGAGTATTTAGTTGTCAGAGGCAAGTTTGAGCGTCTGTTTATGTTTTATGCCTTGAGAAAACAAGTAGCACCTCAATCTCCTCTTACCCTATTCTAGCAGTCAGATGAGTTAAGTTTTGCCTGGGAACATTTCTGGAAGTACAGTACCTATCTTTTGTTGGAGTTGAGAGAATCTGTTCATTCTTCACTCCAAGATCACATAGAACAAAAGAATTTGGTATCTATGTTGTTCGGACTCTTTAAAAATCGCGATGGGTACATGTCAGATTCTTCAAAAATAGTGTAGAGTCTGAGCAACATAGCTCGGTATGGTGTATAGTTTCTTAAACTCTAGAAAAAACTGCATAGTGGGTATGAAATGAATGTTATGCTCTAGTGATTTTATCAAAACTTAAGAAGCTAAGGACACTGTTACTAATTGAATTTTCCACATATCTGGTTCCATCTCCCATGGATACAATAATTATTTGGACAAAAGGATTAAAAATCTGTAATTAAGAGATTAAATGATGTCATTGAAATTCAAAAACCATTTTAAATTTCTGATTTAGATATTAAAAATGCAGTTTTATTTGTAAATCCTTATTTCTTTGTTTCTTTATAAAATTTTAATTTTTTATTCATAATCTCCTAATGAGTTCTTAACCTTTTAGAAGTTAGTGTTTCACTTGTATTTATTGTCTAGTGCTGTCCTAGTAAAGATAAAATCCATGGACTATGAGGCAATGCCCTAGTGCCTTGGTGCTTGCACCTAAAACGCCACTTAAGCTGGCGAAGTGCTCACCTGAACTTCACCTAGCATTCAGGGCTTATGCACTCCCCAACCATTCCTTTAAGAATTGTGCTATCTAATCACGAACATTTTATTGTATTTCTTACATTAATTGAAATCTCTTGAAAGCTTGTACATTGTCTTGTATTAAAGAATTTCTCAAGGATTACTATGTAAAAAATTGAGAGGTTTAGGGGATTGTTTGGTAGGGTGTACAAGTATAATGCTAAATAGAGTGTATTCGTTATGCTGGCATTAATTATGTAGAGATTATTTCTTATGCATTGTTTGGTTTGGTGTATTAAAAATAGAATGCATTGTATAATTTTATTAAAAAGTAGTTATTTACAAAGATACCCTCCACAAATATGGTGGAAAAGATGTGAAAAAAGATTTTTAGGGGCAATTGAGCCTTTGACTATGCTAATACATGCATTAAATCCTCTTGCTTTTACTAATACCATGGATTTTTATGTCTTAGGCATATATTCCTCAATACAAAATAGTTATATAACTTGTACACTAAGTGTACCAAATGAGGTACTACTTATACACAAAATTAATGCTTGTATTATTTTTCTATTACACTCTACCAAATAACCCCTTACCGTTTCTCTCTCTCTTTTTATTACTAGGGGTGAGGATGGGTGTTTGAAATTCTTATCTCTTGTCTTTTTTTTTCCTTGTGCGTGTGTGAAAGATGTGGCTTATTTTCTTTTCTTTCATTACATGTACTTATTCCTGGGGTATTGTGTGGTCAATGCTATTAATTAGGTAATGGACTCTGACCAGTATCCTTTTGTTTGCTTGCTCTCATTAAGAAAATAAGCCATGCTATCAAGAGAGTTAAATGGAGTTTTGCTTCCATTTTGAATATAAACCCACTGTATTCACTAATTTTGCATTTCCTTCAGATGGAGCTCAAGTAAATCTTGACTTTCCTGTAACATGCTGATAAATACGATACAATCTGTCAGTTTTCCTTTTAGTTTGCGCTTGGTTCTTTGTATGTTCTCTAATGGAAAGTTGTTCCTCAAACTGTTTCATTTCCTTTTCAATATTATGCAACATGAAAGATAATTTTAGCAGCATCTTTACTGCAATACAGACAAATGGCTAATATTTCACATTAATATGTAGTAAGGGGGATGCAGATTACATAATACTTCAAGTATTACCATCTCGTGCTTAACCATTTAAAATCTAAACCTAAACCTTCTATCATTCACTTAGGCTTTTAAACAATTACCGGATTACATGCTTCTTTTGCGAAACAACTCTCTATCACCCCCCCTAGTTGAACTCTCTTTTGTTGCATCTATGAAGTGCGAACCACTTAAGCTGAAGTTTAATATGTGGAATGAAATTTTATACTGACTATATCATGTCCTTTTTCTTCCAATTGTATTTTCAGTTGCTAGAAATTGTCATAGAAAATGGACCGGAGGTAGTGGATCTTCCTATGGAAGTGAAAAAAGAGCTGCTGTTAAATTTGAACGAGATTTCATCATCAGTAGACATGCCTGAGGATTGGGAAGGTGCAACACCAGAGCAATTGTTGTTGCAGTTGGCATCTGCTTGGGATATTGATCTGCAAGAGCTGGAGAAGTAGCTGCATGTTACTAATTCACCCCTTATATGAAGTTAGTTTCTCGTGAGTTTTCTCCCGAGAAAGCTCAATTTACTTGGAAGCGACTCTTTTCCCAGTTATCCATCCATTGCATGAAGTTAGTGTTGTGAATTTTCTCAGGGGCTTGTTCAATTTACTTGAAACTTTTTTCCCAGTTCACTATTCCAGTTTGGAATCATTTCTACATTGGTTGATATTTCGCGATTTAATGTAAATTGCAATGCTTTATTCTTTGAATTCGCGTACTTGGGCAGTCTGTTTTGCTTGCAAATCACAATTTGCTGTTGTTGTACTATTCGTGAATTATTTTAGCAGCTCGCGAAGTGGTCTGTGAAAGACTTATATTTTTCATATATTGATAAGTTGTCCATTTAGCATTTGATAATTGAACTTTGGTCATGTGACATCTTTGAGTAAGCTTGAAAAGCTACATGATTTTGTTCATTTATATGCATGGTATATAGAGTAAATTACACCAAGAGGCATTAAACTTAAAAAATTAAAAAAAAAAAAATAGCCCTGGTTATATAGGTATGTATAGGTAGTGTATATTTGTGTATCATAATGTATATTTAGTATATAGTTCATATATAAGTAATATACATTATGTAGTAGTGTATATTTTCTATAACTTTTGACAAATTATATTTGCATAGTTCTGTATAGTTTTGCTGATTTTTGACTATTTTTTTATGTAAATAAAACATGTGCTAATTTATTTATTTTTTTGGGTAATCTTTTTACCTTTTTGTATATGTATGTAATTTTCCCTTATATATATTCTTTAGCCTTATAAATTTCTTACACACTGTACAAAATCTGAAGAAACTTCACAAGAAAAAAGTGTTGATTATATTTAGAAGGCTTTACTTTGTTATTTATCAACATTAGCTTCATTAGTTTCAATGTTATCTGTATTACTTTGTAATGGGGTTTTTGAAGTGTCTTCTGCAGCTTCCTCCTCGTCCTCGTCCTCGCCCTCGTCCTTCTCCTTTTTCTTGTTCTTTGCTAGAAACGCCAAGGCACTTACTACATCACTGATCAACGGACGAGCACTGGCTTCATTTTGCAGGCACATTGCTGCTATGGCTAGTGCTTGATATAGTCCCTTCCTTGGATAGTTCCCTTCCAACAATGGATCCACCATTAAGTGAAACTTTTTCTTGTTCCTGAGCAATGGTTGTGCCTGTCGAGTAGTTTGTACAAGAGTTTAACGTCTATATATTGATAACCGGTCTTTTTTCAAGACTATCAGATCACCTAAAAGATATATATGTAAGTTAAGGATCCTCTTCTGATAGTAAAAATTGTTGCTATGTGACAAGGAGATCATATGCTTAATCCGTTGGAACAATCTTTAGCAGAAGCATGGGGTTTAGGTGGCCACCTTTGAACCCGCGCAAAACAAGATAGCTATATAGATAGATACTTTAACTTGACCTTCGCTGATAGTTGAATACCCCAACTTTCATTGTGACCATCTAGACACTTCAACTTGACACGTGTATCTTCCGGACACCTTAACTTTGAAAATATGCACCTTTAAGGGCGTGCATTCTAGACGCACGTTCTTAAAGTTGGGTGTTTACGGGCCCAGCATAGACCAAGTTAAGGTGTCTATCTGTCTATTACTACAAAGTTTTTAAGTGGAAATTTAATGTTTAAAGTGACATTGAATTCTTGAAACTTACCCACTGAACAAGGTTCTGTTCTTCACTTGGTTTTGTATTGTCAACCACTCTTCTTCCTGTGATCATCTCCAGAAATACAACTCCAAAGCTATAAACGTCGGATTTTGCTGTCAGCTGACCTGTGGAAGCATACTCTGGTGCACAATAACCATAGGTTCCCATGACCCTTGTGGACACATGACTCTTATCACCAGTTGGACCTACTTTGGCGAGTCCAAAATCGGAGAGCTTTGGATTGAAGTTCTCATCTAAAAGTATGTTAGATGCTTTAAAATCGCGGTAAATCACTGGAGGATTAGCTTTTTCATGCAAGTATTCAAGTCCTTTTGCTGCTCCTTCTGCAATTTTCATTCTTGTATCCCAATCAAGTGGTTTACTATCTGGACCAAGATCTGCCAAACAACGCGATAACAGTCTGTCATTAATCAAAACGTCTAACTTCTATACGTTACAATGTAATTCTTAAGAGTCCGAGCAATATAGATGTTAACTACTTACCAAGAAGGTGATCTTCTAGTGAACCATTTGGCATATATTCGTATACTAATATTCTCTGGTCACCATCGGAACAATATCCAACCAAATTGACAAGATTAGGATGATGAAGAAGATTCAATATGAGAACCTCCACAAGAAACTCTCTAGTTCCTTGGAAACCATTCCTGTCGAGTTGCTTCACAGCAACATCCTAAAACAGAACAAATAAAACGCGAAGAAGTTAAACGTTTAGTCACCACAAAGCATTTTAACTCTTGTTTTGTACAGTCAAACTTCTCTATAACAACAATTCACTATAATGATCAAGTTTTCTTTTGGAACAGATGTTTCACTGCAGTAGCCAGAAAGTATCCAAACAAATAACGTCGTCATAGAGAGGGAGAATGATAAAAAGAGAGAGAGGGAAGTACTAGATTCCTCCTTTCAATGTGGCCCTTGTACACTCTTCCAAAGCCACCTTCACCAAGCAACCGATCATTGTTGAAGTTTTGAGTGGCAATCTTCAACTCCAGGTATGAGAAGATCTCAGCAGAAATTTTGCCTTTTCCAAGTTTTGCTATTTCTTCTGCTATGTACTTCCTTTTGCTGCTATCTGCAACACCAGGTTTACAATCTAAGATTTGCAAAATATGAATTATAAGGACGTTTTATCACGTCATTCAATGAGCTCCCAACACAAGCATGTCATATTGTGGTTCGACTATTTTTGTGTTGTTGCTACGCTACCACAACCCTTTCGAATGAACTTCCAACATGAGCATTTCATATGGTCGTTCGACTTATTTTGTGCTAGTTGTCAACCTACCGCAACCCTTTTCAATCAAATTCCAACACAAGCATTTCATATGATAACAACAACGTACCAGTGAAATCTCATAAGTGGGGTCTGGGGGAGTGTAACATGTACGCAAACCTTTCCACTACCTCACAGAGATATAGAGGTCGTTTTCGAAAGACCCTCAACTCAAATACATCAGCCCCAAAAGCAGAAAAATATTAGATACTAGCATTTCATATGATGATTCATCTATTTTTAAGCTATCCGCCAACCTATCACAACTCTTTATTATCATCTGGTCTTGGGATTTTGACCGTCTATCTATTGGAGCGAATTGGACGTTTGGGACGAGGACGACTACTCCCTCTAGCCCTCACTCTCCCTACCCTGATATGAACCTTGAGTCATCACAACCTTTCCGACTCCTATCTTGCTCAGACTCATCAAAAATGTCACTTGGTGCACGTCGGATTCTTCAAAAGTAGCGAGTTTTTTGGAGAATCTTGTGGGGTCCATTCCCATAAAATTGATTCAACAAAAGCCACCGCTTTTGTTTTTCAACCTGCCCACAATTGTTGAAAATTATGTCCATATCACCAATGACATCTATGGGAGTATAATTTTCCCTATAAAAGGAGCTGCTGAGCTCCTCCATTTGACACACCAAATTGAGAGAAAAAAGAAAGAGAGTCGCACAGAGAATAAAATACATTGAGTATTTTATTTGTGAGGTATACCATAGGCTATTTAACAAAAATAGTTTGTAAAGAAAAATAGAGTGTAAGCGATATTTCAGTAAGTTGGAAAATCAAAAGAGAGTATTTCTTTTAGTGCGTGTAGATGTCTTTGGGAGTATTGTACTCGTGCCTACACGGTGAAAAATTCCTTACTATAGTAATATCAGTTGCTCCTCTTAATCGTGGTTTTTCCGTTATTTAAAAGGGTTTCCACGTAAAAATATTTGGTGTCATTATTTTCCCATTTTTCATATTTTTGTGCTATATTTATTTTGTGTTAGTCCATTTTTTTCCAACAAACTGGTATCAGAGCCAAGGTTCTGTACACTTTACAGAAACCCATCCCTCCAGCCCACCTCCATAGGTGGGCTGGAGGGCTGGGTTTCTGTAAAGTGTGTTTTTCTGAGTATGCTTTGTGGTTGCAGCATAGTCTGAACTTCCATATCAGAAAAGAATTAATTTGGCAAATAATTTTTCGAGAAAATAATGGAAGCCAATACTAGTAGAATGCTCACTTTGAATGACCACTTTGAATGACACTAATTATGCCATTTGAAAAGGAAAAATGAAAGATCTACTTTACGTTAAGAATTTTTATCAACCAGTCTTTGTCACTTAAAGCCTAAAAATAAAACAGATGAAGAGTGAAATTTGTTGCATAGACATGTCTGTGGATTTATTAGACAATGGATTGATGATAATGTGTTGAATCATATTTTTGGGGAAACACATGCTCATACCCTATGGGATCATCATGAAAGTTTGTATGCTCGGAAGACTGGGAACAGTAAAATGTTTTTGATAAAGCAAATGTTGTTTAAAATATATTGATGGTTCCCCGAAGAGGAGGGGGCTTTCCCATCAGCCTACTTTGCCAAGAGGTGGCAGGAGCGCAACGACCTTAGCCCAAACCTACTTA